>VZTA01008038.1:47157-212157 GCA_013398855.1 Mohoua ochrocephala
ATCTCTCTTTTTTGCTGGTTCCTTGTCCTAAAAATGTGGTTTGTGTTTTTCCTTTTCTCTGCTGTCCAGACCATGTTCTTGGTTTGGGGAAGCAGATCGATCTGGCAGCGTGATACATTCTGACTAATTTTTCTGGCATCTCTATGATCATGATTCCCTAATGTTATCCTTGACTTGTCGTCAGTGACAGAAATTTGAAGGCAACTTGTTCTTCAAAGTGTTCTACATGCAAAAAATATATTTTTCTCTTTTTTAAAATCTCTAAAGCTCTCATTAGACTCTTAAAATGGATTTGACTCTATGCAAGGCTGTATATAAAAGACCTTCCCTCTTGCTTATCTGTTCCTCAGCATTTCTCACACGTGTTGTTTGGGATTTTGATCCTAAAAAGATTAGATTGGATTAATATTTTGTTTTCCTTTCAACCATGTAAATATTGAGTAGCAAAAATGAAATAAAATCCTCATTCCTATTAAAATACAGCAGGACTAAATAGAATCTTAGAAAATAACCTTAAGATTTTTTTTTTTTTTTCTGCTAAAGGTTAACTAAACGTGGCCCCGGTTCTGCAAAGGATTACTCTTGTTTAATTTTACATACCGTGCGTTGACTTTCAATGGCACTCTGCATAAAATACCCTCACTCATCCTTCAGAGATCATGGTCTGAGTGACCATACAACACGATGCTCCACTAAACTCAAAGCAGTTTTGCCAGAGAGTTTCCTCTCGGGCCTCTGGTTGTGTGGATCTCTGTCACTTATAAATCCTTCTCTTCTTCTGTGGTCAGCTGATGACTCTGCCTTTATGTTTCACCTGCAGGAAAGCTGACACCACCTTCTCCATCACTCGGTTTGTAACAAATGTTATCCTTTTTGGCTAAAATCAGCAACCCTCTCCCCAGGATTGTAGAATGTGCCTCAAATGTTAGGAACGTGGAGGATGAAAATATATAGAAGGGAATATTAAAGCTGAAGGTACTTTTCCTCACTCAATTGGAAAGAAGTGTAGAATATTAAGTACGCATTGAAGTGTGTCGCTTTTTCAGTTGCTTTAGTGCTTTTTAACAGATAAGAGTAACTCTAAGGATACTCTAATTCTGGATCATAAAGGTAGATTTTAGGTTCTCTTTCAGCACAAGGACTGATGCCCCTGCAGGTCACATCTGCTCAGGGCCATCCCTGCATGCATGGGAGGAGTTGGCAATGCACAAAGAGGCAAAATAAGTTCCCATACCTCGATGGTACCAAATCTAGAAGAGAAGAGGAGACATCTTACTCCATTTTGTAAGGAAGTTTCTGCATCTTTCTGAGTCCAGAGCCTCGATCTATCTCCTGAAGTCGGGCACCTCTGAGCTCTCTGTGCCAGGACTGCACAGGAATCCTCCTTCTGGCAAAGCTGGACAGTGTATTTTGAGAGGTCAGGATTAAGGCTGGTTGGTTGGGTTTTGGTTTTTTTCCCAGGATACAAGATGATGACCACTTTTCTTAACTGATCACGGGGCTTCTAAAAGTGCTGGGCATTGTTTCCCATGGAACAGGAGTGCCCTTAGCCTGGTACTGGGTGCTTTTGAAAATGTTAAAGGTTCAAGACTGTGAGAAAAAGGGAATGTATTTTTCTCACAAATGTCTTCACAGCTCTTTCTGCGCTTTGTCGTTTGGATTTTGAACATTTTGGTACACTGCTGTAATTTGAACAATTTACATTGAATGGAAGAGGCCTCTTTGAGAGCCTACACTGAAGGGTACTCATTTCTGACTGTGTTCTCTCTCCCTTGTTTGGGGACACTCTGATAATGTAATTTCTTTTCCAGCATGCTTTTTTTTGGAGCTGGCCCTTTAGTTTTGCCAAATCTATTTCCTGTAGCCCTAATCTCTCCCTCCTTTCTTCATTTTTTTCCCCTTTGACAGACAGCAGCATTTTTCTTTCCCAACTGGTCAATGGCTGTTACATTTTCATTTGCTTTTTATTGTCATTTTTTTAAGAAATAAGCATATTTTAAGGTTGCTGTCAGTAATGAGCGAGGTTTATACTGATGTAGTGATGGGTGGGGAGTGTTGAGGGTAGAGACCATGCTTAAAACTTGTTTAATGTTGCACTGATTAACATGGACTCTTTTCTTTTTTTCTTTTTATTTTCCCAAGTGGAACTTGGGTTCCAGTGGTTTTCTTTGTTTAGCAAAAAAGATGTAAAAATTACCTGCTTCCTTGTTCTATGTGTTGTGTATGTAATACAAGGTAGTTTTCATTAAGGAATATCAGAGAATCATAGAATGGCTTGAGTTGGACAGGACCTTAAAAATCATCTATTTATGAAAAAGCACCAGAGGGCTCAATGTGAAGAGAACAACTTTATAAAGATATATTGTACTATAAATTCTCATTTCTGTCTTGATCCAAATTAATTTTCAAGTGTAGACAAGCCTTTGGAGCTGCTTGCTAAACTCTGTTTATAAAGTATCTATGGCATCTGGAAGAAAATAAGACACTTGGAGACAGGCAATGTTTTCCAAAGCAGCCTAACTGCATATTTTTTCTACTTTGACTTTTACAAAAAATTCTCCCGTCTTTGTGCCTGGCTGGACAATACTTTAAAAACAGTGAAATGATAGTGACACATCCAAAATGAAAAGCCTTCCATTTGCACTGCAACACTGAAGACTCTCTACTGCCCCCCAAATATTCTCTGAGTTTATAGAGCCTTACAGACTCAAAATAAATACATTTAATTCCAATCCAGCAGTGCATGTTTGAACCCTGGCTTATGAAATCAATCAGATGAAGTAGCGATACCTGATGGTAGTGACAGAGGCACTTTGAACAGCTGACAGAGATCATTATAAAAAAGGTACAAGAAAAACATGGATTCAAAGCCTCAAAATCATTTATAATGTAAGCCTCAGTTTGCTTTCCCCACAGTGCAACTCAGAATAAATTTGATTAGAGGCGGAATGGCTGGAGAGGGTTCTTACACAAGTTTGTAATACCAGGCACAATCAAGCTTCTAATAGCCTAAGGGATGGCTGTGTTTGAAAGCTAATTTGGATTAATGCAGGGTCTGAATTTAAAGTAGGGCTAGGTATTTCTGAATAACTGTATTCTTATTCCCGAATAAAAGTGTCCACACGTGAGGTTATTCAGAAACAGCTATTTTGGCATAATCTATTTGTATCCGAGCCTGAAATCTCTGCCTGTAGGCTGCTAATGGAGAAACAAAGAATAGTATCAGCTAATAGGATCTCTCACAAAATCTCTTTCTTCCAAAACCTGCAAAAAAACTTCCCAAAATGTAACACTTTAATTTAACTGTGTATATCTTGATTTTATTTTTTTTTCCTCAAATGGAAAGTCTTTTTAATTAAGAACAGGATTAGCCCAGACGGCTTAAATGATAACTTCAATGTGCTCATCATTTTGTTAGCCTTGATTAAAAACAAGTCTTTCATTTTCAATGCTTGTGTGTAATATTGACTTCTAAGCATTTTTGGATTTAGAGTGAAAAAAGTACAGAGGTCTAGTTAAGACAGAGAAAGGGCTAAAGGTGCTCCAGATAGAACTGGGCAAGGGTTTTTCAGTGAAGCCCTGGAAGAAACTTGGACGTCTCCTTGCCTTTGTATTTTCTGCCAGCATAGGAATCCTCAAATGTGCGAAATTTGCTTTGGATTTGCGGGTTGGGGTTCAGCACTCTTTGCAAAGTATCAGAGCGTAACTGAACGTGTAAAGTACCGTGTGTATGAGGGGCTTCCTGGCCAGCCTTTGCGGGTGTGATTTTTGGAAGTGCTGAGTTGCATCCTCTTGGTATAAGTTGCAAGGGACTGGTGTGTGAGGCTGGTAGTTTTCATCACAGCTGGATGTAATGCCTCTACCACTGCCACAGCACTGGCAGGGTGAATCTCGGGGTTTAATTTTCGTGATTTTTGTTCTTTCTCTTTGCATGTGGCATTTAAAATTCATAATTGGGCTGATGTATTCAAGCTGAACTAAGGTAGGCCAGCATAACAAAAGATCAACCTCCAAATTTCTTCTGTGCAGAAATGTTTGATAGCATTCATAGATAGAAAAGTAGCAAGATATTTGATTTTTTTTTTCACATTGGAAATCAAGCTACATCCATTGAAAAATATAGTCACTACACACTAGCAGGTTTCAGAATTATCAGGATAACCCGTGTATTTCCACTCAGAATAAACACTAGTAGGATTTAGAAGGCACGCTGTGATACAGCCGGTGTAACGAGCTATGACACTACCAATGGTGCAGCTTGGTTTGATGGAAATCTGTTCCCGAGATCCCAAATATGCTCTGAGATGTGCTTGGCAGTGTGTTGCACAGGCATTCAGTGATGCAACCATGTGGAGCCTCCTTGAAATCACATCACCTCTGGAAGGAGTTAGGGGCCTGCTGCATCCTCTGCCTTACAGTGTCTGATTCTGGAATGTGTTTGGATTGGGACTGGGAATCGCACCCAGCCCTTGGTTGTGTCTTGCAGCTATAACACCTGCTTTTCAGCTGTGCCAGCTGCTGCATGTGCCAGATTTATTACCCATGTATTTTCTTTTTCCTTTTTTAGCAAGTATGTATAAATGTGCTTGATAAGTTGCCAATAAATTAAATGTTTTGCGTAGGTCTCTGCTATTATCTCCAGTCTAGCAAAACTTACTTTTATATCCTGAAAAGCACTAGGATGGCAGCATTGTTACCTTGAAGGCCACATACTCATTTTGCTAAAACAGTGGCAGAGGATTACAATGCACGGAATAATTTCTAAAGCGTGCGTATTCGGCGTGGTTCAGTGTGATATCTGAAAGTTAGGGGCTCCGAAATGCAGAGAGCAAAGTCGGGCTGTACAACACACAATTCCCTGAATGTGTCTGTGAACTGACTCTGTAAGTGGAAATAAGTTTCTTTGCCAGCTTGAAGTTTTAATTGTTTCCCTTTTTAAGATTCCATCTATGATAAGATTAGGTTGTTTATCATGGATAGGGCATGATGGTTATTTTTGCTTTACCAAAAGCCAATTACATAGGTTGGTTCCAGTCCCTCGCTAAATAGCTTTTTCTTTGGGCATTAATTTTAATGTTTAAATAGCAAGTGCATTTTCTTACAGCTGCATAAAGATATGTATAAGTAGAAGGCTACTTTAGTTGGGAAGATCCAATGCTCAGTGAAGCCTTTCGCATATATAGAATACTGAATATCTAAACCATTATTTAGCATCAGAATCAGTTATGGTTGTCTGACTGATGGACAATCTTTTCCTGACCCAGTCTCTTTGCAAGTGACCTATACTGTCTAGACAGTTGCATATTATTTATACATTCATTTCAGATTTATAGTTCTTTTAACTAAAGTTGAGGATGTTAGTTTGCCAGTGACTCCATATCCATATCAGTACTTGAAACAGGCTGGAGCAAACCCAGATGCTTAAAACTAGCAATGCAGGCCCTTTCCATTGCTGCTCATTGTTTGCCAGTTTGCCCTTCATTACTCCTCATTTCACCTCCCTCCCTACCCAAAAAAAAGGAGGAACAAAAAAAAAAAAGAGAAAAGGTCTGACACAGAAGGAAGACTGTGTAAGACCTGCTAATTTCAAAGAGCAGAGATCAATTCTGGTTGATCCCGTTGGGTGATTGGGGAATCGCTAAAACAGTGTTTGCATCCAGTTTTCAAGTCTGAAATGCTAGGGCTGTGAAATAAAAGAACTGCTCTGCAGAGCGGTTTCCTAAAGGGTGGGTGGAAGGGAAGTCACGTTAAACCAGCTCTGGATGTGTCATATGGGAGAGACCATTCCTCAAAGGCCACCTGCAAGAGCCCTCCTTAATGTATGATTTGCTTTAGAGAATCAAGTTCTTGACTCCTTTAGGGGTGAGGCAGAAAAGGACATGAAAAGAAAAGGACATGCAGTGCTGCTGGCATTAAATGCAGTTTTTGAGACTTGCAGCCACTTGCCATGTCCTTGCCACTACCGATGGTGTGTTTGTCCTTTCTTTTGAAGATAATGAGATATCATGTGGAATCCACATCTATTTTTAGACTATTCACTCATTTATTAAAATTTTATCAGCTGTACTCTTCCAGGCAGCATGATCTTTTTTAAAGTGTACAGAAATAGCACACACACATCTATGTGTGGCAACAGATTATGTCAGAGAAATATACACTGGCTTGTCTCGAGCGCTGGTTGTGCTGGCAAAATTTAGAGCTAGAGGAGCAATAAATCCTCACAACTTCCTCCTTTCTTTTGCAAATGGCTGTTTATTTTAGAAAAGGCATAAGGAATCTGAGAATACTTGTCTTCAACATGTTTCCAACATCTTTTTTATGCATGAATAATCACAGTAACAGTTCTAAAGGCATTGTTACCAAATGGCATTGACGAGCAAGATGGGCAAGGCAGAAAGAGGCTTGCAAGAGAGGCTCCAAAAGTCAGAGAGGGCCTGCCAGGAAGTCCATGTAGATACAGGAAAGTGGGTAGAGTACAAGGGTGCTTGGGCAGAAGAGCTTGGGGCCTGGGAAGAAGAAAGGAAGGAGTGTAAGAGGAAAAAAAGGAGACTGGGGGCAGTAGATGGACTTAACCTGGAGAAAAAAAGGCAGGAATGTGTAGCCTCTGGGAACATGTCAACTAGGCAAGAAAATTCGTTTTATTGACCATTTTAGAAAGGGTTTTCAAAATCGATCTCTTCCTCCATGCTTGAATTTTGTTGTTTCGTATTAATACAACTTATAAAATGAAATAGTCAAAAAAGAATTAGCGGTTGATGCACAGAGTCCATTTCAAGTCTTGCTGCTCCGGTAGTGTCCTACTCAAGTGTGCCTGAAGACTTTCTCATACAAATGCCTTGATTTTCACGTCTCTTAGCAAAAGAATTCCCTCTAATTCCTGATAATTTCACTGAGAAGAATATTCTTGACTCTGGCGTTTATAAATTTGTAGGAAGTTCAAAGAGATGATGGACTTTAAAATAAAATGGTGGTCCTGTGCTGTTGTTCAGAATTAAGGTGATAGATGAGAGGAAGGTAGTCAAAATTAGAGATCCATAAAATTCATTAGGGATATTTACGGACTACCTTTGTTGCAAATTTTGAAATGAGTACGGTAAGGAAATGTCAAATTAACCACTCACTTTAAAAAAAAGTGAGTTGGATTTTTAAAATCATAATCCTAAAAAATACACATTTTCTAGGTAATAGGAAGAAAACGTTTGGACATTTTCCATGCTTGTTACTTGGAGTCCCAGAATCTTTCTGTTTAGCTAATACAGTATAAGATTAATTCTCTCACAGCACATTGCCTGGAGTTCAGTGCACATGTTTACTGATGTGTACAGCTCTCAAATAAGTTTAGTGCTTCTTTCACCCACTGTTAGGAAGTATATTTAAAAGAAATTGCCTTTTATAGATTTAAATTACAAAAGTACTGATATCATGCAAAAAGCACTTCAACTCATGCAAGCATACAAATGTGTAAATCTTAGGGAAAAAGATACCCAGGGCTAATATGAATGTAAATAGGATTAGCTGCTTGCATTAGTGTCTGAAATACAATTTTAAATGCTTACTGCCTGGTTATTCTTACATATATATATATGCATATGTGTCTATATATACGTGTGTGTATGTATGTATTTTTTCCCCAGAAATATATCTCACTAGTACTTGAAAAAAATTGGTTTTTTCTTCTAAACAGGAAGACTTTTAAAGCGATTACTTAATGACAGCTGTGCTAGTGATGGAATCTAATACGTTATTAGATATAGAAGGTTTATATTTGTTGTTATATGAAATATTTACACAAAATGAGGGCAGACGTCCATCCTTCACATAGGCACCCAAATGCAGCAGTAATTTTAGACCCAGTCTTCTCACTGAATCATGAACAATGACAGCCACCAGATTCTCTATAAGCCTATGAAAAGAACAATTTTCAGTTAATGGTACCACTAAAGCTGCATAAATCAACATACGCGGCATTTCATTAGAGATTTCAGTCCCCTATGCCATGGCTTCTGCAGCAAAGCAAGTCCTTTAAGCAGCCTTAGTGGTAGTAGAGGGAATTTAGTTTTGTTATTACTTATGTTAAACTGATATAAGTATGGGGGCTATAAGAAGCCTAAAAAAAAAAAAAAATCAGTTATCTGACATACTCTTGAACTTGAAATAGGGTAGATGCCTAAGGAATAGGGCAGATTTTGCATTTCTCAAAATGTTTAATCTTCTTGCTGTTTTTCTGCTTGCTAATAGAAATGGTAATCCTTTTTCCAGCAATAACCATATGTACCTGTGAATTGTTTAGTTTAAGTGACAGCTAAAAAGCGATAATGTCATTTTCTCTCCTGTGTGTAGTAAATATGTTAGAATGATGCCATAATAATTGTACATGAGCTTGTAGAGAAGAAAGAGTCCTAATTTGCCCTGTCAAAGTGGGCAAACAGTTGTCAAACGACACAACATTGCATACCTGGAGTGTGATGTCAGACTGATAATTGCTCAGGCAGAAAAGTTTGTCTTTTCTAAAATATCAGCTTTCTAAAAGTGTGCTGTTGTGTAGAGGGGCCTGTGACGAATGGTGCTGTGGTTCCTGCTAGGCAATCACATTGCTGTGGGCTGTGTGTAGAACATGGGAAATCAAAATTAATTATAAAGAGTAAACAATTTGGCAAAAGTTAACCCCCCAGTTTTCAGTTAGCTGTGATTCACTTTAATGTTTTTTAAGTAAAACACTTCAACTTCTTTGTTTGGTGAGAATATTTTTCATTTACAAAGATGTTTCATTTATAAACCTCCAGGCCCTTCACAATGCTCGGCTTTTCAAATCACAGCAAAACTTGGGTTTACAATGAAGTTCTCTTTTCTTTTTATTTTTTTCTTTTCCATTCAGAAATTAAATCTACACATAACCCCCAAAAAGCTGTTTAGGGTGACCATCCTTGTTTGGTTTTTCTTGGTTGTTGGGGGTTTTTTTGTTTTATTTTTTTGGGGGGGGAATGTTTTTTGGTTGGGTTTTTCTTTGTTTGGGCTCAGTGAAACAAGCAAACAAAGTTGTTTTGCAATGCTGAGCAGAGGATTGACTCTGTGTTGATGCTGTCTGTACATTAACTCGTTGCCCACACACCTTAAGGCTGTGGTCCCCAGTCTTGTGAGCCATCAGCTCTTGCTGTGGACAGGCAAGGCACAGGGGGCATGTGTTGGTAACGTTTCCCTGTCACAAAAGACACACATGGGTTATGGTTTGGAAGTCAGTGGTCCTGCCCTTGGCCATTGTACTGAGCAGTGTTGTGTGGAACATAGCCTTTCCCTTGATGGACTTCTCTTAAATCTGAAGTCTGCAGCTGCTCTTGTTTCAGCCAGGAACAGCCCAGTAATGGTCTCATCTTCATCCCTTCTCTTAGCCCAGAAAACATGGTTTGGAAAAGCTCCCCAGCAACAAACACACTGCAGGAGCCCGGGTACCTCAGCCCTTAAAAGCCTCCCCTCCCTGATGTGTGAATGCTCTGTGAAGTTGCCCGGCCTGTGCTTGGGCTCACAGCGCTGTAGGCTGGGAGCTGTGGTGTGGAAGGCAGTGGGAGCACACCAGTGACACCAGAGTGGGGGGTCTCCATGCTCAGACACGGGGGTTCAGCGAGCAGGACTTGCCCTTTGTTGTGGGCTGCCAGCTTCCTTCCCTCACAGGTTCATTTTTTCTGGAGAATGCCCCCCATTGTAAATAGATCAATTGCCAGCATTATGTAACATAAAGAAAGAGAGCTCACTACATCATTTTTTCATAATTATACAAAAATAAAATGAGTGCATAAACAAGACCAGAAAAGAGCTCTGAGTGTTTACAGAAATAAAAATAAATGAGTGTGTTTTTTAAATTAATATTTTCAAATGTTCAGGTTGAATTAATTTGAGAAATATGAATATGTATTGGTAGTGTTAATTCTTTGGGGTTTTGAAAATTCTTACAACCACATAATTAAATGAGTGCCTTTAGAAATACTGATAAAACCCATTGCCATTCAAATATCCATACAAGACAACAGGGGCTGTAAGCTGTAGGCTTTAGAGATTAGTTTGGCCATGGGCCAGTATTTATCACAACATTTCCATCTTAGAAGATAAAATTTAATCATTTTTATTTAAATATAAATCAAAATTAATGCAGGTTTTTAAAAAAAGGAGTGTATAACCTAATCACAATATCTTTATTTTAGAGATGCTTGCCTCTATTGTTTCTATTCAAAGGAGCAATTCTGTCTTTGTTGTTCTGCTCTTCCTTCAGCATTTTTTTTCTTCTACAAGGGTGCAAAAGGAAGGGGCGGTTGACCCAAATACAGTCCTATCTCCTAATTTTGCCAAGATCAAAGGCATTTCTAGCGTTTTATGTGCTGCCTATTGGTGAAGTCTAAAAAAACACAGTGTTTAGGCATGTCTCCACTTCCCAGACACAAACACAGCCAGCCCAGAATCAGTGCTTCGTTCTGTCAGTGCCTTCTCCCCCGGCAGGGCTCACTCCCTGCCTGCACACCCTCGTGGGTGCTGCAAGAGGAACACGTGCCTCAGGTGCCCTCACCCTGCTTGGTGCAGGGAGTTCCGCTGAACTTGTGCTGAACGTGGGTAATTGTGCTGTAATTCTTTTTCTGATGTGGAAAATAGATTGGTCGTTTTGAGACTAGTTTTGCAAAAAAAAATTAGCTGCCTGCTTTTGCTGGGGTATTATGACCAGCATGCTCAGGAGGCAACAGGAATTTCTGGAGGATGGGGTTGTGTTCGTACAGGTAGCTGGATGAAGGGGAGTGCTCCTCTTATGTATCAGAAAAGTAAATTCTTGGGCATTATTTGCAGCAGACACCAATGCATGGGAAGCTTTCTCAGCTACACAAGTATGTTGTACCCGTCTGGGGAAGAGCACGTGGTCAGTTTGCTAGTTGTCCACCACCATATTGCCGTTGTCCTGGTGCTGCACTGACTTTTACAGTCCTTATCTTAGAAATGAACTGTCCTGTCTCTGTTTTGTCTCCTTGGGGTGATGGTATGGCTTTGTAGAGCAAATACAACTTTTTATTTTCAGTTGAGCTAGTGAAATGGTGTTTGTTAAAGTGCAGTTAAATCAATTCTGAGCAAAGCCTGGTTGTCCTCGCTTCTTGCCCCAAATCACAAAATGCAATGAGGAAGAAACATTTCACAGCACAGGAGGGTTGAGGAAATCTCCAACCAGCTTGCTGGGATTGTTCTGCTAACACTAATTCTGCTAACAAACAATGTGCAGCTCGTGTAGAGATCAGTGGGAACACTGCCTTAGGATCCCTGCTTACTCCATACCTTCAGATTAAACAAGTGATCACACATGATTTCCTACACAGCAAGCTTTAAAAGCAGCTTTTTATATCAGGCTTTGATGTGAATGTGTATACGTGTGAAAAATGTTAAGTGGATACCTAATTACATGTTAATATCTTCTGTGATGGGAGACCCCTCATGTTGGGTAACAAAAAACCTAAGGGGGTCCTGCAGTATCTATCCATCATCAGCTAAAGATGACTGCTAGAAACTTTCTCTGGGAGAAAGAAATGGAACTGTTCTTTCTCAATGGTATTTCTTGTATAAGGAAGGCAAACTGCCTCTGACTTTTAATGCAAAAGCAAGTTCAGTGCTGTTCAGTGCTCTTCAGTGCTCAGCTTCGTATTGGAATAACATATTAACATCTGTAAAATGTGAGCTGCATGTGATTTTTGTAGTCAGAGTTTTCTTCTATAGGTGTCTGCTTACTTGTTTTGCTTCTTCAGGATAACATCCAGGTCATCTAATGGAAAAACATCAATTATTTAGAAAATTGTTAGGCTCCATAATACTGGTAGTATACTTATATTAGTTGTATACTGTATATGCATATGTACACGCACATAGTTAGCATCTCAAGCACTGTTTACATATCTCTTCACCAGCTGCTTAAATGACCGGATAATTCACACCTTCCACTCTCTCCTGTTTCTTCAGTAAATAGGGCCAAATTCAAAGTGGAACCGAAGGTGGATCTATTTCTTCAGCTTCAATGCATTTCAGTGCTTGTTTAGCAGCAGCTCTTGAATACTAAAAGGTGGTTGCTGAGCTCACGCTTCTTTACCTAAGGCTATGTTGGTATTAGTTGTTCTAACCCGTTAGCGATTCAGAATAAGTGGGGCACTTCATTAGCTCCAGTTAAAGACAAAACAAAAATGTTTGTTTAAACTAGCAGATCTTAAAGCTGTGTTTCTTTCACACCGTTTAGGAGATTTCCCACAAGTTTTCCCCTTGGGGTTATCTTCAAAAACCAACATTTTTTCAGGTGCTCTACAAACTGTGACTAGCTTGCTGCAGCCCCTTCCTCGCTCTGAACCCACACAGTGTGTGCTCACATCGTGTCCAAAACACCTTTGTTACATGGCATTTATTTCTCAGACTTCCTGGGGGCAGTATCCTACTGTACAAAGCACATTTCACTCACCATCAAGTGAGGTAGATTTCCATTTAAATACTGATATCGGTATAAACCAGGAACTCAGAATGGCACTTTGTACATTTTTTACTGAATTTTGGATGTCGTATTCTCCCTGTTGTTGAACAGAAAGTGACCCTTGTGAAAACTGCAAGCAAGTAGGGTCAGACTAAGAAAGTTTCTTTTTGGTGATGTTTTTCCATGACATCCCCATTTGAACTGTGCTTGTAGGTACCTCACCTTGGCGCTGACACGTGGCATTCTTTATTCATATCAAGACTGGCTTTGTGAAAAAGTTGCCCTTTATGAAACATTTTAATGGCCAAATGGTGACTTTGAGGGAGAGCAGAGAAGCTTATCAAGTAAAGCCAAGCAGAAATATTCCATGGAAAGATTGTCTCTTCCCTAGGACAGAGGTGGGGCTGATAGCTGGTTGGTGGGTAACGGAGAAACTCGCGAAACTTGGGGACTTTTCCTTTTATTAGATGGTTCCAATGTTGCCAGCCAGGAGCTCACTGAGGAGAAGGGGCTGTGCACTTAGGGGCTGCCTGTAGGCATGAGGACACACAGTGTTGAATACAAGATAGAAACAAGGCTTGTGTAGTTGGAAGGACGTGCCTAGTTCAGGGTATGTGGGATAAAAGTGGTGATTTGGTTTGCTGCTTTTGTTTTTCCCTGATAAACTGACTTCAGCCTCCTGAAAACTAAATTCTGGACTAAATTCTTTGGTGCCCACTTAAGATTAATCAAGATGGTTGTGTTTCAACATATTGTAAAATGAAGTCCTCCATCAAGGCTGGAAATAGCTGTTTGTATAAACAGCTCCTCCGGCATCCTGCTGTCAGATTCTTAGATAACAATGTTGTGGGATTTTGGAAAAGCTTTGCCTATCAGGTTAACAGGAGAGTGTTGTTTAAAGGAGCAAAATAGAATCTTAAGCTGCTATGGATGTGGAAAAATAGAGCTGTATTTTAACATAGCCAAGACCTAAGAGTATGTGAAAAGTCACCGATTCTTCTGTGCATGATTTGCATTGAATGTAATGAAGTCACTGAAAACTTTGCTGCCTGTTTCATGCCTCGTGCTGAACGGAGGCTGCAGTTCAGTGCCTGGTCCTGTTGGTTACATTGGGGGAATTGTAGCATTGTGTACGTCATTGATTTCTTTTGATCTTGAGGCACTCTTCAAGGGTGTTACTTCTTATGCAGTTTCCTCTCAACAAACAGATTATCATGTAGGCAACGGTTCCACGCATACTCCTGGATCAGTTGCTGAAGTTGGTAAAGAGTCAGTACAAACGTTCACAGAAGCATCTTGGTTTTGCTTTACTCTTAGAAAACATTGGTGGTTCAAAGGAGCTGCTGGATGGATAGAGAAGGTGTGAGGAAGATTTATATTGTAAACATTCTTTTGATGGCAATTGCTAGATTACTGTTTCTATACCCCGTCGAGATGTGTGTGAAGTCTGTGTGTCTGCATGTCTAAGCATGAATGTGCATTTTGTGGATGTGTTCCATGTCTAAGGGTGTACTGAAATCGTCAAGTCTGAAATGAAGAGTTGGAAAACACTGAGATCTTTTGGTTTTGATCCTTTGGGGATACACTGTGGTCACATTTAGGTTTTCCTCAGAAGCTTAAGGTTTTTGTTTTGTTTTTTTTTTTTTTTTTTTTTTTTTTAACAAACAAACGCCTCCCACCCCCTCAAAAACAAACCAAAACAAAAAATTCTTATCTAATCACATGCCTCCAGGAACTGGGCTTTTAAATTAAACCCCAGCTATCTCCAGATTTGTCCTAAGAACACAGTTGCCAGCAACACCAGGTGGTGGTGTAGCAATCAGCATTATTATTAAAAAAAAAAATTGGCCAGAACATACACAGAAATGTACTGAATATTAATAAAAAAGTCAATAATATTTTAAATGCTTTTCAGCTGTTCAATAAGGCAAACAGATGTAGTAACACATACTTGAGAGCATGCCATGTACTTTAATCAGAGAAGTTTAGAGTATCATTTCATCATGGACAAAAAGAAAGAGACAGAATAATAGGTTTATTTCAAAAGGCAAAATTTTAAGGAGGAGGGCAAGAACTTCCCTGAATTTTGTATGAGAGCAAGTCCTGGTAGCTACACTACGCTTGACTGGAGAAGACCTCCTGCACCAAGGTAAGCAGTTTCATGAAACAAAGAGTCACGAGATGCAGTGATTTTTTTGGAAGCTGCCAAACTGTTAAAGGCACATAGTGCTGGAGTGTTTGTGCAAGCAAGAATGCAAATGCTAATGAAAGATGAGATATGTAATAGGGAGTGCTTCGTAAATTTTCATACGGCATCAAAACCTGAGAGGCAGCCTGGTTGAAATGTAGTGAGCACAGCTTGGAGCTGCTGCAAAGGCTGAAGTTTTGGTGTGAGAAATCGTAACTGACTCAGTTTCAGTCAAATAAGAATGCAAAAAAATCAAAAAGCACCTAAATCCTTGTGTTAAGACATAGGAGCTACCTACTAGTTTTGGTAGAGAAGTAAAGAAAAATTCAGGGACAGGATTTGCTGGAATCACAATATTTGTACAGATAAATATCAAGTAAATCAATACCAGTAAATACCTTCTTGCATGTGTTAATATTACATAGTTATTGTTATCAGTAACAGCCTTTCCAGTATGGTTTCAGAGGCCTGGGCTCCCAAGTGGGAGCAGTTTGTGGCACTGCACAGAAAGAATTCTGTCTGGAAGAGTGGTTGGGCCAGAGCTCTCTCAGGTCCCTTCTGCATTTTGCTTGTCACTGTATTTCTCGCCCTCCCTGGCTTTTTGTTTTCATCCAGTGTCCTTCCTTGGCCAGTCCCACAATCCCTGAGCCTGTCCTGTGTCCCTCCCTCCTTCCTCTGTGTGCTCCTCTGAGAGGATGTCTGTCACCTGGCTTTGCTGTTTCTGATTTGGTGACTTTTCCTGGCCATGTTTCAAGGGCAGAATCCCTCAGGTTCTCTCCCTCCATGGCTAGTGTGAGGTTGGTGAGGTTACCAACCCTTGTTATTGCTTCCCTCTCTTCTGCCAGCAGTGGGAAGGGGTAAGGACAACTGTGAATAGGCTCCCAAGAGCCTAAAGCCTCTAATGATACTGCAGGACTACAAAACAAACTAGAATTCATGGTGTACCCAGTCTGCATAAGACTTTAAGCCACCCAGTGAAGCTTCAGAGTTGTTTGTGGCTGCTTGGTTTCCCTTTTCTTCTCAGAACAATGTGGTGCTGTATGTTCTGGGATCAGGAGCAAAGAGTTGTGACAAAAGGACAAACAGCTTGAACTGAGTGGAATAACTCGGGGTGGGTTGATGGCTTGCTTGTAATGAGAATGATGGAGTCTGTCCCTAACTGAACAGCACAAATGCAATTGCTGGCAAAGGTGTCTTCAACCACACACTTAAGATTTCATTCCAGGTGTTTGCTCACCCAGATGTGCAGTATCTGTAGCAGTGAAATCCTCTGCACCCTAACCCCACACAGAATTTTCAGAAAATACAGAAGATAGCAACATAACAAGTTTTACATATGTAGTTGCCTAGAAAAGCCGTATATTTCCTATGCCAGTTAAATATCTATCCAGGAAAATGCTCCTGTAACTCTACCTGCAAGAGAAAACATACTCAAAGTTAATACCAATAAACCACAGATGCTGCCTTTTAACCATCATTATCCTCATTCCCTGGAAAAGGGTGAGTTCAGGCTGAAGCATCGGCACTGATTTTCTGCCCTGACTTTAAATTTCCGCACATTTTGAATTTGTCATACATTTAGCATTACTTCAATGCGTTTCTTGTGTGTGGTTGAATACAAAGAGCAGGAGGTCATGAGAGGCATCACCTTGTTTTATCCAGAGGTCAAAGCTAAGAGAGCGTCAGTTTCCATTTTAGGCTTTTGTGGCATAGTTGACATTATATATACTCTTAGGTATGCAATGCAAATCACATTCCTGCAAGCTAATTATAGGATAAATGTAGCCACTTAACTAGGCAGCAGGCATGTCATCTCAGCATGGAGCTATCATATTATGTACATTTGCTGTCTGCTGTATAATTAACAGGATAAAAATATTACTGCCAGATACCATAAAAAAAATTAACACTATCTTAATTGTCTTTTCAGCTCAGGTATAGCCTATTACCATTTCAAAAAAGAACTTCCCTAATACACTAGAATTTTAAACTTCATTTGCTGAAGATGCCATTAATCCCTTTTCACACTTTGATCTGCCATTGTGATACCTTTGGACTTTGACTTCTTTGTTTTGCTTTTGAACTCTCCTTAAAAACTATTACTGAGATTTAGTGGCTTAAAATTTGAGGTTGCTCAGGACTCTGTGTTTGATTTTTAAAAACTTAGCGACAGTGCATTTGGGTTTCACCATAACAGAGATGTATGCAGCCTGCAATAAGCTTTTGTGTAGGGTGCCTTGCTTCCGAGCTTTGGACGTCGCTCTTGTTTAATCCAAATTTTCTGGGTTTCTAATCTCTCGTTTTTAATGTGTATCCTATAGCATTCATTGCTGTCTTGTACGTGGCTATAAACGAATGAAATTTTTGCAAGTTTAATCCTGGTTCTTACGATAATATGCTTTCATCAGTATTTGTGTAATATTTTCATGAAAAGTGGCTGATTCCTCTTCCTCCTTGTAAAATTGCTGTAATCTCCCCGTGATCTGAATACCACATCACTGCTGATGTCATCTGCAGTGTGTAACTCCCATTTTGGGAAACTGCATTGGGAATCTCGAGACTCTGAATGCTGGTTTTGCCACTTGAAATTAATTATATGATGGCTCCCATTCAGAAAATACTTAGAATACATGTTTATTTTCAGGTCTTTTTGGGAGTAATTAAAGTTGAAAACTTCCATTAATTTAACAAATTGCTCTGGAATTCTTTGCCACAGCAGTTTGCAAATTGCTCCTGGAAAACACACCTGTGCTACAGACATGTAAAACCCGGTACCTGGAGAAAAGATTGAGATAAACATTGCACCATTTAATCTGGCAAAGCTCTCTCAGTAATTTCTGTTGCAGTAGGTCTGTAGGAACCTTGGGTAGTTCTTGCATATTTACTTAAATGTTGACATCAGTAATGACACACATGGCTAACAGATTTTCCACATGTTTTCCTCCCTGGATGACATCTTCCTACTCCATCAGGACTCAAAGTCTGATTGTGTAGGCTGTTGATTGATAGCTTAGAGCACATGAGGTTTGGGGAAAACACAAGAATGACAGTTTATAGAAAAATCCTAATATGACACTTTTTTCTAGGTTTACCCTAACTTTTATTTTTCTTTGACCTAGAAATGATTTTTAGGTGTACAAAAACCCAGAGATACTTTAGAAACACAGTTGACTCACTCAGACATCTTGTTAGCATTTTGTACTTAATTGCTTCTTTCTCTGCTTACCCGGGGGGAATTGTACATGCCAAGATGGAGCTCTACTAGATCTAATAGGAGAAAAAAACAAAAGGAAATAATGACTAGTCTTCCAAATCATCCTAAGTGGTCCAGGAGATGAGAGGGAGTGCTTTTTCCTGGCAGCAAAACCCCAAAACATGTAACTAGCTCATCCAGTGTCTCTTAGATTTTCAGATTAGGAATGGTATTTTTATTACACTCCATCTTTCTTCATAAAGAGCCCATTTTAAGCGCTGCATAAGCTACTTGTGGAAAAAGTAGCTACTATCTGTAGAAGTCGCTTTAAAAGGAATATTGTTGCTCCTGAAAGCATTGCTGCTTTGTGTAAGCCTCTGGAAAAAGGCAGATAGCTTTATGACAGCCTCTTTTTTCTATGAAGACCAAAGGGCAGCCTAATATTATATGTACGGATGCAGCTTTAATAGCAAATTGCCAAAAGGGTTCTTTAGAAAATAAGAGACCTTCAAGAAGATGTTTGCATATTTACATATAAATCCACAGAGGGCTGTATGAATATGCCATGCTGATACCTGTCTTGCTAAAGCTATGGAAGGGACTAATAGTATTTTTTTCATGCTGAGCTACTTGCACACAGAAGTGATTAGTGAATTTCCAGATCTATGGAGGCTCAAAACGATCATATTTTAAAGGATATTTTTTCCCAGGACCAAAGGGAAGTGCCAGTCTTGGCTCTCCATCTCCTACAAATGGAGCTATTTTCCATAAAGGGTTATATGCTGGAATTTTTGCCCTGTGTTCAAGACAGAAAGCAAAGCATTTCCTTTCATCAGTAGAATTGAAACATAACACAAATTTGGAGTTTTAATATTTTATATTTGCATGTCCTAAAATAATAATAATAATAATTTAAAAAATTCAAACAACTATATTCCCTTATGTAGCCCTTTCAACGACCCTGTCTACAAAATTTTCTGCTGATTTTGGTGATAATGCCAAAACTAATCTCTGGAGGCAAAAATTAATAATTCTGTACCTGAACAACTGAATACTCAGACTAGAGTAATTTTAAAAAGCAGGACAGTGTCAAGAGTGCTTCTCCAGACCATTTAAAGTCACTCTGCCTCCTGACTTTCGCGCTGCCAAATTGAAGGATTTGGTTCCAACATTTCCAGGGCTCTCAGACCAGGGCTGTCATGACATTCCCTCACTTCAGGCACATTCTTCCTCTTTCATTTCACTGAATACATTAGAGGGTTTTTAAAGGACAGAGCAACGTTAATCCTAATAGCCTTAGGTCTGAGACTCCATGCTGTTGGCTGATAAAACCAGCCTGTCTCCTTCCACACCCAGAACATTTATTCACTTTACTGGCTTTATCTTCCCCAACATCCTCGGTGATTTATCCTTTTAATCTCTCCAAATCAGTTATAGCTACTATTCTTTTAACTATGGCTAAGTGTTGGAAAATTCTTTTTGAATTGATGCAGTTCTAGAAAGGTTTTTCCAATCGGTTGTGTGAAGTCTTGTTCTCAGGATCAAAAAATGACCTTGCCTGGAGCATGTTAGAAGATTAAACCACAGCTCTTGGTGCTCCAGGGAGCTAAGAGTGGTGTCCAGCTCCTCGTTCAGCAGTTCTGAGGAGAGTTCCTCAGTTCAACCCACAGGTCTATGGAGCAATCCTTTCCTTGGCTGGGCTTGCATGGCAAGGGAGGAGGAAAGTAACAGTGCTGCTCTGAGCACTCAGCTTGCAGCAGCAGATGCCACTCGCTGGGGTTTGTGCAGATGTTTTTGATGACACGGTCTCTGACTGACTCTGCCTTGACAAGAATCAGCCCAAGTCCCTGGGGAGCTGGGATTCGTTTGCTTGGGGTTCTGTCTTCCAGAGGCTTGTAGTGACATCTGAATATATTTTCTTAATTCATAGAAAATGTTCCTGGTTTACAGGCACAAGTTCCCTTGGTGTAGCTTGTAGGTGTTCTTAAACCACTTGGAGGAGCCTGTAAATTGAAGAGAATTAAAAGGGGCTCTGCCCAGAGGTGCACTTTGGCTTGGTCCCCCAGAACTTTTACAGACAGAGATGCTCATTGTTCTGGACGTCAGGGATGCCCAGACATGAGCTCAGAGATTTCTGTTTTATTCATCTGTAGTTGAACCTTCTATCCCTCAGGCAGAACTATATGATGAAACAAAAAATTATGCAAAAGCCAAGTGTACTTTCTTTCAGGAGGTGTGTAGTCCATTTAGTCAGCTGTTTTTACTGGCTTGGTCCTGTAATCCAGGCTTCTCCCTGTGCTGTTACAAGAGATGGGTCTTGCTTTAATTGCAGCAATACTTGAATAGCAGTATTATTGTGATAATGAATGCATTTTCAGTACCTCTTCATTTAATTTTACACAATCTGAAATGGTCATTTACATTTTAAAATCTCTCCTATATATCTTTGTAAGGGAAGCTAGATAGGCTTAATCCAGCTCTGGTGACCCCAAAAGGAGTGACAAGCTCTACTTTATTAGTCATGACTACGAGCATGGTTCTTTCTTATCATGACTTCTAACTGTCTGGTACAATGAAGATTTACAGGAATACATGATCTGCTAATCCTCTGTGTTTAAAGGAAGAGTACAGGGATTATGTGGTCATTCTCTTACTGTCATGACCAGGTATCATGGTGGGGGTTATGACAGTTGATTTTTGGAACATCTTTGGAAACACTGGAAGCTGTTTTAATAGTACCTTAGCTGTGAATTAAGCTGTCATCACTCAGTGATCACTCCTGTCTTATGGCTATTTTCCAGACAGTCTGGTCTGCCTGTAGATAAGAATGCTCAGCTCCTCATTTTGATGAGGGCTGTGTGTTAGAAACTGTGATCAGAATTAGTAAGGAAATGGTAACAGGGTGGTTTGAGAACAGAGAATTGTAGAACTCTCTTGATATTCCAAAAGAAGCTCCCATGTTGATGTTTTTTCCCAAATGTTTTGTTGCTTTGGCTATACTGATTCGATAACTCCCTTCTTCCTCAGGTGCTTTCTAAGACACTTGTGTAATGTGGGGAACAGACATTTTCAGTATCTGCTGTTCTAAATGCTCACCACTAAATAAACGTATAAGGTTCTCTGGTAACTTAAGAAGAATGAAGGTAATGGCTGCCAAAATACAGCTTTCTGGAATCAGATCAGGCTTTTCAGTTCAGGTTTTTTTTTTGGGTAACCTTAGTGCTTTGATGTCAGCTGTACAAGAACTGATAGCCTCACTTGAAATTGTGTTTCACCACAACCACTTCCTTCTGCCTGATGTTCACAGTGCAGATACCTTCTCAATTCTTAGTATTTCTTCTAGCAGTAGAGCTGCAAACCACTCTGTGAGTAGGTATTAACTCTAAATTGTTGGATTTTGTATCTCTATTTGAAGCATAATGTGGTTAGAAATGAAACATTCAGGTACCAAATGTTCCTCATGCCTTTTAGGGCTATTAATTTGGTGAGTCCACAAGGACACAGAAGACTTGGGAATGTGCAGGTGGGGGTTGAAGGAAGAGAAGAGAAGCTCTTAAAAGACTGAAAAATAACTAAGTAGTCATAAGAGTGTCTTATACATCTCAGGGTGTACAGAGGTGAGGCTGAGGCTGTGACATCTTCATTAGCATTGGTGATGAGGCGACACAGCTCAATCTCCATTACAGAACCAGGAGAGTCCAGATAGGTGGGTGGTCTGTGACCTGCTGAGGTTTATGGATCCATTCCCATAAAGGCTGTTGCAGGTTAAAGGTGTCACGTGTTAGGATGGACTTTGTTCCTCACTTATGGCAGTGGTAAGGACAGAGACGGGTTCCTCAGCTCACCCAACCCAGAAAGGGATCCATGACAAGCTGCGTGGTTTTTACTGCGTGCAGCAACTACACAGACTAATTTCCAGCATAGAAGGCTGCCCCAAGTAGTATCACTGAACACTTTTTTGGAGTGGATAGAGAAGTGGACATCTCTAGCGTGGTTTAATCTCAGACATGGCTGCTGCTTCTCACTTCAGAAAGCATAAAATTAAAATGAGTGTTCAGCCCCAATTTAACTTAAGCCTTACATGAAAATCAGTAAAAAGTAGGGAAAAGTTGCTTAGTTAGTGAAAACTGGATGCGTTTTGGTTTTTTGTTTTGCTGTCTTTGTTTTTGTTGTGTTGTTTTGGGTTTGGGTGTTTTTTAAATCTTGTTAAAATGCAGCAAACCAGTTGCAGCTGTATTTTTGCGAAATACCAAGGCCAGTTGGAGTATGTGGAAGGGGAATTGATTTCCTCTGGCAGAAAGTTATTTTGTTTTTTGTTCAGATACACAAAATAATTGCCATTTATGTTTTGATTCATTGTTGATTCCTAGATATTCACTCTGGAGTAGTTCTGATTTCCTCCTTTATAAATGTTAGAAGAGTGGGTAATTAAATGTTATTTTGTGACCTTTATGTGCCTTAAGGAAAAAGACTTGATTATCTTATCTCATGTCACTTTTGGGCCTTCATAGCCATCTAACTAGAATAATAACCTGCAACTTGGTGCACTGGATCAGTGCCTGCTCCATTAAATGGAAGGCCTGGCTAAAGATGCCCTGTGAAACCAAATTCTCAGAGTAGTGCTGTATCATGTGCATATTCTGTCCATTTCCATACAGATCCCCTTTTCACATTTTGTTCATTGTTGTGAATAATAACATTAAAGTGCTTATATACCCAATGAACTCTTTCTGTCTCCTGCAGTACCAATTTTGAACTAGAAGCTGTTTAGAAATTCATGTTTAATTGCTGTAATTTTTAACAAGCTACTTGCTCCTTCAAAGTTGAACTCTAAAAACGCAAATTCTTCACCTACACATTTTAGCAAGGAACTGTGATAGATTTTTCTCTCAACAGACGATCATGAGAAACACCTTTGTTTCTGTTGTATCAAGGATGCTTATTCTCAAATTCTCCTTGTTGCTTTTTTGGGAAATTGCTGTCAAAAATTAACTTCTGCTAATTGTAGCAGCTCTAAATCACAGAAACTGAATGCATGTTTCCTATATATTGCCAAAGCATGCCTCATGCATAACAAAGATAAGTCAGTGCAAAAAATACATAATGCATGTCTTTCCCATATAGAAGGTGACAGGCTTTCACTGAGACAATCTTGTCTTGGGTGAATTAGACATTTTTAATTATACACAATAGGCTTCAAATACTAACATCAATTTATTTGTAGGAAAGGCACGATTCTCATGGGTACAAAAGCCAGTTTACACACTTTGTTCTTTTCATGTATTTGTTTGCAAAAGGTCTATCAGATTGAGTTGAACTGTAACTTGGCAGCTACTTATATGTACTTTTTCTGGGGTTATGCATATGTTTGCAGGTGATGTGAATCAGGTTGTGGATTTATAGAGCAAAGCAGTTGGAGCTGTGGACCCCAAGTCCACAAGCTGTGAATTTCAGTGGGTTCTTGCTTGTCCCATGAACTGAGTGCCCATGGGCTGGAGTGCATTAGGTGTGGTGCTGTGAGGAATCTTCTGGTTTAATTTCATCCAAAGGGGGTCTGGCTCACACAGCTCTGTGATGTGATCCTGCACGCAGATTGTGGTCAGCTCCTAAAGCACACCGGTGATTTGAGAAGCTTGTCTCCGTGGAGTACACGCATAAAAGTTCCTGAGGGTACTAAAATCTTACATCGTGTGTTGCTGGTGACATTTTTGAAAAAGGAAATGTGGCTTTTATTTCTGTTTGTGAAAGAGCCTGTGCCATCATCTGCTGGCAAGACGGAGTGTAGCCATTAGGATATTGGTGGAGCTCGCTGAGGGATCTGCTTTAAGAACCATTTCCTACTATTCACATAAGTGTTGGCCTCATCCAGTGATATCACCTCTACCACTCACCTTCTGTGTCACCTCAGCTTCAGTATCAAGTATTCTCCAGCACATGGTCAGAACAGGTGATTTTAGGGTTAATACCCTCAGAGGACAAACATCAAAATAGTGGTGGATCTAAGGCTGTTGTATATAAGGAGTCAGATATGACAGATCCTCAGCTAATTTATGCTAATGTCTATGCATTACCCATAGCAAAGCTATGAGGATTTATTTCAGCTGGAGACTTGGCCCACACATCCAAGCTATTCTTGAATAATGTGGCACTAATAACCAGGGTTTTTATAACTATTTTCACATGCACGAGACAGACTTTTAACTCAAATGCTTGTGAAAAGAGGGCTGCCAGTGCACCGTTCTGCTCAACTGGCGCTGATTGCTGTGAGCACCACCGGTGTGCCAGGCAGCGCCCACCTCTGCCCTGACTGTACGTGCACAGAGCTTGAGGTGTGAAACTGGGGCTCAGATCTCCTTACAGGCTCTGTGGTGTTGGGAGATGGGTGTACATCAGCTGTGGTTCAAGCTCTGTTTCTTCACTAATGTGAGGTCAGACACTTGCTCAAAATGACTTTCAGAAACTTTTTCTTATATGTGATGGCTAAGGCTTGGTGGTAGTTCTGCTTACAGAGTTCTTTAATTTAGTCTACAGGTATTTCTGTAATTTTTAAAAAAATAATCTATGAGGATGGGGACGTGATCAAGTTAATCTATTACTTCTGCTACTTGCTAGAAAAATTATATCCTATTAATGAGTACAGAATTTGTGCAAGCCTCTCCTAAAACAAGCTCTGTGTGTGTCAAGGCTTGAATAATTCAAAGGTTTTAGCCAACCAGCTCTGCTGAGCAGTTTTTGGTTTATCAGTGTGGTGACTTTATTAGTGAGGGATGTGGGATAAAATTTATCTCTGAGGGTGATGCAAAAAGCTGGGCCGGATTTTGGGTTTATCAAAGAAAATTATATTTCTTAAAGTACAGGATAGGAGAGCCTGGTCTTTAAAGTTCACACCTCCAATTATTCCAAGATGGATCACTGATACAGGGATTAACATAGCATTTAGACTTCAAATATTTGCAACACGGGCAATTTCTGTCCAAATGCAGGTTTAAACCTTGGTAAATCTCTCATCTCACTTCTGTGATATAATCAAGACTTTAATTTTCAAATTTTTGACATCTTAGTTATATATATGTGCTCATTTTTTTTTCTTAGTCATGGAATCCTGAAGGTTGTGGGCTTGTAGGTTTCTTTTCCAGATTTTCACATTCTTCCTATTTCTTCTCATTAATGACTAGAAGCTTGGTCACATTTTTTAACACATTCTCTTAATTGAAATAACTCTTAAGTAATTAACTGAATAGAGATGTTGGCTCGGCCCAAGAGTTTGGCAAACAGTCCCCATTACCAGGACTTCTTTACACTTATGGCAATTTTAAAAAAGTTTTGTAGCTTGTTGTTAAATGAAACCACATAAAGTGATTCTGCACCTAAGAGTACTGTATCATGGCACATCAAAAGCAAAAAAGGACTGTGGTCTGAGTACATGTTCCATTTAAGTAACCTTTTGTGGGTAATTTGCAGATACGTCACTGTATTCTCATTTTTTTCCCTTCAGAATTAGGGGTGTTCAATGAAATTATGAGAAGACACAATTAATTTTTTTTTTGGATGTTCAGTCTTGAAATTGCAGGTAGTCATGACAGGGCTGTCTGACTGACAGGTATTCAGAGGATGTACCCTCTGCTTGATCTTCTCCAGTCACTTCCTTTTGCTGCAGTGCCACTACGTTAGAGTATGGAGAGATCTATGACCTGTAGCTTTTAAGTCTTACATTTTGTTCTAGAAAAATGTATCTAAGGTTAAAATTTCTTTGCAGCTGCCAGTATTTCTTAAATTGTTTCTCTTTCTGTTTGACATGGTTTCCCAGGGACTTGCTCGGGTCTTGAGGTAGAATGGATTTAGATTAAGGTTGGATTTGTTCTAATAAAATGTGCAGAAACATAATTTGTGATGGTTTCTTTCTTAAAGATTTATCAGCCCCATTAACTGCTTATGCTCACTTCCATCTCAGGCAGTTAGAGACAAGGGGTTGCTTGTGAGGTTGGGAGGACTCTGGGTTGCTACATTTGCCTTCCCTTATCATCATCTAACCTTCCTGTGCTTAAAGGTTGTTTTGAGCCCAGAATAAGTTGAAATGCCTGAGAGTCCGGCCTCAGCAATGGCTTTAAGCTAATCCACTGCCATGGATCTGGGATCTGTCTTACCATACAGCAGCCTAACATTCCTGCCTATCTTTCAACAGCTTGGTATGGAAGGATATAAATTTTGGTGCTGCTACTACTGAAACATAAGAAATCCTTAAAAATCCTGTGGCCACATTCCTTTTTCTAGCTACTGCTTTTCTAGGGAGATGCTTGTGCCTTTGATATAGGTCATTTCTCTCTCTTTTCTCCTCTCTCTCTCGCTCTCTCTCTTCTCCTTTCTCTTCTCCTCTCCCTCTTTTCTCCTTCATCTCTCTTTTCTCTCTTTCTTTGTGATATACACGGAAGATGCTTAAAGGGCATCTCTCTTACTTTGCTTGTGACATACACAAAAGAACTGCATGGCAACTTGCCTGAAACAAGAAGAAAATAGGAATGTAAAGAAAATTTGAGATGGAATATTGAGAGAGGGGGGAGTGTATATTTGTACTAATAATGATAAGACCATCCAGAGGGGGAAAAAACATGGTTTATGAGTGTCAGTAGTTCTAAAAAAGTGGGTTCCTCTGGTCCCAGTCCCAATCTGCTGACTACAGAAGTTTGCTTCAGATAAGAACTCCCTTTTTAAGGCCACTATTGCCACATCTGTAAGGATGCCTCAGAAGTGTTGCACTGTAAGATCTGTAAGATTTCATTCTGAAATCTGCTGACATGCATAGGAAAAACTGCACCAGCATCAATGAGTTTTGAATGAGACCCTTATAGCATCAGTCTCCAAAAATGTGACAAGATGTACCAAGGGACCCTCTAGTATGTTTTATTCTCTTACCCATTACTTTATATCATGAAAATGAATGTTTTTGCACTGGACTGCAAGATGGGTTTGTTTCTGAGCGGTTAGTTCTATAATTGCATATGACTATTTTATCTAAAAATATTTGCAAATGGGAATCATCTAAATCCTGAAGATGCTTCCTGTGTACCCTACAGAAAATCAATGGTGAGAAATTAAAGCAGCCTGTGAGATTACCTATCATCTTCTGCATAAAACTGTGTTGATGCTTGTGTCTGATATGAGAGGAACAGGCCCACAGAAACAGTATTTTGAGATAAGCCACCTGCATTACAGCTTGATGTTTAACACAGATCATAACTTCAAATTTTTTCACAATTGGATGGCATCATTCCTGGTTCATCAGCACTCTTTTAATGCAGTTGACAATAGCCAGGCATGTAATTAATTTACACTTAAATTTTAATTGTCACTTCCATTTTATTTGGTCCTCCTAATAACCAAGTCATGTCATTTTGCCATGCAAAAAATAAGCTTTGATGAGAATAGAAGACTGCAATTATGAGAATGCATATGGATAGAAATGTAGTGCTGGTGGTCTCACTGTATGGTCTGTTGGAGTCAATCTCAAAAGTCCAATTAGATCAAGCTCACACGAGTTTCCAGCAACACTTCTACTGACTGAAAAACAAGCCACACCCCCTCAATCAGAACACACGTCAATGCAATTGTGAGTTTTCGTGGACTGTGTTTCTAAATTAAATAAATAAGTGCATCCATTTTACAAGAAAAAAACTGAAATTGCTGTAGAGCTTTTCTGTGCAGGGTCTTTACCAAGATGGGAGTCCTATATAGGGATGTTTCATATAGACAAAAAGCTGGTATTAAAGTGAGTCTTTCCTCTATGTTTAAATTTGTTTGTCATGCCAAATATTAGAAATTAAACGGAATTTTAAGGGGAGTCGTCTCTTCAGTCTGGAACTCTCAGACTATGTTTTGCTTTTCAGTGAAGGAAATGAAACTTGTGCTGTTTTTGTGAAATAAGCACAGTGAATTCCTCAAATAAATGTTCTCTTTCACTGCCTCCCCACAAGTCCATTGTAAGTGACAAAGGAAATTAAAATATATTTCAGTGTAGATTTTTATTTTTCCTTGTATTATGAATCATTCAAGTTAAGGTAAAATCTTCAGATAGTGACAAATACAGGGCTCCCATATCTTTTTTTCAGTGGTGTATCACATTATTATTCTTTTATGGGTGGGGAGGGGGAACTTTTTCAGCTCATAATTTAATTCCTTTATTTTTTTTTTTTTTTGCCTGTTCTCTGTGGATCGTGGGAATAGTAGATTTCAAAATTACTTGTGTATCACTTTCTGTTCATCTCTGCCGCTGTGTTTGTTCAATCCTTTGGTAGCCTTTGCATACTCTTAAAATACTTCCTCTTCCATATAATTCTCTACATTTATTTCCATCTTATTCTTTATCTAGCCCAAAGCATCCATCCTACTGCACCCCTTCTCTCTGCTTGACTGTGCCTTGCCATTGTACCAGTAGTGGTCTGTATCTGACATTTTCAGATTGCAGTTTATCCTTCCTTTTAAAGATAGCTGCTTGGCAGAGACTACAAAGAGCTCCCCAGGTGTTCTAGGTTCACTGTGGAAAATGGTTTCACACGGTTGTTGTAGATTCCCATGATGTTGAAACAGTTGAGTGAATGAATAGGAAACCGAATCTTTCATGGCTGATGTAGCTTTCAGAGCTGCTCTTGCTGCTCTGTCCCGCCATACCTGGTAACGTGAGATCACTTGCTCATTGAGTTTGGGGTGATTTATTGTTTCAGACACACCATCCTGCTTCCTTCTGCAGGGCTTTTGAGTAGAAACTTGGGCTTAACCCCTGTTAGACCCACAATGGGAATGGTTTTAGTGCATGACCACTGTATTAGGACTGGACAAGCATTCCCAGAGTAATGTGTGGATACTACAGCCTTCTGTAAACCATCCCATCAGGTCTGGTTTGTGTGCGAATCACGAGCTTTACTTTTGCAAATGGTTCCAATTTTTGTGTGCGTGATCAAAGGGTTGCAGCACAACAGGATCACTTATTCCAGAGATGCGTCTGGATCACAGGTTAACATTTTTTGCCATGGAATATTCATTTTTGACTTTGGTTAAACACTGTACCTTTCAGCTGGGAACAGCGGTCAGGGTTATATTATCATTTTAGAAATGAACAAGCAGAGAATGGCTTAGCAAGGCCAAGTGGCAATGGTGGGGAAACTAAGCTGGGCAGAAAGGAAGCTGGTTCAAAGAGATGGTGCAGTAAATGTGATGTCAGACACACAGAAATTTTGATAATTGGAAGAAGGGAAGAGTGTGTCTGTCCAAGACACACAAGCTATAAGGCCAGAATTTTGCACAGCATGGCTCACGCAGACCTATAGAGGCTGTGCTCGTGTTCCACCTGGGCAGGGATCTGCCCCTCCACCAGCACTGCTATGTGAGCTCACTGAGGTGAGCAAGTGCTGGCTGGAGTGGGCAGGCAGCTTCCCTGGGCAGCTGGAGCAGTGGCCACTGCCTGCCTGGCCGTGTGGCAGCCCTTGCTGAGCACTGTTCCCCTGCACCCTTTAGGGGCTCTCTGTCTCACAACTGGAAGACCTTTTTGGCCTTGTTGGGTGGAACACACAGACCTTTGCCCGAGCACTCGCTTGGTGGCCTTTCTTTGAGGGACCTAGGGTTCCTCCCTTACATCTCAAGTGACTTGTTTGAACAAATGGTTTGAATGTTGAGATTAAAATACAAATTGTGATAGTTTAGTGAACTGAACCACAGCACTTAATTTTCACTTTTTGTCTGCTTGTAGTGTTTAGCCCTGGAGAGCACATTGCTACACCATGCAGAGTTATTGGCTTACACTGCACTAATTTCTAGTTTGACTTCATGGGGTTTTTCTGACATTAGATGGTATCCTTATGTGCTACAGAAAAAGCAGTCTCTGCTTCTTTTCTCAAGCATGTCCTGATGTTGTTGCTGGGCAATCATTAGCTTAAATTTCATTTGCAAATAAATAAATAAATAAAACCAACTTCTCATTAATAAGAAATTGGTATGTGTGCAAGTCTGTTCTTTTAAACCCTCATAACTCAGCCAAATAAAAACAGATTTTCACCGGACTACCAAAAGGCACATGTCCAACCTAGAAAGTGCATTTAATAACTTCCCCCCTTCTGCTGCCTTTTTTTTTCACATTGACATTAATCTCCTGTGCACATTTGGAATTTGGAATGGAGTCATTTTCTAGCTGCAGTGTGCTTCCAATTTTAAATATTCTGTTTCCTTTCAGTTTTTCCAAGCAATTCAAAGATTAGTAACACTGTAAAACATCTAAAAGCATGCTGGAAGTTTCCTGCTGCTTCAAGTGTTGTGTTATGTTATCTTTGGAATAATTTTAAGGTCCCACTGGTGTAGTATAACAAGTTATTATGTCATGGAGCTTATTAGTATGCCTATGGGAAACATTAATTCACACTGACATCATACTACGTTTTTCAATAAATCAGGGGATTTTTTTTTTTAAGAAATAGTGTTGTTTTTTTTTAATGAAAAAAGAGTGGTCAGATTATTTTTCATCCGTGTTGGGACATGAACTGAATGGCTTGGAGGATGTGCGTCATTGTCTCAGCAATGACCTCTGCATTGTTGCAGGGAATGGAAAGAGCAGGGTTTTGGGTGGTTTGAAATCTTTATTTTTCTAGCATATAGATGTTATTATAAAAGACTTTCTACTCTGCGATTAGCACAGCAGGCTTAAATTGCCTGGGCTCTGGTCATTATTATTTCGGTAATCCCAAAAGTTTATTACTTTATTCAGGATCTAAAAAATGACAAAATAGGCTTAAATTTGGTAAGGATTTAATGTGTGATGCATTTCTTTTGGAGCTGAAAAGTCTGTTTTTGTTGACACAGAGAGCTGAAAAATGACCACAGACCACAAAGGTCCCGAAGCGTTGCCAGAGAAAATGTATAAAAAGGGGAATGCCCTTACTGTGCTGTCTGTGTGCAATTGGTTTTATTCCCGTTTCCCAGGTATACTGTTACTTAGAAAAACAAAAACAAACTATTGGAGCTGTTGATTTGCCCATGGATCGTGACTTAAACTAAGAATTGAATATAACTTCTACAGGACAGTTAAATTATTATTGTTCTATTGAGGCATCTGCATTTTACAGGCATTAATTGACTACCCAGATACATAACTGCAATTGCAGTTGTGTAGTTGGAGAGCAAGAGGCAGAGCTTTTCTTATGGGTACCACGCAGGCTTCTGCAATTGCAGAATGACCAGAGCTCGCTCCCCCTTGGGCTCAGTTTGCCTGTGACAATACAGGCAGTTTTGCTGTTGTCAGTGCATCACAGAGGAGGGGGCATGCTGGAAATTTGGGCCTCCACACCAGGGGTATTTCAGGTGGAATAAATTCACCGTAGAGCAACGTTTTGTGTGTGGGATATAATTCTTGGTAAGTGCTGCTCACCACAGTCGGATTGTGAAAGCTCTCAGTGTTTCTAAATATAAGGCCAGTTGTGACAAGTGTGAGCCTGTTCCACGAAGAATGTTGATCCATGCTTTAAAAAATACTTTATAGGAAAAGTTTTTGGCACATCAGCCTTTCAATGGGGCAGGGCCAGGGGTGTTCCTTCAGATTAAGCAGCACACTAGAGGGGTTAAAAGGCTCCAGTTTGGGTTTTAGGGCTCTTGGACCAGGTGGCTGGGTGTGTGGCTGGTGTGAGATGATGTCTGTTTGCAGTCAACAGGATAGGCACGCTTAGAAATTTAGCTAATAGTGTGGAAATTAAATTAAAGTAATGAAGTTAGACAGGCAAGATGATATTAACGTTTTCTGAAACAAGTCACCTTGCGGTAGTAAGACTAACCTCACCCTCATGTGACCAAGCAAAATCTGAGTGACTGTGTAAGGGCACTCACATGAAAGTGCTGGGTGAAAATTCCGTTGGAAGCTGGAATCTTTAGATTTCGGCTGCAGGTGTTTAAAGCAAAGCACAAAATACCGGAACTGTTATGAAGGGCCTTCTGAGAGAGCAATGTTGCATACACTGACGTGTTCTTCTCTTGCTGATGAGCTCTAGGCTGGGTGTCACGTAGCAGTATGTCCCTTGCCTAGGATGACCAACTGTGTTTACTTCCAGTTCTATTCCATCTAATTAACAGTGATTGAAATTCAGACATTTTAAGGCATGTAGTGTGATCCTGGTCCCTTCCTCTTCTCTGTGAACTGTTCTGGCTCATGGATATTCTGTAGTTAATTCTCCTGTCTGGAAGAGGGAGTTTGCACAAAACCATTTTCTGTGGACCTACGGGAAAAAAAGTAGCGCTGGATGTCCCTACCAAATTACATTAACTAGAATTACTTTTTTAAGTAGTTCCAAATAATTTTTCTGTGACTCCTTGTTCTGCTCTCCAAAAAAAAGTGGTTAATTTTTTTCCTAATATGATGCCTTTTGATCATTTTCACAAGGATGTGGCAATTTCTGATATCAAAGTTAAGAAAGGCTTAACGAATTAAATAAATCATTAAAAAATGCAGACATTAGCTATAAAAGTGACAAGCATATTATCTTAGTGTAGTTTCTGAGTCATTGGGAGCAGAAAGGCAGTGATTTATATTCTGAGCTTAATTGCCGGTCTTGTCCATAAATGCGAGGGGTGCCAAAAGTCCCACTGCCTTTCCCTGGCAGCAGCCCCAGAGCCATCCCAGCTGAAGGAGCAGGGTGGTGCTCACAGAAACACAGTGTGGGAAATCACCTTTACAGCCCTGCCCTGGCCCAGGGTCCGGGGAGGGGAGGAGGCACCCAAAGGGTCTCCTTCCCACCACCTGGAGCAAGGCATTGATTGTGGTGAGAAGGATCTCCAGAGCAGCATGAAAGTGGATTAGGGCTTCAAAGGAGCCCAGGAGAGGCACCTTCCATTTTTCTGTTTCTGTGGTTTCACTTGATGCCGTTTCCCATTAAGCTTCTGTTTTCCATCCGTATATTTTATGGAAGACTTACAGTCTCCTGCTGGAATTCACTTTGTTTTCTTTGGGTGAAGCAGACTCCAAACCCTCACTCCTCTAATTGTGAGAGCGCTCGTATGCTGGGGGATATTTAATGGCCAAATACTGTGTTAAGGAGAAGGAACAATTATAAATGTGAAGTTATGAATGTAGTGTTTGTAGAAGCATCTACTTCAGCAACGGTAGTAGAAGATAAACAGCCAGCACCAAAATACTAAAGAAAGATGATGAATATACATGTATCTGACAGGAAGATCCATGAAAGTACAAAGCATCTCAATTTTATGAAAATATAAAGATGCATTTCTTCTTTTACTAACCTAGATCAGAAGAATTATCATGCATTATACCAAAGCAATTTATTATATCAAGCAATTAAAAACAATGTGAATCAGTCAGTTTGGAAGCAAGTTTAAACACAAGTCAGCATCAAGCTATGATGTCTTTTAATGTATGTCAGCCTTACTTTATACTGAAAAATTAACTGACTATATAATGATTTACATATTTTAAAAGCAGTGCAACACTGCACATGAATAAAATGCATAAAATATAGTTTTACTGAGTTTCTCTTGTAAACAACAATGCAAAGAAAAAAAAAACAATGTGAATGATACACAGGAATGTTATTTATTTCTAAAAAAAAAGCTAAAATGGAATATCACACTTCTGATTTGTATCCATCGTTTCTGACAAATACTAGAAGCCCAGAGAAACAATGGTCAAAATAAATGGTCAATGTCAGGCCCTAAGTGTGGCACACTAAATCTGCACACACAGGTCATAGTGTTCTTTTTTTTTCCTAGGGATATGTCTGTATGTGGCAAAGAAGTAAAGATCAAACCCCATAAAATACATCATTTATATGCCACTGTGTTATAGAACAGCATGGACATCCTTAATGAGAACTGCTGCTAAAAGAATATTTCCATGAGTTTGTTTCCAGGCACACCGTGGAAAAAAGGAGCTGTCCCCTGGGAATTAAATAGTAATAAAAATGTTGGGGGGAGGTGGGCAGCAGAGGTTAAGAACAAAAAAATAACAAACATGGCACTCGAATTTTTTCCCTTCTACCAGTTCATCATCTTTTGCAACAGATTGAGGTACAGAATTTGCAAAACATACATGGAGAGCTTTTTACTGCTTATTTTTTTTAATCTCTGAAGTCCAACGGTGATGATGAAGGTAGCTGTGACATTTGCAATTTTCCATGCACCAGCCCATTCCATTTTCTTCCCTGGTGCCACTTACATGGTACAGTAAGCCTCCAGCATTGACAATAATTATAGCCTGAATAAAATGAAGAAGGTAATATGAACAAAGCTCTGCTGTAATTGCCTTTTCATTATTTGCTAACAGTTAGTTATTCAGTCACAGGGAAAAAATTACACAGTAATTGGTTGACAATAGGAAGCTAAAGCTAAATTCCAGAACTATGATATTTTTGCGTGTTGGTCTTTTAGACCTTTTATTCATATTTTGATTAAACAGCTAGAGCATTAAAGTGAAATATAAATGTAGCCTTGGTTCAGATTCCATAACATTAGTTTCCACCCCACACAATTTTCGTTCCGTTTTGAATTTTAAGCTATCACATATGGCAGCCCTGTAAATATTGTAGCCTATTGACTTTGAAATACAGATTTGCAACTCTCATTCATTTAGTTTAACAGCAGCAAAGAATCTCTTTCACCTTAATGCTTCAAAAAAGTGTCCAGCATGACTATGTGCAAACAATTCAATAGTGTAGTTCTGCCTTATTTGAGATACTGAGGTGGAGGAACGCCAGTCTGAATGGATATTTTATTTTTGGTGGGTTTTAAACAACAAAAAAATCTTCAGCAGCCCTTGTGATTTTGCAGATGTGTGTGTACAAAGCAGTGTGATCAGTCCCTGCATGGTGAGCTAAGCAGGGGCACCCTCTCAAGGACATACACAGGGTTTGTGACCCCACAGTGCGAAACTATTGCTGATGAGTCTCACAGATCCATGGGAAAAATGGCTTCTGATATTTGTTTTTCTAGCCTTTATCTCTTATTTTCTTTACTCTTGGGTTTTATGTGAACCTCAAGTTGAAGCTGAAACTTCTTCCTTTATTCTTTAATTAGTTTAAAATATGGGATTTTAATCTCTACTTTTTCCCCAAGTTGGCAAAGGACCACCGAGTACATTCTACTGAAGCTGGTTCACCTGCCCAAAGTTCAGCATTTTTTTAAATTTCACACTTATTTAATGCCATCAGGCATTCATCAGAAATTCAGGTGTTACACACGATGATGAAAATGACAGGTCAAGTTCTGTATTTTTTGTGTTTATTTTAATGCATACAATGGCTTAGTAGTACTACCCTGGTTGGTGCGAGACTTGCAAGACTGTAACTTAGCAAAAAGTTTTAATTCCTAATTTTTTCTCCTGTACTTGTGCTGTCACTTGCAACGAATTGCTACATGTAAATGTGTTGGTGGGCTTTAAAAGACTTTTTTTCCCTTGTATATAGTGAAGTCTTTGAGAGGGACCAGAAAATAAGGGCGGGACTGATAACTGAACTCAGTGTATTTACTTCATCAGACATTTAATTAGAACAATGTTTTCCTATAAAGCATAATTATTAGTGTTTCAGCAAGCAAATTTTTGTAAGCCTCAGGTCAAAACTACAGTGGACTAAGTTAGAGCTTCAGCTGGGTCAGAAACTAGAGGAATTGTTGTACCTTGTATTCTGGGGTAATAATGGTCATGCACCTTTATAAACGCTCAAACTCCAGCAAACCAGTTTCTGGAGGAAGAAAAAATCCTGCAGAAGCTGAAACCAAACAAAATATGAGTTAAAGCACGTTTACAATGGAGTCTTTGAAGAGTTTCGCTCTTATCAAAGTTGGCTGCCTCTCTCCGGGCCCTGGAGGATGGGCTGTGAGAGCCTGGCCCGGGGCAGGGCCCGCAGGATGGGCTCCGCCATCAGCTCCGCCGGCTGGCTGGGAACGCGGCTCTTGGCCCGACCGAAAACCAGCAATGAAAGCTCCTTCCTGGGCACTTCATGAATATAATCTGCAAGGCAAAGCCATGCCTTATTATTCTGGGCCTGATCCAAATGGCAGTGATATCAATGGAAATCTTCCTGCTGGGTTCAGCAAACTCTGGATGGGGCCTTCCAAAGAGAAGAGCCGAAGGAAGTGCCGGCAATAAACAAACATACCCTATCAGCCCCGTTCTGATGTATATTTCACACTTTGCCCTTACTTTTATTTCGAGTCCTAGATCTTTATTATAATCAGTCAGAGTCCTGGCTTTCAAGTTGTGAATGGGCATCATAATTATCTAATGCAACTACTCCAGAAATCAGATTAGTAATTAGCTGAACCAAACTGATTGGTGTGACTTCCTGAATGCATCTCTTTAATGTTGAACATTTGCTTTGTGCTTGAAGGATTTGTTTGTGTGTTTCTTGTATGTGATGAGAGCTTTTCTGTAATTAGCTCCTGGGGGACAGCATATTCTAACAGTTAAAGAATAATTGCAGCCCTATGAAATGTGAAATGGCTTGGGCTGGCTTTTGTTGCAGCTTAATTGTATGCAACAAGTACAGGAGGCTTTTCATTTCACATCATGATAGTAAAGATGTAGCTTTCATAAATAAAGAAAGGAATTTTGTACAGTGGTAAATAGTCTCTAATGTGTTAATTTTGCAGAAAAAACAAAACAAACAAAGCACATTTGAGAATTCTCAGTGTTATTGAAGTAGATGTTCATCATTGTTTCATTAGCTTGTAGTTTCAATGTATGACTTTAATGAAATGGAATAAGGAAGAGAAAAACAACTGTGGCAATAAAAGACAAATGACTTGGTGGTCAGTCTGAAGCAGCTCATTTTCCTTTGAAATAAATATTTAAATGCTTTTTCTTCTAAAATTTCGTAGGAAGAGAAATTGAGTTTTTTGGACAGCAGTTACAACAGTGCTCTGGTAAAACTCTTTTAATGGAAAAAGAAACCTAGCGTTTAACATATTTTCCTTGGAAAAAAAAGGGAGAGAAAAAGTATCTTTTATTTTCCTCTGTTTGTACATGGGCGTGTTCTTTCCTTGCCTGTAGGATATTGCTGTTGACTGTTCCTAATAATTGCAGCTGTCGCTCTTACCTTGCTGTCTGCACACAGTCACCAGTGCCACTTGCCTTATTGCTCAGTGTCTGTCAGAGAACCGATTTGGGGGTACCACACTGTGTGTAGCAGGGAGCCCTTGTGTGCTTGCCCTTGCACGTAGCCCGAGTTTGCTGACTGTTAATGTGTCTTGTGCCTAACGCCTACAGATAGGATTGCTGGATGCTGTTCACAGGAGGGCATTTGGAATGCAGAAGGTTTTCCATCCGGTACCCAATTTACTAGCCTGATGCATCCATCCTTGCCATTCTGCACATCAGAATGATGAGTACTAATTCAATATTTATTGATACCTAATTGATGTTGTTCAATTACCACCACTTTGCTCTGTGATTGTAAGATGAATTATCCCTAGATCAATCATAGTATTCCTGCATATTTTTTTCACTGTAATGAAAAAGACAAAATTGTATAAGTTTGAGTTTAGGTTAATTATCAAAGCTCTTGAACCATCCTTGCCATAGCCAGCATTGCTGCAGCATATCTATAATGCCTGTCCATTCCTATGGCTACTGGCATGTATCATTTATTTATTTTTTCAGTATAGATGACAGTGATGCTGGAGTCTCATTGTCATCTAGATCTGATAACTGCGAGTCATTTTGATATGGTTCTGGGGTAATCTACAGTGTCAGACTCTCAATGTCATCTTGTCACTACCACTTCTTTCCATAGCATCGCCATAGGCAGTAGCTCTGCTGCTGCATTTCCTTCAGGGGTTTCCCTGCGAGGCTGCAGATCAGGTGAGGAGTCACCACAGGAGTTGTGCGTCCCCGGTAATGGGAGGAGAGCAGAACTGTGTCCCCCGCAGCGCCCCTGCAATCAGTTCTCTGGCTGGGCCTGGCCATGGCTGAGCTCCACTGTGATGCTTGCAGGGAGACAGGTCCGTGGGATGCTGCTGTTTTTTCTTTGGCAGCATCTCAGGAATTTGATGTGCAAGTCCTCAGCCGCTGCATTCCTCTCAACGGGGAAAGGGAGGGTGTCCTGCTCACGCTCCGCCTGCGCTTCCCTTGGGTGTTGAAGCAATTCTGATAAGAAACAAAGCATTTATTTGTCCAACCTTGTGTTTTTACACTGCTCCCCGCAACACAACAAGACCTCAATATAGCTGTTGAATGGCTGTCACTTTTGCCATGGAAAGTTCTTTGACAGAGGAAGTGAGAGCAGTGGGTGACCTAGTAATGAGATTGAAATTCTGCCTGTGCTAAAGGCTTGTAGGAAATGGCAGTGAAAAACTCTCTGAATATGTGCTTGCTCTGCACCGTGACCCTGTGTACCGCTACCTTACGTACTTTGTATTCTTCTGTGCAACAGCTGGCCAAAAAGGGTTTGAACAGTGCAGCTTTTGTCTGTATCTGACAAGTAGGAATGGCTCAGAAGACAGGTTAATTCAATGAGGAAGTTATTTTTGTTTAGCCACTGCTGTTATAAAAACAACATTCTGCAGATAATGTTAACTTGGTCTTATGTGGGGATTCTACATCTATTTGAAAACGTTATCAAAATTATTATAAAATAATTATAAGCAGAAGCCTAGTGTTTGGTGAACAGAAATGTTTAACTTCTTGAAAACTTTTTGCACAAATTCTGGAGAAGGCTGCTTTGAAAGTGGTTGAAAATGGTCTGGTGTTTTTAAGTTTCAGATTGTGTTTAGAATGCTAAAAGTAAATGGGAGAGATGGTTGTTTCAAAGCACCTCTTTAAGTCATGTTCTTCCTACCTGCTTCTCATCCTGAACGATAAGAATATTCACTTTTTTCCTCGAGGGACTAGGAGGAAAACACTCCCGAGAGAAGTTCGGTGTGCATTGGGCCTATAGGTGAAATTAATTTTTATTAGATACAGATTGCTATAATTTCCAGTGAATGGTCATCTTGGCCAGTAGAACCAGGTTTGTCTTGATTTATTTGTGGAAACTTGACCCAAGACTGTACCTAATTCTTTAAAAAATAGAATTCTGCTTATAAATGACCCTGATAATGTGATAGGTGACTTTTCATCAAACAATCTGTAAGAACTAAAAGGGAATTTTCCCCCCATTAAGTGTCTTCATCACAAAAGGTTATTGACTTGACAGCACTTAATTGCTTGTCATACTACTTTTTTCCTCTGAAACAGTGTGGTTTATTAGTTTCCACAGAGGAGGCAGCATTGGGGGCACAATTCAGATGTGGTGGAATCTGCCAAGCCCTTTGCCTCTGGTTCAGCTCTGAAACCCTTATCCACTTCTCAGCTGGGTTCAAAAGAGACCACTTGGCAAGTGACTTGTTTAATGTCAGGGAGTAATTTAGTTGACTAAATGCTTGTAAAAGCATGGGGATCTCTCAGATGCCTGTTTTCATATTTGCATTTCAATAAATAGATATTTGAGAGGATTCAGTAGAGGCTTTTTAGACTAGTACAGGACAAAGGTGCAAGTGTTAATTTTAATGAATAGAACAATCTGAAAATTTCATGTTTGGTAGGTTAATCCAAGCTTCTGTCTTATTGAGTTGCATTGGAATAGAGGGACGGGATAACATAAGTGCTCAGTAATGCCAGGAGACAGTGATTACTTCCAGCAGGTACATAACAAGAAGATGAATGGAATTTTTCCAAACTCGAATTCTTTAATTAAACAATAACTTCTTGAAGTAGTGTTCACTGGTGGAAAACTGGTCAGCCCATAAATCGTGTATATTCCTTTTATTTCCGTCTAGTTAGGAGCATAAACAATTGTATCACTACTATTTTTAAATGTTCCCTGACATGAAAATGAATACGGAATTTGGAGTGCGTGCTCAAATTGCATTTGACATCTCATAAAGTCAAGACATGACCGTTATAGTTCAAACTTGTAGAATAACGTCCAGAACTAATGTCATCCTTTAAAATGCACCACACTTTGTCCTGCTAACATAAATGTAGCATAAATGCAAATATGGCCAAGAGTCTGATAGCATAACTAGCATAAACTGTTTCTGAGTGTTTACCTATAGGGAAAGCCTTTGTTGCTGTATGGCTGGGTTGATAAGTGAGTTACTGAAATCACTCAAGTAGGTACAGTGAGCTGAGAGCAGCAGTTTTACTGCCCTCCCCTAAGTAGGATAGTTTTATTTGTCTTCTACTTAATCTTTCTAAACAGAGGGTCTTGGCTAACTGAAGTCAATAGAAAACTTACCATTGACTTCAATAGGTTTTGAGTCCGTTCTTTAAGTCTTTAATATTTGTTACATTTTGACATGAGTATATTTGCACTCAGAAGGTGGCAAGCAAACCTGGATTTTTTCTTATGTTATGTAGTGCTTATTTTTCTGTGCTCTTAATACATCCTAACAATTATTCCTTCCTGTGCATGGAGCATCCATGTGATTTGTGTTTCTTTTCAGTACTTAAAACTAATCTTTGTTTTCTCAGGCCTTTAGGTGGGACACTTACCTTAATCCTCTTATGTTTGTATGCCTTGAAGTGATGGCGCTTTGTATGATTTAGGATTTCAAGAGCCTGACTTAGAATCTTGAGGTCAGCTTGACCTTCTTTGTTGGGTGGTATTTTTTTTTTTTTTTGCTACCACAATTGTGAGTAATTCTCAGAAGTTTTGCTAAGTCTCCAGCCCTAGTTTGCTTTCTTTTCTCCCCCGCCCCCCAACACATGCACACAATTATTTCTTTTTTATTTCCTTTTCTTTCTTTTGACCTTATTACTGGCCTGTGATATGAGGTTTTTCAGCAATTAAAAGTAGCCATCGTCTTACTTTGAATCTTTATCTTTTTCCTTGCTAAGGACTAAAATTTCACTGTGCTAAGCAAGGGCATAATATTGTCATTTTGTAATTCCTTAATATTGGGTTATTGCTGTTTCATTAGTTTATTGAATTGGCCTTTAGTGCATATTTTTTTTCATTTGCTCCTTTTAAGGAAAAATAGCATTTTTGTTGGAAGTTAAGAAAGCAGAGGGCATTGATCATTTCCTAAATCAACTACAGCATTATCATTTTTTGGGTGTGTGTGTTTGATTTGTGCAACTTATTAGTTATGACTTCACTCAAATTTTTACCTTTTTGGCTGATAACCAGGTCTTAGGTTTTTATAATACCAGAATATAGTCAGCTAAGACAAATTGATTCAGACAGTTGTCACAGAAGTATTTAGCTAAAATTACTTCAAAAGTTTTACACTGCTTGACATTGCAGTACTGTCTTTGAAGTGTATACCCTGAAAAATATTTGTTATTAACAATTCCAGACAGGTGTTTCACCAAAGACATGTGAAGATGTGTAGAAGAAGAGATTAATATTTTGCAGTAGGTTTAGCCTCTGGAGGAAATATTTGTCTTACTCGTTTGGAATTCCACTTGTCACTTCAGCAAAAGCTTTGTTCACAGTCAGGGTTTGTTCTGAACAAGTGAAATGAAACTGTATTTGGTCATAAGAATTAGCACAACATATGCTTGGGTGATATTTAAATAGCTGCTGTGAGATAATTGTAAGGCAATCTTTTGCAGGCTGTGGTTCTGCTTTTATGATACTTAAAGCAGGGGTACCTAATAATCATGTTGGGATTAAAAACATCTCAAGCACTGCAAGAGCCTACGTTAGTGCTGCTGTGGCTGTGGGTGCGATCCATCCCACCTGCCAGAAGCCTCGGAGCCTGGAAGCGATGGGACAGGTGACGTGGCATCCAGCCTGGCTCTGAGGAGGGTCAGTGGCTGGGGACACCCTCTGCTCCCTGCTCGGTGTCCCCCAGCACTGATGAGGGGTGGTGGCTGAGGGGAACTCGCTGTGCCAGGAACAAGCTGCTGTGTTGTAGAGCAGTCGGAGTCAGAGCCCTTAAAGGCTCTGGGCTGTGCTGCTGAGGGGCAGGAGGGAACCAGACATGGGCTCCTGGTGCTGCAGGTTTGCAGCTGCAGAGAGGAATCAACCCGTGCACTGCTGGACCGTGGTGAGCTGAGGACTAACCTGAGCGAGTTCCTGCCAGGCTTAGATAAGCACTTAAGGACGTGACTGAATCATAGCCTTGCTACCTGGTACTTTTTGTGATCATGAGCAAGGAAATTATTTAGGATACTAGAAGAGAAATTATGAAATAAACCTGTTTTGATTTGGACACCAAATATAAGCTATTCTGGTGAGGTGGTGTCAAACAAATTGCTGTGTGCTTTTAGGAGGTCAAATTAAAAGTTAATTGAGTGTGAGCTACCGGTCATAACATTGAGACAGGTTTTGAATACCCATTTTTGGATGGGTATTCTACTACCTGCTTAAAATTTGAATTTTTAGTGCAGAGGTGTTAGCCATCTGGGAACACTGCCCGCTGATGCCACATTTGTTGGTGATGGGAAGCACAGAGCTCACAAGAGAGCTGCTGAGATCAAGACAAGCAGGGGCTTAGATTTTTCTCCCAAGCAAAATGTATAACATTTAGGTGGGTTATTTAATTTCTGACATGCCCTGCAGTGTGGGGGAGAATGTCCTCTGATTCCCATCGGTGAGCAGTCCTCATCCTCTCCTTCTGCGACAGGCTTTGTGCTGGGTGAAGAGCCTGCTTCTTCGCAGGGACAAGGTGTGGCTGATGCATCCCAGATAAACCCTCACACAAAAAGGCACTGTGTCACTGAATGGGATTCCAGTGTAGCTCTTTAATTTCATCTCTTGGAAATGTTTCTCCTCTTTCATCCAACTGCCTTTATCTTAACTTCTGATCTGAGGAAAGCAGCAGCCTTTCAAATTGAACAAACCGTGTTTCAAATAGGCGCTTCTGCTTGTGACAAGATGTACCTCATTTTCTCTGCAAGCCCTCAGCAAGGTCACACCTTTTTAATTTATTTTCTGTAAGAAAAATCTAGTTGCATGATAGAACAAGGCCAGATCTAGCTAGAGGTCATTTCTTGAACTAGTCATAAAGTAGAATAGGATTAGAACCATTTAATATCCCAGAACTTAGTTCTATTAAAATATAGGCTTTGTGTTTACAAATCGACATAAATAGCTGCTTAAAGTTGTGGCCAATTCAATTATAATAGTGGGAATATTTTAGATTTGTTTTTTTCCTCTGTTTACTGTGAGAGTGACCTTTCCTTTCCTTGCTTCCTTTTTTTGTTTTGTTTTAGTATCTCCTAGACACAAAATCCCTTGTACAACCAGATGGCTTCATAACTTGTATTAAGTTTTTGTATTTTGAAATTAAATAACTCTGTTTCTTCTAGAAATACTCACATTTTGTGCAAATATATATTTCATTAATATGTATTAATACAGTATGAACGCATGTTTAATAGATTTGTTATTTGTTCAGCAGCAGGAAAATACCAGTCTGGCAGCCATCTGTATGTTGTTCTAGAAATTAACACAGGTGTATTTCTGAAAGACATTGGTTTCTGGCCTCATCCTTAGACACATTGCTTTTTTGAAGAGCATATATTCAACAACAAAGTAGTGCTTTTTCAACCAAAATTTCACAGCCAGTCCTTGTTAGATCGCTCACATTTCCCAGAGAGTTGCTTCCCATAAGCCTGTCTCTTTTCTTCCATACTTTCAAATACCAGCTGTTGGTTTGCAGCATCAGCTTTCCACAGGCTGGCGTTGTTTCAACAAGTGGCGCACGGAAGTGAGAGACGTTTTGCTGGCGGAGGTGCTGGGGACCCTCGCAGCGGTCATAGGCAGAGCTTAGGTCCTGCTCAGGTCTGGGTATGGAAATGTCACGGGGCTGCCGGGGCTGTTGGGGGCTCTCCAGGTGCCCTCTCTGCTCAGGTTTTCTTCTCGTCAAGTCCATTATGTCAAAGGCCTATCTAAACTTCTTCGTTTTACATCACGGGTGCAACAGACCGTAACATCTCCTCCTAAGTGCTTCCAATCCATTTGACTGACGTGTATGCTCACTATATGTCTGTGTGCTCAAAGTTTTGATGAAAAATATTGAAAAAGGCTATGTGTACATGTGAGGTAGCTGGTTTTCTTAGAGTTTTTTTTTTTTTATATAATTGATAATGTCACGATTACACTGTGACCTAGTGCAGCTCAGTCATTCATTCTGTGTATGTGTTGAAGTGTTCGTGCACCACATTTGAATGCTGTGCCAAAGGGTGACCCGAATGCTCTGAAACTGAGGTAGGGATCAAAGGCATTCTTGAGCTCTGACAATACCGTGCTGTGTACGATGATTAACTTGTGTATCACCGTGCAGCTCTACCTTGCTAAATTCCTCTTGTATGGGTAAAATAATAGTGCTGATTGACATCACCATATGTATCGAGGATTATTTATTAATAGCTACTAACAGTTTTTGACCACTCAATAGATATCATTATTTTCAGTTGAACATAACTCACATTTTGATTTGTTTGACTAAATTTACACTTACATGGAGACTGCTTGGAAAAATTGCTATAGGCCCACAGTAATTTATCAGCATTCAGTAATACTTCAGGGTAAATGGAAGCTTTTTCTAATAAAATTTATGTATTAAAATAACATGGAGAATTTTTGAATTATGAAATAACACCAAGGGTGTATGTTGAAATAACAAGCCCTCAAATATTAGAGGAGTACAGAAAAGGAGATGGAACACTGCTCTTTTTCCCATTCAAAATTCAAGTGGTATAGGGTATGTCTTCATATTTTCCTATAAACACAGTTCTGTGCTTAACAGAGCATAATCAAGGACAAATTTGCTTTTGAGTGTTAATTCTTCCACATGTGAGAAATCAGGCTTAAAATAAAGCTGTGGTCAGAATGTCAACTAAGCAGAAAGAGTTTCTGTTTTTTTTGTGTGTGTGTGTGACTAGGTTTTGTATTTCAATTCCAAATCAATAAGATTACTAATAAAATCTGTGGTCTTCTTTCTTCTGGATAGCATAAGGAGCTCCCACAGCCCAGCAAAGTGCGGTGACTTTGCAGGAATGTCGCTGTGACTGGGCTCACATGAAGCAGTCCAGCTGATCAAAAGGAGGAGATTCACCTCTGAGGCTGAATAAGTAAAATTGCAGCTGCAGAAAAGCCTCTGCAAAATCCGAGTCTTGGTCTGGTATGGCACAAAGGAAATAACTGTGAGATTCCATCATTCTGTGTCAGAGCTTCAATTCAGAGTGCAAGAGCACTAAAGTTAGAGATGTTTGAAAAATGATTGTTTAAAAGGCTGTCTCTAAAATATTTTTGTGCTTCTTTTTCCAACAAGAACATGCTTTTATTCACTGTCTTCGCTGCTTGAGCTTCTCACTCCATGCTTATTGTTCTATGAATCCGATGTCTCTAGATAGGTCTTTTTAGTAATCTGAAAGTCAAGTGGCTGCACAGGCGTTATTAGAGACAGATGATATATGATCCACTCTTTTATTATTTCTTGCACTGAGACAAGACCATCTGTTGTCTTAAAACTACCCACATATCTTAAGAAATTTCTTTATAAATTACGGTATGGAGGAAAAGAGATCATTCTTGCTGTGTACAGACTGATCGTTCTTGGTAACATAGTGTTAAAATATGTTCAGTGCATCTTGAAAATATGAACTCAAAGCTACCTGTAATGTGTTGAATGGTGTATATGCTTCCCTTTTTAGCCTTTAAAAAATAAGTGTGAAAATTATCTTAATGAAACACCCGCTGGAATGGGGGAAAAAAGACATTATAAGTATGACTTAATTGGTTCATTGAAACTATTTCTCAGTATCCTCTACAGCTGGTAAAACTACCACACATTTCTCTTGGTTAATAAAACCTGTGACATATTTATGACAGAAATAACAGTTGCACAGAGCAACAGTGGTATTAGGGATTCCTAATGGCCTCTTTAAAACACAAATGTCTTACTTGGGAACAATTTGAATTTTTTTTTTAATCAGAAAGTCTTCTTCCTTAAAACAGTGATATTTCAAATTGTAAAAGGTAGAATGATTTGTTCAAGCTGTTCTGTATTATTTGGGTAGACTATGAAAAAAACATGAAAGCCTAAAAAAGATCAAAAGTTTGTTTATACCACCAGCTTATTTCTAGTGAAAAATCCTTTGACAGATCTCTGTCAACTGAAAATTGCTTTAGCCAAACTTATCCCTACTTCTACAACACTTTAGATATTATAGTTGAATTAACAATGAAATACTGATGTATTTCATAATTTATTCCTGCTTCCTTGTAATGCAATATTTTGACACTTTATTAATTGGTACTTGAATAATTGTTAGTAAGAAGTTGTGTGAGAATGTGGGGAACTTCTTCCAACAGAAACTTCAACGTTTTCCAACTTGATTCAGGTCAAGGAAGTTCAAGAAACTAAGTACTAACATTTACTGTATGTGCAGGAATAAACAACTTTTCAGTATAGGTACAAAGAAAATCATTAATAAAATAAGAATTAGAGGAGAATAGTAGTATTTATTGTGCCTAATATTATGTACCTTAATGTTGAGTCTGTGAACAATGATACAAGGTTTCCTTTGCAGTCAAGCAATTGGAAGACTTACTTCCACAGGGCAAAATACTCAATTTCAGGTGTCTTAGACACAGTATAGTTCAGTTTTATAGGTGCTTGTCTTTGTTGACTTGGCTGTCCAAGAGACTGGTGAGGCTAGAGTTTAAATTTTAGATTACTAACATAGCTGAGATTAATCCTATTTTCAATTCATGATGCAATAACAAGACCATAGTTGGATTAATTAATGATTATTTGTTTGTTATGATGATCTGTGAAAAGCAGAAATAAAATGCAGGGAGACTGTTCTGCAGAAAATGGCAGAAATAAGAGCACAGGTTTGAAAACTTTGTAATTATATAGATAAGAATAGGTTTTGAAAGAGAAAAGAGAAAACATTGAGCATAAACAGAGATAAGCTGTTGTGTTCTCAGATTTGTGTCCAACTTCGAATTTGCCAAATTTGTGATGAGAGAGATTAATGCTTTTGAAATGTATAGGAAAATTGCTTCAGGATCTCATTGTACCATCCAAAGGCAATGTCTTAGGCTAATAGAAGATGGCACAGTTCATTGGGCTGTGCTAATTTTAGCCTCAGAACATCTGTGGATTTCTGCTGGAAGTGGGATACTGTGCTCCAAGGCACCTGCGGTGGGCATAGAGCAGGATGAGGAATGTTTGCTGTGGCCTTTCAAGTCCTGTGGAAGGATTGTATGTAGGTTAACAGGTGAGTCTGAAGAAATCCATGCTACAATGTTGATCAACGTAATTTAGATTTCACGGACTTTTTCTTAATACAAAAAAGGTCAGGGTGGATAGAATCGAAGAAGAGTTAATATATGAAGCCAAACAGTGTTGTGACTCCTAAAATATACTAGTTGTAGGCACTGGAACCATACTAAATGATTAAACTTTTAGAACTAGCTAATGCCATTGCCTTGAGAGTCTGTGTAGTCTTCATTACTGTCCCTCAAGTGTATGGGTTGAGGTAGGATCCAAATGAGACCTTGATTTCCAATCAATACCAGACTGTAGGAGCAACATCTCAGATTGCTGCATATCTGAAGGGTGTCACCCATCATGTATTTGTGATGTACATCGTGGGTATTGGTTTCCCCAGTGCAGTAACAAATTTTCTAAAAAATCAAGACAATGAATCATTTAATTTCCCTGTTGCAGCCTGTGTCGCAACATATTAAAGTATATTTCTGTTTATTCCCCTACACCCCCTAACCAAAGTAACAGAATCTACATGGACATCCCACAGGAAATGTTCCTGGTCATCATGATGCTTTTAACTGACCAAAAGGAATAACTATTAAGATAGTGTGGGAAATCCATTAGTTATTTTTTTGAGGGTGGGGATTGGAAAATGTAGAAATACCCTGTGGTATTTCATCAATGTTTTATATAGTAACATATTTCACAAGAAAGTTTTATTTACTTAGGCAATTAAGAAGCAAACCTTCCTGTTCTGTATTTGGCATTCTCTCCTGGAACCAAACGCCCATGGCAAGTTATGGTCTGTTTTAAAATACAGAATGTAAATTGGAAGAGAGTGCAGCACACACCTGCTCATCTCCAATCTGATAGGCAAGCGGTATGCAAACTGCAAGCAGCTGTAGTGAAGAAAAAACCAAATCAGGACATTCTCTGCTTCCATACAGAGAAGGAACTAAAGCAAATAGAGGAAAGGCACAAAAGCCCTTGTATTTCATCCTTTTTCACATAAAAGACACCCTTTTCTCAGTACGTTGGTGGCAAAAATAAGCATAGTAAAACTGATTTTCAGAGTCTGTATGTGTGATGGTGGTGGGACCCAGAGAGCGTTCACAATTTTAGGATCCTGGTCCATTTGCTGGTGCTTGTTAAAAGATCTTTTATTTCAAAGTTCAGATAGCAAGAAGGATTGGTACTGTTTGATAATTACATTGTACAGAAAAACTTGAGTTTCTTGATGGCTTATTTCTTTGATTTGCAGACATTGTGATTATTGCATTTTGGCTGTGATCCAGTCTTTTCATGCAGCTTTAGAAGCAGTGGAATTAAAGCTCCAAATTATCTATTTGTTATTAATGGAGAGACTCAGCTTCTCCATGGCTTTCTTTGGAATGGTTATTCCCTTTCATCATGGTAAATGCTGCTCTCTGGTTGCACCGTTGGTGAATACTAAGCTCCAATTGCTGTTTATTTAGCAAGTGCAAAGAAATGTTTATGTTCATTGTTAATTCCAGATAATTATTGCTATTAGCTTGTTTCATGTGTTCTGCAGGCAGTTACGCTAACAGATAGACACAGCCATTCATACAAACAATTACTCGCCTACCTTGTAAAACGAAAAGGGTTTGTTCTCCCATTCTAGTATTATCTGTAGTCTATTGTTTTATGCATCTTAAAAAACTTTTTATGCAACTGCTTTGCTTACTCATTTATTTAATGGAATACAGGCAGATGCCAAATCTGCTTTGCTTATTTTGGAGTTCTGCAATTGATTGTTTTATATAGCAAAATGTAGAAACCTTTTTGCAAGTTACTCATTTTCAGTAACATTTGCAGAAGAAACATCCATCCATGCAATTTTTTTAAAAATCACGTTTATACTCCTGAAAATTTTGTCTTATAGAAGTTACTCCCAGTAAATGCTTTGATGCAACTGAACTGTGTGGGAAAACTGATGCTGACTGCTCTCCTGTTCTTTTCTCCAAGCAGTTGAAAGGTTTTGCAATGATAATTTTGCTTACAGTCTCCTTTGTTACATCCAGTAAAAGACAACAGTCTGGGAGGGATCAGTGCACCAGGTTGCACCAGGTGCAAAAATGAAACGCATTGCATTTCTTCAGGCATTCTGTATTTTACATTGGTAATTAATCTGTACACATGTTAGTAAAGAGAATGAAATTACTTTGGCAGTGTTCACTAAGAGCCAAAGCTACACCTTCAAATATTTCTTGTAATGCTGTGATGATCTATTTTCAAAGATCAGCCTGGGAGTCTCGTTCACCTGTGTGTTCGTGGGACGAGCGTGTAACTCCTGGCACCTTTGTGTTTGCTTTGCTTGTAGAACAGCACTTGCTTGGTCCTTGGTATGCACCCACCCCAGCTCCTCTGCTTTCCCACAGTGATCCTCTGCTGTGGATTGCAGCCATACCTCTGCCACTACAGGGTAAATTCAATATTTTTCGTCACGGCTCTTTCTCAGCAAGCTCCAAACTGGCCTTTTTCTTGCTCCTTCATCCAGAATTTATGAAGCTCTTTCCAAAGCTAAGTTCGTGTACGTAGGCTTGTGTAATGCACTTAGGCTGCTGCAGATGCAAGGTTAACTTTTAATTTATTTCAAACATGTTACAACTAACATGTACTTGTCTGAAGCTGTAAGAGCTGTTAACACTTTATGCCTTGCAAAACTCTCTAGGTTGCTTCTGGAATCACAACAGAAATACAAGGGTCCCTACTTTTTTCCCTCTCTGTCCCATTCCTCCTGGGCTAAGACAGAAGGTCTTGTCTCGATATTTATGCTGAAGACTAACAACTGATTTGTAGTTCTGGCTGAAAAGACTTCTATTTTTTTTTTCATCATGTTTTGGGAATTGCTTAGTCAAGTTTTTAGAAGTGAGTAAATTAAGGATGTGTTTGCTTATTGTTTTTGAAGGGAGGGGATACAGGAGGAAAAACAAAATTAAAATAGCATAAATACTAGGGCTTGAGAGAAACATATTCTCTTTAATGGTCTTCCCTCTCCTTCTCTCTTGAACTCTGTCACAGATGGATCAAATGAGCTACATTATAATTACAATCGTCTTTCTTTAGTAGCATGAATCCTGAGGAACTCAAAAGTTCCTCCAAAGAAACAAGCGAGTAAAAGAACATAACCAATGTGCAAACAGGGTCACATTAAAAATCCCCGCAAAACCCAAACCCGACATGTTTTATGCATTTGGTTATTGACTAAATTAATATATTATGATTTCATTTCCATTTTAAATAAAATACCTAAATGCATAGCAGTTCCTGGCAAGCTGGGAAAGGCAAATAAAAATAATTGATTAGCAAGAGGTGGGTTTTTTAAAATGAAGTTTGTTAAAGCAGGTCAAGTTGAACTTTGCAATATTCATTCATATTTCAGCAGTAAGCTCTCATTATGTGGTGTAAACTAATCTAGATCTCTCCATCTGGCAGTTGTGAGGAGAAGGAGACAAGTAGTCAAGAACACGATCAATCAGCTGCAGCCCAGTTAAGTACTTCACTGTAATTAAACTTGAACAGCATTAAAAATTACATGCAGTAATTGAAGAGAGGTGATTTCCAGTATAGTACCTTTAGCTTGTTTGGTGAGTATGTACTTTTATGAATATATAAATATTGCTTTTGGGCTTAATGCCCACATAGGAGTTGATACGCCGAGTAGGTCATCGGATCACTCGGTGGTGTAAATCTGCCCAGTTGCTGTGATTTCAGTGGTGATACATTAGTGCAGGGTGGCTCGGGACCTTGCCAAGTCCATAAATATGAATGCCATTCTGTATGTTACACCAGCTGTGTAAATCCAAACTGTTAACATCATTACTGTGTATTTATCACTGCCAGACTAAGAAAGCTGTGAAGAAACAGTTATGGTTGAAAGCAGTTAATTAATTAGCTTAAAGGCAAGATTGTGGCTTCGCTTAATGCAGTTATGTAGGCAGGCACAGGCTGCAATGCACCTTTCTCTCTGTCCTGGCTGTCCTTGGGTGTCCCCATGCTTACTCCACCGTGGCTATGCAACATGTGAAAAAAATCTTATAGCTCAGGCTTATTAAAAAGAAGATTTTTAAAAATTAATTATTGCCTAAAATATGTAAGGTGAGTATGTGCGTGGAGATATTTCCCCAGGAATCAATATGTTTTTTTCAGACCAGTCATCAAAAATGAATTTTTATGTTTGTGGGCTGGAGGCAGGGGGCAGGGGGTGAGTCCTGGAACACAAGGTTTTGTGGGGAGTTATTGGGTTATATTCCATGTCTAGAAAGTACCATAGAGATGGATGAGAAGGAGAAATTGGGTAGCACCTACCTAGGCAAGGAAAGCTGAAGAGGGCACATTTCTTTCTTCTCAGAAGTGGTGTGGAGCTGAAATGTCTCTGCAGCAGCTGAGGACAGTCATGCTTGTGCCTGGAGCATCCATGTAGCTATCTAATTTTAGTTTCCTATATAATCATTCAGTAAAATGTCAAAACCCTGGGTTTGGGCTGCTGTATTTCACTGGAATAGTTTTAGACATCTGGGCTAAAGGGCATCCATAAACGACTGCAGTGTTTTATGTGTGTACCTCTTGCATGGACTGAGTCTTTGAGCCTTACATGGAGGTTATGATTTCAGGCATCACAAATGGCCACTTTGATATTATCTTCTGTCTGGAAATCCATGTTTCAGCACTAAGCTATCACATTTTGTATTAAAAAAAATATAACATTTTGCCACCAGAGTTAGGTTCAAAATGGCACCATCGGATGAGTGCTAAGGTTGCATCTTTGCCTGTCATACCAGATGTAACACTTGTCAAATAACACAGATGACCCTTAAGTATCTTCCACATAGCTTGGGTCTAGAGGGCAGGTTAAAGTACTGAATATCTCTTCAGAAAAAGTATTTTCTACTTATTGTTTTTTACTGAACCAATCAACCTACTATCAGAACAACCTACAGACAGAACAAAAGCAAACCCCAGGAAAAGATGCTACTTCTGTTCTTTTTGTTAAAAATAAATCCAAGACACATGCTTTTGTCTTGGCAGGTTTATTTCAAGAGTAATACCATGCTGTCATTTTGCTTGCTATCCATTAAAAAAAAAAGGCAAATAAAGTGTCAGACAAAAGAGAAATGTTAATTAGGAAGTTCTATTTATATATACCGTGTTTAACTTGTAGGGTTGCTAAATATTTTCAGACTGAAACAGACCCCGATCTTGCAGTATTATGGTGTCTGAATCACAAAGTGAACAACAATCTGTTTACAAAGCACCCTTAATCATAGGCAAACAGAGATCATATTGCTTTAGTATTTTTATGAGGAAAGCAATTTAGACTTTTTAATTATTATTTCCTATAGTAAATATAAGCTTTTTCCCCCTTTGGTCATAAGTAAATATTGTTCTTTTACAATATGTGTATTCACTTGTGGGGTCACAGAGGAGAAGAGAGGATGCTAAGCTACAAAGCAGCAATCTGAGCATTTGGCAGAAAACTATCAATGCAGAGAATAATAATATCTAGCCCTAGGTATTCGTAAATTATACACAAGCATTTTACATATAATTTATGATTCTTAGTCTCATTTGATTACAAAATTTGCAGTTGTGATTGTAGAAACACCGCAGTCGCGTTGGTGGGAGAGGGATGTTCTGTGTGTGTCTCCATTTGAACTACATTGCTGTGCCGTTTCTCCCCCTCCTCATCTCAGTTCAAGATGAATGTGTTTGCCCCACCAGTGCTTCTCCCGTATGGGCACGTGAGAGGCCTCTCCTTGGGACCCTTTCATTTACATAACTTCACAGTCTGCTTTCCCTGCTGGGACGTTCCTCTTTGGATCAGTCAGTGCTGCTCCTTCATTAGGAGATCACATTTGAATTGCATGTGTCATGTTATCCATATGGCAATCTTTTCCCCCTTCATTCCCAAATGATCGTGGAAGGGAAAAGGTGGGAGCTGTATGTAACACAGGTGTTTATCAGAGGAGGTTTGCATGCACAGCTCCAGGTCCTAAGGCCAGGGGTAGTAGGTGGCAGTGGGCAGGGGAGGAGCTTCAGGGGCTGCCTGCTGCACCTCCTCCCCTTCTGCCAGGTTTGAGAGTCTTCAGGCCTTGCTGCTCAGCTTCAGTCATCCCTGCTCTTGGGTTTTTTATACTTTTCCCCTTAGAACTGCAATATTTTTAACCTTTACTGTGGTTGTGGAAGGGATAGAGACTGTCACAGACAGTGTGAAGCCTTGAGACAGTTCAGATTTGTTTAGAAGACTTCTTTTTGTCTTTCTCAGTGCCTGATTATTTACATAGACAGGCTTCTGTTTGGGTCACTGTCCTTTTCACTAGCGTTATCTTCCGTAGGCTATTTGTGTTCCTCTTTCTCACAAGCATGTGTGAGTAGAGCAGCAAGTTCAGCAGGGTGGCACAGGTATGCCTGGAAGGCGTGTGCTGTTGACTGATGTGCTTGGCACTGGTTTGCATCAGGGAGTGCCACCGTCACCTGGACACACGATGTGCTGGTGTCCTCTGAGGAGGAGCCCTGCGGTTGGCCTCTGCTGACCCTTCAGAGATGCCAGGCCTTGATGCGAGGAGTTGGGCAAGTGCAGTTCCCTGAGGGCAGTGTCTCTGGGTTCCATGCTGCTCCTGAGGCCTTGAAGCTCTCCGGATTGTCCAGAGCAATGCTGCAAGGCACTGGAAGGGCCCATGTTCCATGGAGGGGTCTGTGAGTGGGAGGTGTGCTTCCCCCGTCCTTGCCTGTACTCCAGCAGCTCAAATCCTTTTCCTCCCAGATTGGGAAGGCCCATGCAGCCATAACAGGGAGAGAGCACTTCCCTGACTTGCCACATGGTACAAATACTCTGTGCTGGTGCTGGATGCATTGTCATCCACACTGGCTGACATTAAGCATTAGTGATTTAGACCCTTACGGAGGGTGGCAGAGCGAGACAAGTGAGATACTCACACATGCAAACCTAGTCTGATCTAAGTTGAAGGTTACTGTTTGGTAAATAAACTGAATTCAAATCCAAGTGATTGGCCTTGAACTGACGCCTCTGTAGGTGTTTTTATAAGCAAAGAAATTAAACTTAAAATGAATATATGGTTCATAGCTTTGATTAAATTATTATCTAATAAATATTTTGCAAATGGGATGTTTGGTATATGTAACAAAGGTGCATATTGAAGATTTAAGTCTATAGATAAAGACTAAAACATCTGTTAGTGCTGCCATTACTGTTCCTGAGCTCCAGCTTAGCATCCGTCCTAGCAAACCTTCTCACTACAAAATTGTGTTCTAAGGGAGCACTTCAGCTTTGTCCTCTTTGGCGTTCACCTCTTTCAATTGACACCACGCTCCTTGGTCAAGCCATGTTGGAGAGAACTCTGTGTTAATAGCTGTCTAACTGCTTTTCACGTTAGGGTTATTTCTTTGCAAGCCTGAAAACCTGTCAGGGTTGTGTTCAGACACATTCCACTGGAGGCGTGTCATGACTGTTACTAGCCTGGGGTTGATTCCTCCGCAGGAGTTTGCCAGGACTGTGATAGGGATTTCATTGTGTGCACTTAAAAACCAGTAATGCCATAAATCCTGGAATGGTCTGTCGGAGGACCATGTCCGGGATCGCAGTTGCCCTAACTGTCTTTTCATTGTAGGTTTCTTTACAGGTAAAAAAAATCCTTTATACCTACTGTTTAGTAGCCTGCTGGAAAATTTACTTTATTGAAAAGCCTGACTAAATATTCATGTTTCTGGCAAGATAATCAAAATTTCAGGCATCAGAACAAGTTATGTCATTGTAGAACTTCCTGCCATAGACTAGGGGAATTTTTAGGCTGCTCCATTTACCATCATACCATACATCCCTGAGGACTCCAAAGATGAAGAATTTGACTTAATCTCCTTTCATTTTTCCATATGAAAGGTCTATCATTCTGTCATGGATTGCTCATTATAATCTTATAAAATCTTACAATTACGTTACATACTCAAAATCTTACAAACATCATGTGTCATGGTCATATTGACACATGAGTTGTATTCTGGGATGCATTTTGCTGGGATTGGCTCCTATAAGAATCAAACCAAAGGAACAGTTGCTGATAGACCTAATTAGGTTAATGGGTTACTTACACTGAGTAACAGATGCCTTCAAATTTCGGGGGTCTTTACAAACAAATCTTTGAATGTTGTTTTGTGTTTGAGAGAGCCATCGGAGAGTGGTGTTTGTTGCCACTTTGCAAGGCAGCTGGAGACAAAGACCAGTATTCACCTGCTCAGCATTCAGGAGCAGCCAGGTGCTTGGGGCAGGGAGATCCTGGCCATCTCAAGGACATTTCCAGTGAGGTGACACAGGAATGATGATTATTGTGCCATGAAATTCTGAATGGATTTTATGCTTGAACTACTTACCACAAAACATACCACCTCGGTGTGATCGTCGCTCACCTTCCCACCAGTGGTTGACCTCACCTAAATCAGGTGATTAAAATACAAGTAGTTTATCTTGACTGTGTTTTCACACTGACCTAGAATGTGTTAAGTTTCCCTAACTGAACAAGTACGTTAGTTTTTTATCAATCTCTGTGTCAGGAATATATTATTAATATACAATATATAATATATATTAACATATATATATATGTTTATATATTGTTAATAATATACACTCTGGGAAATTTTGAACACAGAGCTCTACTGCCTTAGGTTATAGTAATAAGATGTTAACCATGTCTATGCTGTTCAAACTATCATGCCATAAACTAGAGGGAGACATAGCTGCATTGTTTTAGACTCTTTGCTGTTTCAACAAGAGAATAATCTGAAATGAAAACAGTTCTGACAGCCTGGAAGCTCATGCTGTTGTTATTAATGGGCTCTTTGGTAATAGAAGCTGAATTTAGTGTGCCAGATGCACCACAGCCATAGAGGGAGGATGCAGGTCTGGGTTTGTAAAGGGGACAGAAAAGGTGCTCTGGAGGTTACTAGCACAATGAAAAACCCACAGCCTAAGAGCTCAGCTACTCAGGTCTGATTAGTGTAATTTTAGTTTTGGTTTTGCTTTCTATATTAAAAACTGCCTCTACTTCCTTATCTTTTCAGTTTCTCAAAATATATTCATCTAACCAGTTTATATTCTTATTTATCCTTTTGCCTTCCAACTCTACTTACGTTGTGTTTACCTCTCCTGCCAAGAACCCTAGACTGTGGGAATTAAAAAATGGCCTCAGAGTAGCCTGAAATCAAACAGGTCCTTTCCTCTGAAGTGCTTGGAAAGGTAGAGCTGGTACTTTTGTGATGGGACTTTGTTGATTCAGGAGTTCCTCTGGGGATGAAACTAAAACACAAAATAAGATTTAAAAAACCCCAAACCCACCAAACCAAAACCTTCATCTTAAAACTGTGCAAACTTTAGTGAATGAGTAAGAAGTTTAGTTTTCAGAGTCAATACTCTAATAATAATATTAAGACAGACTTGCTGTTGTAGCAAAAATATGGCGGTGTCCTTGCATTGCGTATGTTTAAATGCAAGTGTTTACTTTTAACTGTCATTTTCCCATTCTATAAAGGGGAATGCCAGAGCTTTGTACTCACTACAAGCCATGTAGAGAGAAACAAAAAAGTCTAGTCATCAGAACAAGTAAAGACAGTTTCTCTTTACAGTGTTTATTGCAGCTTTCTTTTTTCTTTTTCTTTCCTCCCCTTGCTCTTTGATGAGTCCCAGTGGGGACAGCACAGCATTTGCTGCCTGTAGTCTCAGCCAAGGACAAAAGGGGTGAATATTATAGTGCAATTTTTTGTGTGCCCACCTCTTCAGCTTGTAACCAGGTTCCTCGCTTCTCTCTTCTGAGTCCACTACTGAGTGGTTTCTCTGGTGCAGACTAGTTATAAGCATGAATAAGGGTTGTTTATTCCAACCTAGTTGCAGATTTACACCTTGCTGCTAGCTGACCCATCTTTTCATTCTTTTTTTTCTTCTTTTTCTTTTTCTTTTTTAAAAATTTTATTTTATGTCATCAAAGCATAAGCAGCTGTTACATTCAGCCTTGTCTCTGGTAAAGGCAAACCTTCCACATGCTACTGTCTCATTACAGCAACCTCAGCACTGTCACACAGCAGTGACTGACACGTTGCTCTCACCACACGGGAGCATCTATCCCACAGAACTTAGTGTGAGAAGTTACCGCAATAAACCACCTAGATATAATTGCTTCTTTTGCAAAGGTGGTCAAAATCAGAATGTAACTGAGCACCTAAATCTTGGTACATCATGTGTTTACAGTCCAGCAAGTGTTCTTGTCTTCATTTTATAATTTGGAAATGGAAAAACGGTGCATCTATCCTAACCTTAGTCTCCTGCATCACCACACTCACAAAACTGGTCTTCTTCATGCATTGTGATGTTTCGTAGCCTACGTCAGACACCATGATTATGCTGCTAGTTTGTGTCCATTGTCTAAGCCACTGTCTGTTGGCTTATCTTCCCTCCAGAATTGTTTCTTTTGGCAGTGGAGAAGAGAGATGGAGCTGCAGCAGGACAAGGAGCTGGGAATAGGAATTACCGACCTGACGAGGCAGGAGGCAAGAAGGAAGAAGGCAGTATGTCTTCTTCTTGAAGATCAGCAGATACTTTGGGGCTGAAGCAGACAGTGTCCAGAGAGGCTGAGAAAAAGAGGTGATAGCAGAGAAGGCTGGTGGTCCTGGAAGGGGGGTGATGGCAATTGTCAGCAAAGACATGACCTGAGTGCTTTGCCTGGAGTAGTGCAACAGCTTCATGGCAGAGGATTGAACCTGTTTCCCAAGCATGCAGTGGCATGCTGGCACAATCATTTGCGTGTGCATTTGTGCAACATATCTAAACTTTGCTTTTGTGCTGCTGAAAATCACATTGAACTTGATTAAACGAATGTGTATTCTTTAATTTTAGAACCCAGTGAGTCTGGCAGATGACTTAAGGCTGGAGATAAAGCATATTTTCAATATCTTTAGGACAGAAAAAATTCAGTTTTTATTAATAATGATTTCAGCCACATGGGCAATGGACCATTCCTTTATTAGGAAGGAAAGTCACCTTTCTCTTTCAAAGGGGTTCAAATGGTCTGTGGCACAGTGGATCACACAAACTCACAGTCTATCGTGGAAACATTAGGACTCTTTCAAGGTAAGCCAGGCAGTTCTGCAGACACTGACAGGAGCAGCACTGACAATAGTCAGGACTTTGGTTAATAATGGAATCTTGCACCCAGCCTGTTGTAGCCTTTAACTAAACGAGGACTTCCATGGGACTCTGGGTGATGGAGGAGTGTTGGAGCTATGGAACAAAACATTGTAGATGAACATTACTCAGTTCTTCATGGGACAATTTTCTTATGTGTTCATTTGCATTTAAAATTGGAGTTGAAAATAAGGCTTTTAGAAACTTTTAATTTCTATTTAATTATGAGAATTTAACTTCAGGGTCTCTATCTGATTTTAAAGAATAATTAAAATTAAGTATGGCTGGAATGATTTTTCACAGTTTTTCTGCCTGTCCTTTAGGACTTAAAGTAACAGTAAATTATTTGTGGCTGGGGGTGATCTATATGTAAATTCCATTAAGAATGGAATTTTGTTATAGAGAAATTCAGATTATGAAAATGACATTGCTGCCTTGAACGTCAGTAGCTAATAAATGCATTGGTTGTTACCATTACTTCTCCTAATGTCCCCAATTAAAATGATTTAAAATAGTACAATAGATAAGCAAGATCAATTAATTTTATAAGATGATCAAAGGAATGTAGTTCTGCATTGTAAACGCTCTAAATGTGATAATGGCTTTATCAGGCGGGAAAATAATTTGAAGTAGCTTAAACCTTATTCATTTTAGCTCAAGGGGCTTTTATTTGTACCTAATCAAATGGTCTTTTGTATTTGCTAAGGTAGAATTTTCAGATTCTGTGCATTAATTTTACAGAGTAAATTTCAGACATTTTTGAAAGTAGCCAAAAAAATTCTCAGAGGGCTGTGATTACAGGATCCTATGTAATCAAAGAGAACTTGATTATATTGATGTTCTGAGCAGGAGTAGGTTGTTTGCATTTGCAGTTTTTGAGGAGGTTATTTTTAGATTGCTTTGCTACAGTGGCATTTGTTTTACCAAGCTATTTGAAGCATCAGTTGGGACACTGTGCCCAGGCTTAACTTCCCTGTGACTGGCCTTCTACATAAATGGTTAATTATATAGTTGTTTTTTTTTTTAAATTTAATATTAAGACTGTAGATTTGGAAATTAAATATCTGGATGGTATGATGAGAATACATTTGTGGATGAAACATCTAAGTGTGGCTTTGAAACCATGGGTGAGGGAAATGTCATGTTGGTAAACCTAAGGGGGAAAGAGGTTCACAGTCCTGGGAGATTTCCTCCTTCCTTTCTCAATGACCATCTCTTTGCTGTTAGTCAAATGACTTTGTCCTCACTGTGCCTCATGCTACATACTTAAAAAACTTTTTGACTAAAAGGAAGTGCATGAGAGGTATAAGAAAAAATTAACTAGATGATCTAAGGCACCAAGAAACACTTGAAGATGACAACAGCAGGGTTCACCTTGCTGTGCTTGGGTGCTGTGGAGTCTTGCCTTGTAGACATTTTGTTGAGAAGTCTCCAATGGAAATATTTTGGCTGCTCTGTCACCAGTATAATAGTAATCCTTAATATTGCATCACATCTCTCGATTTCGTCAAGGCTGGTCAAGCATTTGAACAAGCTGCCCAGGAAAGTGGTTGAGTTACCAATCCCTGGAAGTATTTAAAAGACATGTAAATGTGGCACTTAAGGCCATGGTTTAGCGGTGGAACTGGCAGTGCTGGGTTAATGGTTAGACTCAACGACATTAAAGGTCTTTTCTAACCTGAACAAATGTATGATCTTTCTAGTACCTGATTCCCTGAAGATCCTAGAGGGGAGCAAATCAGGTCTACATCGTGGAGATGGTATGCTTGCACTTCATGGGGTGTTGATAGGGAAAACAACTGAGGAGAAAGGGAGGCAGCCTGTTCTGCTCAGTCTGTGGAGGATGTGTTTTAGTTTAATAACTTGAAGTTCAGAATCCTGCTGAATGCACGGGCTGTGCTTGGATATGTGTCATATTTTTCAGTTGTCTATATGGGTTTCGTGCGTGTTTAGCTGTCCTCTCTCTAGAAAGAGAAATAGGAAATGCTGGTGGGGCAAGAAAGATCAGATGGAGCAATGAAGACATTGCACAGAGGTAAAACTGCAGAAGGAAACGTGGGATGGAGAGTGAGGGACAGTGGTGTGGGGCAATGAGGATGTATGGAAAGTATATCTTCAGTGCATGGTGCTAGGAAAGAGAGAGGAGAGTGACAGAGCTGGCATGAAATGAGAAAAGGATGAGAAGGAGACCACAGGCTGTGTTAATCTGCACATAAACCCCTGGTAAGGGGGACATAAAAAGAAGATATGTTGACATGGCTGCAAGGAACAGAAGCATTCATTGGTGTTATAGATGCATTCTACTATGAAAACAAAAGTTGAGCAATTTAAGAAAAAGAATAGTTTTTAATCTTAGATTCACTTCTAAATTGCAATAGGTATAAAAGAGCTTTATCTATAGGAGATGAATAATTATATTAAAAGGAAGTAGAAGTTCCTATGAAAGAGAAAGGAGCTTTTCCTAAAGTCAAGGACAGAGCCAAAAATAAAATCCATATCTCAAAAGTTCAAGATGAGAAGACAGAAAAAGTCTGAAAGCCATAGCATGATGTAATCACCTCCTCTATTTTTCAAGTTCCACTTGAACCTCAGATTGGTTTCTTGTGCCCCGCTCCCCTTCATTGGCAGCTGTTTCAGGATCTCACCACTTTGCTGGTTAATGACTTTTTTCTAATTTCCAATTTCCTGGCATTTCTAATTGCTGATTGGTACTTGGTTCTTTCAATTAAGTGATTCTTTTTCCTCTCTAGAGCCTCATTTCTTTCACATGTCTCTCCCCACTGGTATTTACAGATGTTATCCACTCTGCTTTGTTTTGGTAGGCTAAAAAAGGAGAACCTTGTTCTTCTCTGGCTTGGGGCTTTTTCTTGATCTTCCTCAGCTCTTCCAGTTAGAGCCCATTTCTGCAGCATGTGAGTGTCTCAGTGATGATGAGGTTGCCATGCCTTGTATATTGAGATCTGTACTGTGCTGTCTCTGTGAGAGGTACCTTTCTTTGTGCAGTGTAGAATCATGTTTGTAATCTAAATCTTGTGCTGCTTTGTCTTTCACTTTGATGTGGCTAGCAGGAATGCTTATGCAAACTGTGATGTACATGTACATCATAAAAGCCTAATAAGACTATGTTCTTAATTTTTTTTTATAATAGTAATTAGATACAGCAGCTATAATTGCTTTCCAAACAAAAGTAAAGTGTTGTTGGTGTAATGTTTTTCTCTATAATACAGTAATTTGCTCAAAATTCATAGCTCAAAATATAATTTTGGTCAGTGGCTGAAGTGCCAGAAGGATGTTCTGAGAATGTGGCAGGTATGGAATTGATTCCCAATGTGGAAAACCTCTTGTTGCACTCTCAGGCTCTCTGTTGAAGAGAGGTGTGATTTAGAACATGGTGTCACGCACTGATGTTGCCTTGGCCCGTGGTTAGGTAGGCAGCCTTCTGCAGTTACACTGGCTCTTTGGTTTTTGTTTCTTCTGGATGGTGCCTTGCAGTATTTCAGCAGAAGCCTTAGCCATAACGGGCAAAGTGCTGGAAGCATTTCCTGTACCTCTATAGAAGTGGCCCAGTTAAAATAGTCTCAGTTTTTCTTGGTTGTTATTTGTTTTTGTTTTTTTTCCTAGTGCTGCTCCTTTATAAGTAAGTCATGTATTTTACTTGTGTTTGTATTTCTTGTCTGGGATATTTTGCAGTTGTCTTCAAGTTTACGTGCATACCATTTGTTTTTGTTTTTATTGAAATAATTGAGCAAAACTGATTTTTTTGTCAGCTCTGTACCAACCTTCTATTATTTTAATCAAAAGTTTCCCGAAAATGTGTTGCAAGGCATTTTTAGAAGTGACTGACAAAAGCTAGGCTACAGCCAGAGTATCTGCATCTTTTTCTCCCCAGCATCTAAGAAGCTAGAAGAGAAGAGAAAGAAGAGAACTTGTTTTGGCCTTACTGGTTCAAAATGAAGTTATATATAGCTTAGTATTTTGTCTCCTAACGTGGCACACATATGTTCCATCCTCACTTGTTCCATAAGGCCTTGCAGCTCAGGGAAGTGCCTGGCCAGACTGAGAAGCTGCATGTCCTTCTTCCACCAGAGTCAGGATGGATCAGTCCATTCCTGGTCCCTGCCCACAGTTTTTAAAAGCCTCTAGCAGAGCCATTTGGAGAGGAAATGAGGATCCAGTGGGGAGAGGTGAGAAAAGTGCCCGTTGTTGCAGCACAGAAAGTATACAAGTCTTGAGGAATGAGCTAGTTAGGATTTTGCATCCCCAGGTTCTTGAAAGAGAAAGTTCTTGTTTTTCCAGTTGCTTCCCAAGATGTTACTGTCACTATCTGCCCCTTAAAGGACACACACACACACAAGTACTTACATGGGAAAAAGATGAATCTGCATTTTTAAGCAGACACACGAGTATGTATGGCAAATAGAACAATTCAAGAAAAATACTTGTTAATATCACATTGTCATAATCTTTGCAAGCTGCCTGACAAATTATCTTCATAACCTGGCTCAGCCTGTATTAAAATTTGGATCAAGAGGAGGAGGTATTGCATTGAAATTGTTGTTTGCTACGTGTGCTTGCATTCAGATTAAGCCCTCTAATACAATGGCCAGATGAAATAAGCTTGGGTCAGTCACACAACTCCAGCGAGTGTTTGAGCTGAAATACTGCACTTCATCTGCAGTGTAATTCCATTTGTGCTATTACATAATTAAATTGAGACTTGAATCGTGTGTTTTAAAAGATTATGTGACCATATGCAGCTTGAACAACGGCCAACTTTTGAAATACTGCTCTTTTTACTATGTCTTTCTCTTACATTTGTTGAGGGTTGGTTTATTTGTTGAGGATTTTTTTAGGGAGTTGTGGATTTCAGGGGGTTTGTTGTTGTTTGGAGGTTTCTTGGTGGGTTTTTTGTTTGTTTTTAGGGGTGTGTGTTTTGTTTTTTTTTTTTTAATTAGAACTGAATGTTGCCAACATTTAATGAATTGCTGTGATCTAAGCTTGGAGTACTTCTTTATATAATTCAAAATCACCTTTGGGAAAGGAAAGGTGGAAAGAAAAAACCCAACCAAACAAAAAAACCCAAACAACCCTGTGGAGCCCCAAATGTGTAAAGCATGAAATAATGACACTCCCACTCATATGGGAATGTAAACTAAAACTGCAGAATGTGCTTTTATCAAATCATACTCTTAATTAGGTTTTAGGAGAATGCTTTCTAGTCAAGGTTTTGTTGAATAATTTAATTATGAAACAGTACACCTGATTTTCAAACTGAGCCAACTGATACTGCCTGAGATAATCAGCATGAACAACTGAGTTTTACATACTCCTGCAAAGACATGTGTTTTGGGGGGAAAAAAGAAATAATCCCCCCAAACAAAACCTTTTTATTTTTTTGCTTACAAAGAACTTCACCTTGCAAACTTTCTGGAGTGGCCTGGCATGGTAAATTGTGGCATTTGATGAGGGACAACTCACAGCTGGGTGGTGAAATTAAACTGTTGCCGCATCAAGATATGAAAGGGGAATTGTGGTTGATGGTGAAATTCTTTGAATTCAGTTTATTTTTGTTAATTTACAGTCGTGGGTTCATGAGGTTTCAGAGCTACCTAATTGGAATATGACCTCTAGCCTGGCTGTTGCTTGTAACCCAAATCCTGAGCTCTACCCAAAAATGGACCCAGCTCAAACACAGCTTCAACAGAGCCTTATCAATAAAAATAGAAGTGGTGGTGTTTGGTGTTTGTGGGGCTTTTGAGATGGACTCAGTGAGGAGCTAGAGCACATCACCCCATCATAATATATTAATAGAGATCAGTGTTTCTGAGCAAATAGATTTTATTCTGTTTTGTTGTGGCTTCTTTTTTGGAGGCAGGGGGGTGTGGAGGGAGGGCAGCCAGAGTATACTTTTAACCAGGTGTGTCTATATTCCCAAGCATGTTCAAATGGTAATGGAGTTTGTAATGCTTTAATATAATCAAATATATGCCCCGAATCATGGGGCACAATCAGGGTGGAACAGGTGATACCACCAGCTTCTCTGGGCAAGGAACCTTGCTTTGCATTTCCAGTACTTCTGTGTCGAACAAATACAGAGAGCACTGGCCCTTGAACAACTTGCAACTTGATGGACATAAAAGTGAAATTTTTAATGAAGGAAGCTTCTATTCTGCATTTAATTTCTGCTATAAATATTGCCCTAAGTCCGCACAGGTTTGTACAACAGCATTTCACTGGATCTAGAGAAGGTTAGGAGACAATACTTGGGGAGATGAACCAACTTTTTTGGACTAGCTGCTTATTCTTGTCCCTGCAATCTCACAGTGAACTCAGTCACACTTATGGAAGTGTCTTTTATTAATTTCTCATGTCCTACAGATGTAACCTGTAGACATATCATTTCACCTTTTAGGATGCTTTCTAGTCTCAAGCAGAAATACATTACTAGGGAAGGGGTGGATGCCAAGTTTAAATATTTTAATATTTCTGGGAATGGTAAGCAATTGGTCCAGCTTTCCTGTTTTTATTAATTTACAGCTCTAGGAGAAGATTGCTATTTTTTTTGTAGCAGATTAGTCATGCTCTTGGGGAAGTGTTGGCCAGTGCGTAAACCTCAGAAAAAAGGTGAGATAGTGGATGGTTTCATGTGAATGGCAAAGTTCTCCTCCTAAAAACTGCTGTGAATTCTTGTTTGCTGAAGGTCTGCTGGTGGACTTGTTTACTTTAGGAATGAAAAACAGCTTTTAGAAACATTGAATACATTGAGCATTAGTTTTTGCTCTTAGCATCTGGAGACTTTGGTGCTATTATTATTATTATTCCCTATTGTAGCTTGTGCATTTTACAATGGTGGTGTTAATTGAAAAATATTTTATCATTGGTTGGCTAAAATCTGCGTTTGGAAGAAAGAGTTAAAAAAAACCTTTTTTTTTTTCTTCCATTTGATTGAATGTTAGAAGTGCAGACAGGCAATTAAAAATCATTTCACGTGCTTGGTATACCAACCCATGGGTGGCAGTGGGGTGTGCACGAGAGTAGTAGACATTTTTGCAAGGCTGGGGTCTTCTCCCAGTTTACACTGAAACTTCAGCTTTTCTACTGAATCTATATAGGTTTGTTTTCATAATTTGATTTCACTAAATTTGGGCAATTAAGTGATTACTATTACTGTTTGCAGCTTAAAACGTTTTCAGTGGCTATTTTTTTAAGTGACTACAGATTCTGAAGAGCCATTCTGTGCAACGCAGAAGGAATTATATATTCATGAATAAAGCAAGACAGCATATCACTGAGAACTGGAATATATCTGGTGTTGATATATATTTATTCTTACTGTAGAAAAAGCAAGAAAGCCTTTATTGTTGTGGCTGGAATGAATAAGTACTAATTTATCTTTCACATACAGGTAAAACGTTTTCTGCCACTGAGTGCCCAGACAAGGTGAACTGTTTGTATTCTAGGACTTGAAATGGGCATTGCTGACTGATCAGGCTGCTTTCCACAGTGCTGCCACTCTCTAGCCTGGGGACCCAGCTGATCCTGCAGGTGAGGCAGTAGCACAGGCTGAGCTCACAGCTCCAAAGTTTTGCTGCTGGCTCTTCGTTAAACTGCATGAAACTTGTGTCCTCACCAGAGAAGGCAAATAATGAGGTGGTTGAAGTTTAATCGCTAGTGTTTGTTCCTAAAAAGACAATATCCCTAATAAATCAAAATTCAGTACTACAATACTTGCAAATGATAGAACAGGCCCATATGCATTTTTAGTTCACCTATCCTTTCTCTCCTGTGCAGTATTGGTCAAAGAAAGTCTTCTAAGTTAAAATGGTTTGGTTATTCCTGGAATGCCATCCTGTTCTGGTTCAGTTGTTGATTTGTGTGTTGTTTTCTGCTTAATCTGGAACAATATTTAAAAAAAAAATCCAATTACAGTTTCATTAATTCTTTCAAGATTTCTCTTCTGTGTATAGGATAGTTGTGTCTTATAACCTGATGCAGCTGAGTTGGTCTAGGCTATTCCAAAAGTTTCATAGCTGTACTTTCAGCACTTTTTCACCATATTAAATACACAAAACCATCGCATTTTTCCAAGCTTTGCTTGAGCTAGTTAGATTTCAGAGGTTTATCTAGTCATTATTGGTCTTTAAATATAGTCATCATCATAAATGCCCCTCTGTTTCCGTTTGCTCTGCAGAGGTCAAAAGATGAGGTTGGTTTATGAGCTTATTCTGCCATGTGTCACTATCGGCAGCACAATAGAACAGCAGGATGGAGAGGCAGCTCTCACCTCTCCATTTATTACTCTTGTCAACTTGGAAAGGATTTTTTACCTTGTGAAAGGCCCATCAGCAATGAATCAGTGAAGTGAAGACGACAGTTGATTTGTGAATTCAGATTATATAAAGTGACTAGGCTTCAGTGGACTGTGTAGATAAAGCAACTGTCATGATAAGGTGGCATGTGCAATTCCACAAAACCAAATTTATTGCACATTTAAGGAAATCATCCTATTTTAAAATGCCATAAATTTGAAATTGAATATAAGTTATACCCTTGAATTTTGATTTATATTTTGAATATTTTTAATGTGATGCTAAGTAGCATAAATTCAATTCTAGGAGTTTATGCATTCCTTTTTTAAGGGTCATTTTGACTTTTCCTCTGAATATGTTATCACATTCCTGATATTTTATTCCAAGCAGAAAAATCACTTCATTTGATATTTAGACTTAATAAACATCAGCAAAGATCAAACTATGGTGGCTAGAATAAGACAGGCAAAGTTTATGGAGAAAAGAGAGAGGCCGCAATTTTCCTCCCATAGACACAAACACGCATTTATTTGTAGGAAATGCCGTGTTTGTGTCAATATGTGTTTACAGATCATTAGTGATATAAATGTCTCTCAGGTGTTTAACAGATGAAAGTGGATAATTTCATGGCCTCACAGCCCTCATTCATTTGACCTTTCCTGCAGTGTCGATCCTTAGCACTTGTGAGGCTTTGCTTACAATTGCAGATTCCTTCAGCACTCCCAGTTTCTGGACTCTGTTGGGATTTGGGAGGGGCATCTCATGCGCCTAATCATGGACTTTTCAGTGGTGTTGTGAAACTCCAGGGGTTTTGTAGAACAGTGTTTCATTTGGGGTGGAATGTCCATATGGACCCATGGAGTCTGATGCCACATAAAGGGGAAAAGGTCCTGGCACAAGACATAAGAAAATATTGCAAATGACTGCCCTTTTCTTGTGGATATACAAAGTACTGTGGAATATCCATTACCCTTTTTAAGAGCTGCCAAATGCTATAGGATTAGGCAAGGAATAAGCAGTCTTTTCAAAATATTTAATGACAGCTTTACATTAAAAAGAGTTTTATGTTTTGAACATAACACCTGCTGGACTGGCTCAGATTTGGATGGTCCCTCTGACATTGGTCTGTACCAGATGCTTACAAAGAGGTGCAAAGAAATGGACAGCTATGGAAAAAGTGTCAATTGGGGATTTTCTCCCTAAACCAATGCATCTAGCAATTGGCTTATGCCCTCAACTCTGAGTTTTAGTGTCACTTATAAATGTCTTTTTCCTTTCTGGTCTAACTGTAGATGTTCTTATTATTCACATAAATGTCTAAGCCTTTTTGAATCCTGCTAAGCTCTTGGCTTTAATAATATCTTGTGACAATGAGTTCCACATGTAAATTTGGTAGTATATAAAAATACAGTTCAGTGTCGATTTGCTGCCTTTAATTTCACTGAGCACTTTTTTCAAAGGTTGGAGCTTTTAAAAACCCGAACCTTCAGAAGGCGCGCACAGCTACAATAATGACTTTAATATGTTTCATTATTTATTTTTCTTCTTGCTTTAAAGTCACGAAACAAGGAAGTTCACAGGGTCTACAGGCCATCTTAAGACAGACTCTTATTCTCTTACAACACATCTGGGCCTATAATGTCACTTCAGAGAGACGCCTCCTCTCATATCCCAGTCCTGCAGAGTTTAGCAGAGAGTTTCTGCCTTAGCTCTGCCTGTTTTGTTGATTATTAAATTTAAGTTTCAGCCTGGACTTTAGAAAGCAGCGCACTTCAAAGAATTGTTGGTTTGCATAAGCGTCCACATGTTTGGACACTTACCAAACATATGGGTTTTTCTGAATCGCCTTTGCCCATAAAATGAGATGGACATCTTGAGCAATTAGATTTTTCCTCTGAAATTCTTAATATCAGCAAGTCACAATCTTTAGGTAAATTTACTTTAAAAGTGGGCATTGTTTACTCGACCGCTTATTTGAAAGTGTTACTTAATTGCTTGACTGCCTTCTTACAGGTTAACTACATCTATAGTGGCCAAGGCTATGACTTGTCATATTTTATTTTTATATTATCGGGATGCTGAACTGATGTATGTGAATCTAAAAATGAGTCCTTTGGAGAGAATTTCTTAAGAGCTATTGTGGCCAGAAATCCCTCCTGGCATGCACCAAATCAACATTTCCTAAGTATGTTCTAGGCAGAGCTGGGCTCTCTGATGTGGTACAGGCTTCTGACCTTCCAAACAAGGCACTGCTTCCACAGGTTTCCAGGCTCCAGATGGCAATAAAAACTGGGGTAAAACTCTGCCTCCACAGTTTAATGGGAACATTTAAACAACCTTCTAATTTCTCCATGGTACTTATGGGAGCATTTAGAAAAAAAAAACCACAGTGTCCCAAACCTCTGTAGCTTGTGGCCTTTTCTTGTGTGGTAGCACCAGCTGGAAGGGATCTGGCAGATGTGCCCTGGTTGGCATTTTGGTTGCACTTGTGCCTGAGATGGATGCTCCTGTCATCTTCCCCATGCTCCAACTGTAACTGCACATGCTGGAAAACTGCAGCACAGCAACAGAAGTGTGGGTTAGAAAGAAGCTTCAAACACTAGAAAAACAACCCTAATAGTCCACAGGACTGTGAGTGCTCTGTTACTTAGAGGCAAGGACACAATTTAACTGAGAAGAAGGAGAGTAGAATGAGTTAGAGTCCCTCATACTAGACCAAGGATTTTCAGGTTATCTGAGAAAACAAATCTGTACATCAGATTAGACTGAATTGTTGTGTGGGTTGTTTACTGCACTTCCTAGGCTGTAGTGAGTACTGGAGGGAGTACTTATCATTTGTGTGGTTTTGAAAAGCAAAAAGGATGAGATTAATAGACATCTGCACAAACTGTTGTGATAATTTGAAAATCTACAAAGCAAGTCAGTCCTTTTCACTAGTTTTTCCTGTTTTTAAACTAAATAGTGTTTATTAAAAGAGAGAAAGGAAAAACAAAGACTGTCCTGCTTTGTGATGGACAGTCCAGAAACTTGCCTTTAAAGCTCAAAGCATGCGAGGGTACAAGTGTCCCGAAGTGCACAGCATCCTTCCATGTTTGCTCCTTGTGTTTGCAGTACTTGGGTTCTCTCACTCTGAAACACAAGAAAACTGCACCATGCGCTGTGCAGGGGATCACAAAGCTGCTCTTTGGCCCTGGAGGTTTGCAGCCGGAGTGGCACAGAGACAGCATGAGTTGGGGGGTGGGGGGGGAATGAAACTGTACTGGTCTGGCTAAAAAGCTGGAAAGTAATTTTTCTCTTCCTGTTGGCATTTTGACAAATCACTTGACAAAAATCTTTGTTTCTTCAAACAAAGTGTGTCTTTTTGTTTCCTTTCCTTTAAATCTCATCTTGTGTTAGAATTGCTCTTCAGCTGAAGCGCGGTCCTGTGCTGGAGAGGATAGATAGGGCAGCAAGGCTGGATGCTGCCACTAGAATGTAGGTAAATGAGAAAACACTTGCTGCTCTTTTTAGGGGCTGGCAGCTTTGAAAACTAGCTTTCATGTGAATATCAGAAACTTTATTGCCTTGACTTGGGTGACCTCATCTACTAGAATGAAGTCATTCATTGAGCCAAGAAAGACAAACCTTCGTTCCAGAGAATTAATCAAGTCCATCAAGTGCTCTGCTTACATCTTATCTCCAGCCAGTGAGAGAGCAAGCAGTTAAAAACTTGACAGCCACCAGATAGCCTCCTGTTCTTCATGTTATGCTAACATCAAAAAGGAGCAAGGAGGCTTCCAAAAGCTCAAACTTGCTACTGGATAAGCACAGCTTGACATAATTTCTGACTTGGGGATTACATTGTTTCAAATCAAGGTATTTCTTAGAGAACAAAAACATGGCATTCCAGTGAACTTTAGCTTTTTTTTAAAAAAAACTATTAACTCTGCCAGATAGGAATGCTGAGCACATAATTGCTCACCCTGCCTTTTCATCCCAAGCTATCGCAGAACCCATAAACATTCCAATTAGGCAGCCAATTAAAATGAGAAAGAGCCCTCCTGAATTATACAGCAGTTGGAGGCTGTTCTGCCTTTCTAGTTGTCAGCCAGTGAAAGGTTTTTATTGCATTTGAACTGAAGGAGGTGAAAGAATTAAGTGAAACAGTGATGTTTGAAAGGCCCATGTGAAGGGGCAGCGCAGTGATAATAGTTCTCAGCACTAGTGACAGGGAGCCATTAGTAAGCTATGAAAAGCTTTGTTATGCTAAGAGGTGGACATTATAAAAGGTAGAAGAAAGCAGTTACTTATAAATAAAAAAGCCCCTTAATTTTGCTATTTTATTACTCTTATGGCATGAACTGTATAATTTCAAAATCTGCTTATTTCGTGTGATGTGAGTTTTTTTAAGGGGCTATTTTTCAGCTCAGCTAATGCTGGTGCAGAATTTTTTCAGAGTAAATTATTTTCTGCCAAAATGGCATCCATTAAGATATCAAAGAGCAATGGTACAACACAGAGATCCAAAGTCAGAGAAGGCAAATGGAAAAGCTAAATATTTTGGATGCTGGATTGAAAACATGTCATTTTGCAAAGGCTGACTATAACATAAAACTTTCTCTTTCTTATTCTCCGTGAGGAGGCATGGAATCTTACTCATTCTGTTTATGCACCATAAGAGTCATCCTTGCTGTGCTGGTTTATGCCCTTGATTGCACTGTTCTTGACCTTTGGGTGATGGCTAAAGCAGTTCCATACACCCTAAATTAACAGTGTGAGTTTACCAGCAAACTTATCTTTTCTGAGGTATAACCCACACCGAATCACAGAGGAAGATCTGCTTTTTCCCAATACCACTTTGCTGTGTTAATATGCCTCTTTCCCCCCTTATTCTTCCCCTGTTACTGCTTTTGGCAAGGTTTCGCTCCATTAGCAGGACCATCGTGGTTGTTTAGGGATGAATTGAGCAGAGGGGATGTGGGGGTACTACTTGGACAGATCCGTCCTCTGCCTCAGATGTGTCTGAACAGAACTGCACCAGACTGAATAATTTCTATTTTCCTTAGGGCAGGAATAACTTATATTCTTCTGTACTTGAATGTTCTTATGTTACTCAGCCTCAAATAGTATTCCCTTAAATATGTCTGTTTAGTGGTAGATGATAACAATTGATACCACACCTCCCCCTTGTCCCTTTTTTTTAATGTGGAATCATTTCCATGTCCCGTGCTTGGTTTTTCAGTCAAGTTTCAGGTCTCTGGCCCCTCTTCATCTCCTCTTTTCCACAGTGCTTTCTGTGTCATCTGTTCCTTGTTGCATGCCTGCCTCCATTGCTTCAGTGTCCCCATATTTGCTGCTCTCTCCCATCAGTATTTACTATTCAGCTATTGTCTATAAAAAGGGATCCTGTGCTATAGCTCTTGTCTGAGCAGAGCTCAGCTGGGTTTGCTGCCTCCTTCTCACCCTGTTGGTTGTCCATTTGTCACCACCCTGCCACCATGGGGAAGAGTCTGTTGGTTCACCTTTAATTCTCAGCAAATGCATGTGATCCTTGTCCAGTGCACTGGCTGCTTCCAGAGCTGTCTGACCAGAGTGGGATCACGGCCCCGGGGCAGGAAGGATACTGGCCACGTTCCTGGAGAGAGGGAAGTAGCAGCAATGACATCAAAGACAGAGACTGGGTAGGCACTAGAGCCGTGAAACTATGAAATACATATATCCTACAGCTTCTCCATAGGCAGAATATTTATTATTAGAAATATGTTTTCTGTCAGCTTGGGAAGTATGACTTTTTCTTGTAGAGACAATTTTGTATGTTGAAAGAGCATAAAAAGCAGGAGTCGTTCTGTGCATAACATGTCCTCAAGCTTATACGTAAGTGTTTTCCCATTTGGATTTGTACATGCATCTCATCAAAGCAGGGCACAAGGAAGCTGGATGATGTTTTATAGTCTCAGTGGTGCAGGAGGTCAGACGAGGTCTAACATTCCCTTATGGCATGTGCATCTGTGCAAGACATTTCGTTTCCATACTCAAACATGGCAGCATTCCTTTCCCCGCGTTTCCCTTTTGCCAAGTTGCCATGTGCACCGCAGTATGGCTGGGCTCTGCAAAAGCTGCATGTGCTGCTGTCTGAGGAAGCAAGACGGCTTTTGCTGCGAGAGGGAATAAAGATGGGCTTACTTGGGTTGTTTCTGAAAGCCTACTCCTGAACCATCTCATTCATTTCTAGAAAATAATTTCTAGTTTGACCCATAACTCCTGGAAGGTAATAGAAAAGCTTCCAGGGGCTTCGGTGGATCTGGTGAATATGCAGCCACAGCTCTTCGTTTCTTTGTCCCTTCTCCGTGCTGCAGTGGAGAGCGTTCACAGCATTTCCATGGGTAGATGGAAGGGTATCTGTGTGCAGGCACTGCCCAGTGTCACTTGGGAAAAGGAAAGTGGTGAGTGGTGTGAATGTCCCACACTGCTCCTGATGAAGTGAGTGTACACCAGTATGGATGCAGAATCTGGACTTTAAATCGAAGCTTTGGATTTCAGGAACACCTCACCTTTGTATAGGAGCAGCACAAAATTAGTTGGTGGAAGGTACTCAAAAACAAATTGACAGAATCCCCTGCATTAAAAATGGAGTGTTTCTCGTGCAAGACCCAGACCGGGTAATGTTTCCTAGACCAATATTACCAAGATGACCACCACTGGACATTCCACGTGGTTGGAGACAACAACCAACTTCACAACCACCAAGAGAGAGAATCATGGTAAAAACGAGACCATGGTGGTTAAAAAAGATGGTGATAGAAGCTTTCCGGATCTGGAAGGCTGGGAAATGATATAGTTAGTTTTGAGATGTAAAATAAGTTTGATCCAAGAAAAATACTGAGTGCTTTTTCACTAGGTAGGAAACATAGCATAGTACAGAAGTAAAATTGGTGACTGGTAGCAGTATCTGAAGCTTCAGACAAAAGGACAAATCCAGCTTGAGCTAGACAACGCTGCAGAAGAAATTGGCTTATAGTGTTGACATGAGCTTCTAACATGTTATTGAAACAGAGTGTTCCTGGCAGCAATCAGATACTTGTGCTGCAAGTGGACAAGCAGGAAAGGAATTTTACCAGACAAATGGTAACCTGGAATGTAGTTGTAAATTAAGCGAAACAGGAGGAAAAAAACAAAGAAGAGAATGACCATGCAATACTGATACCAAAGACTGAGGCTGTGCAAGTTGACAAATCAGGAGCACTGCTTTCACTGGCTCCTGTTTCAAGGACAAATAGAAAGTGACCATAGAAATGACCAGTGCTGAGGAGCAGCTTCCCATAATAGAAGATAAGAGGAAGGGACAGCAGCAGCAAAGTTAATTTCTCAGAACTTCCCACACGGGTAGAGAGTGGTAGTGGGAAAGTGACTGTGTGTGACAACTCATCTCTGGGCCTCTACATTGTGGCACTTGATAAACTAATTTTGTAAAAATTCTAAGAAAGGTTAGTGGGTGTTTCTAGAAACAAAGGAAGGACAATATTTGAGGACCAGCGTTTTAATTATGGAGCTGTGGCCATGCTGCATACGTGTCATCTTTAAACATTTTTCTGATTTTTGGACAAAAGCGTTCAACTATATTTCAGTAGTTAATTGCATCCAAGTTTTAAATTTGTCTTTTTTTCTGTAATTAATTTTTAATGTTAGGAAACATGAAAAATCACGATTATTTTGACTATTTAGCCTTGCTTGCTTCTTAATCCTCTAAATTTACTGCAGAGATAATGGGCAGCAGGGATGACATCATGCATATACAGCTGCCTTTTTAAGTGCCAGGGCCAGAGGAACCACTTATAGTAATTAGGAAATCCTTAAACAAGTGTTTGTGAAGTATTGGCTAACCCTCACTGTTTGCTTTTTTCTGGCACCACACTAGAAAGGTTTGACCTTGAATAATTATCTACTCCCTGACTTTCTATCTTTTCCAGTTACTGGAGCACACAGGCTACTGGTTGATTGCTTTATTGTGGTGTGATATTTTCTATATTTTAAAACATAAATAAAATAAAAAGGCCACACTCCCCCTTAGTCAAATTACGAGGTGACTGATGTACTGTACTGAGCAGGCTCTAAGGAATATTTCAGAAGGATCAAAGATAAATCAAGTAATATTTGATTAGCTTTCTATAATATTGTGTAAATTACCAGTGTTTTCACATGCTGTTCTTCAAAACTTCTTCCCATTAATTTTTACTCTTTCTATCTTGTCATTAATTAAGACTCTTCCTACAGTATATTTAGATGTATTTTGACCTTAATTATCATCACCCACTTTTTAATGTTTTCAGTTCTAGACCCAGGAAAAATTGAACAGCTCAAAGAGAATTGTAAGCCACTTGTGAATATTCTGTTCAGCTGACGAAAAAGAAGGTGGTCTAAAACTAGAGGGCAAAGTGTTAAATATAGCATCTTTTGTCTGATTCAGTCAAGTTTCAAGCTTGTCATTTACACATTTTAAATTCATCTCCTTATTCAGCCTGCATAGCACTCAGACTGTGGACCAGTGGATGCAGAAACCCTTGTTCACTAGTGCAGTGAGCCACTACGCCAATTGGTCAAAGTCATTCTTCTCAGAATTATATTAAATCGCATAAGAGATACTTTTTTTTTATCAGAAAGGTTATCATATTTTTATGTGGGATGCAAAAATACATTTTGAACGTAGGTGTAGGGAAAAATTCAAATGAAGACAAACAAACAAAAAATCCAGACAAAAAATATCAGCATATGAGTATTCCTGTGCAGTGAATTGCATTTGTATTCTCTCATCACTGCATGCTAATTTTTAGGCTAAAATCTATGGTGATATCCCTGTGGAAAAGAGAACATGATTCTTTTTCTAAGAAATTTAACTTTAAAATAAACCTTTTTGCTTTCTTTCTGACTTGTTTTTAATTGCCTCTCTACCTCCCATGCTACTGAATGAATTCATATGGTTGTCATTTTTCTTTAAAACCCCTTATCTTTTAGCCAAATTAAACCGTGTCACACGCGGTATCTTTAAAGGTCTTTCATCTACTGTATTATGTCTAAGGAGCAGCACCACTGTCAAAAAAATCAACTAATTAAGAATGCAATGCTGAGACATCACCTTAGAGGCAGTGTCTTTTAGGAACAATGCTGCCAACAGAAGGGTCAAGGAAGATGACACCAGCTGCTGTCTGCGTGCTGGGGCTCTCACACAGCCCCGCACACCTCTGTTAGCTGTTCCACAGCTTCTGCAATGACTCCATGGCCTTTGGAAACATTAGCAAGATTAAAACCCTACAGTTTCCCTTCCTAAACTGCAAGTTTCTGCTCCTGGAAATTTGTGAGATAGTGTCGTAGTTCTTGTGTACACAGTTATGTACGACAGCCCTGCGTTACTGGGAAAATGAAGCGGCACGTATACTGTGAGGTTCCTAAGGAGTATCGCAGGAAGTTCTGGAGAGCCACTGGTACATTTCCTCGTCTAATCTGATTACTCAGTCCAGTGGAAGGTGAGCTTGAATCGTTCTGAATTATACTTTGTCAAATCTCAAGACTGACAAAGTGAATCTGACTTACATATGAAAAATGGATAAACCCACACTTTATTCCTAATGGCAGTTCTTTCTCTAGCAATGATTGTAAGTTCCACTTACTTTGGCTTAGAACACTTGCAACGTAGCTGAAAACAATTTTTAACACGTTAAACTGTGTAAAATAGAACCAGTTCTGTCCTGAAAAAAAAACCTTTCGTCATCAAAGAGCAAGAAAAACCATGTTTGATGTAAGTTTAGTTAAAGGGAATGTCTGTAGCATGATCTGAAACTTGCTAACCTTGGGCAGTAGCTTGCCAGAGAGGAGATACAGAGATGTGGTGTGGAAACCTACTGTTGGATGTGGGAGAGCAGCTGGGAAAAACTCTCCTGCCGTCTGAGGTGACGGTGGAAGGCACGGAGGGAAAGTTCTCAAATCCAAATCCCTAAGTCCCGGGTTTCACAATCTTCATGGGGCCTTCTAATTCATTAAAATTTTAAGGTCCCTGAATTGCTAAATCTGTGGGTGCATTTGTGAATGTGCCTTAGTTTGGAAAATAAACCCTTCAGTAGATGGTATCTGGTTTTTCTGCTGTTTCTATTTAATACATTAGTGAATTTATTTTTATAATTATTTAGTTCTGGGTTTTATGTTTTGCACAAGAGCAACCTTAGCAAACAGTAGCCAGCCTGGGATTTTATAAAGATTGTAACACTCATGCGTGAACCCCAAGCAAATCATTCTTCTGGCACATAATAGCTTAATTACAAAATAAAGATTATTTCAATTAAAACTGAAGTCAATCTATTTCTGGGTTTAAAATTGCTATTTCATAATGTACATCACAATGCATAACAGCATGGGACAGGAAATGACTAATACTTTATCCAATTTAATTTATATCAGTGGAAGCTTAACCTTGATGCCTTGGCCATATTTCAAGTAGCGTTAACACCCTTATTTGTACAAAATTGCTGTGAGACGTTCAGCAACACGAAGTGGCCAGAGCTGCTGCAGCAGCACTCACCCCGCGGTGCCTCTCCGGCACACACCCTCCGCTCCTGGGACACTGACTCACGGCTCTGCAGTGCCAGCCCTGAGTCATCAGCGCTGCTCCCGAGCCACCGGGACCCCTCGCCAAACAGCCACAGCTCTGCACGTCTCATCCTGTGCATCTTCTGGCCTCAGGCAGGCGGGAGAACATCTCCCTTCCTCAGCCCCTTGCCCTGTCTCCTGTGGTTGAGGACCTCTCACGGGTGCTGGGAGGTGGGACTTGGTGATTTGCAGTTTTAGCCCTGATCGTCATCTTCCCCAGGAAAGATTCCTGTGAGGCAGCAGGAGAGCTCGTGGTACCCCTTCCAGTTGTCTGGAAGTAGAGAAAATCCAAATTGCTCTTTGGAGAGTTTTTGATGCAGGCTCGGGAGCCTGACTCAACATTAAAAAGGCTTGAGTGTTTGCCAGAATGCTAATATAAGTAATTGGAAGAGCTCCTAAGTGGCTTCAAAGTACAAATATTTTTAATTACTCGTTGTAAAGATACAACGTACCAAAGGTAAGTGGCGCAGAAATAGGATGTTGTGGCATAGAAACTCAAGCTCTTTAAAAAGAGGTGTTGTTCTGCCCAGAGCAAGTTCATCCTGGGATGCAGCAGTAGTTTCAGGCCTCTCTGAGTACAGCACAGTTTAGGTACTGAAAAGAAAACTAGTTCTACAAATTGTTTGGGTTCGGTTGTTTTTCTGTCTTTTCTATGTGCGTTCATGAACAAATAGTCTTCTTAGATCAATCAATCATTTTACCAACTAGCAGGGACCCCTCTTGCCATCTCCCTGATGCACTGAAGGCACACACGTGCTCAGACGTGGGTGCCAATATGATGGCAGAGGGTGCTCAGAGCTGGAATGGTTTCGTTTGAGATGTGGGTTAAATCCAGTGATAAAATTTCCCATGGTCACTAGGCTCTGCCAGTCTAATTGCATTGCTGGGTTGAGTTTGTATCTGTTAATTTTAGGTTTGCTTTGTTCTTTCAGAGAAGGAAGGCGTATATAAAAAGAGGAAGTTAAAATTGATTTTAATCAAATAATATGCATAAATTGCAGTTTATGATTTGTGATCTCACTAGGTCCTAGCTGCCACCTGCACATGCCTAAATATAGTGTATCTCTTACACCCTCAGCCTCGAACATTCTCTTACTTGCATTGAAATGTTGTGCTGTATTTATCCGCTTATTAAGCAGTTGTGTGTGTTTATCTTATTTTGAGGTTATTTAACCACACGCATGTGTGCACACGCACCCCCTCCCCATATTGTGTGCTACTGGAAGTGAGCAAATTGCTCCTTTTTATGGATGAACGGGTGCTGGATGTTTGAGGAGGTCTGGATTTCTCTGTCATCCAGCTGCATGTTCTTTTAAATTGCTTCATGCAGCTCCAGCAAAGTAATCCTAGGGCGGACTTGAGGCTGAGCTTGATGGCTTTGACTTGCTGACAGCACCTGGCACCGTCTCTCCCTCTACCCACACCCTGTAAGGAGGAGGACACGTGTTGAGATGTGGGGGGGCTCTGTCTGCAGAGGGCTGAGCTCTGTGCCAAGAACCACTGTAACCTGCCGTAAATTACAGCATCCCTGAAATTACTCTAATTTGTGCCAGGGTGTATCAGCTATGTAAGAGCTCTGTGCATCCACAGCCTCCCTCCCTCCACCTCCCTGCGCCCACGGCTCTGCTCTGGTTGCAGGCAGCACATTCACCTTCCTACAACCGCATCTCTTAGACTGCCCCACTTTTGCTGCTGCTTTCTGTGCTTATCTCCTGCAGTTACAGCAGAAGCTGCTGGTCGAGTTGTGTTTTTACAGGGAAGGCCTAAAACAGAGTAAGACTACACATAAAGCGTCTTAAGGTTGAACATCCTTTTGATAAATAATCCCAAGTCATTTGAAACTAGGGTGCAAGAAATGATCTATCAGATGCCCTTTGCCTTTCCCACCATCTGAGGAGAGCTTTTGGCCATCCACGACGGTGTAGGAATTGTCAGGTGGCCCTGCAGTGAGGAACCCACTTGCCAAAGGCTGGAACACCTTTTTGGCCTTAATTTTTCCATTCCAGGAGATGAAAGGCTTTTGTCTTTAAAGCGTTATCCTCACCTGATTTTTTTGTCAGGTGTTTGTTTTTATTCTGCCCTTGCCCCCTTTAATTCTATAAAACATGGTATTGGAGAGCAAGTGGCTTTTTGGTAGTCTTGCTGCTGTTTGCCTTCTCAGTGCCCAGCCAGTCCCAGCTGCAACCTGCTCCTCACCCAGGTCCCAGTACCTAGGACATCCCTGACATTTATTTTGCATTCCAAGCTCAAAAGCATTTTACACCTCTAGATATTTTCATAAATTTCCATAAAATGCACCAGGCAAAACACTTTAAAGTGTTGTTCCTTGAGAAATTATTATATTTTGCATTTGGTTTATCCTTTAAAAAAGACCTTTTCCTCCACATCTGTGTGATATCATTGATACAATGTACATCACATCCCTCATATTAATACTCTGATCAATCACTGCTGACAATACAGTGTCTTTGTGTGAGGGGCTGTAGGACAAATGTTTTAGCTTGTGAGAAGAAAATTGTTAGCATTTGAATAGAGAAGAGCACGGGGGAAGGATTAATAGCCTACTTTGATGGATTAGAATGTAGGGAAATTGCTCAATATTAATATGAAAATGTTTGTGAATTGGCTGTGTGGGGCTGTCAATGGAAAATGAGGGCCAGTGATTATGTCTCCAAGGCCTTATCAGTTCAGACTTGACTCTCGCCAAAGACTTTCGCACAAAAGACTGATGAGAGCACTAGAAAACAGCTGAATAAGAGCCACTACAATAAGCGAGCCATTCAGCCACCAGTGTCACGATGTGAGGTTTTGTGCCCTTTATGTAATATTGTACATCTTTATATTAACATATCTGAATATGGATTTGTAATAAAAGAGGCAAATGAAACTACCTGCTAGACATTTTTATTTCTATAATTTTGCTTATCTCTGAAATATGACTGGAAAATGAACTAGGGTTAGCCTTAATAAACAGCTGTGTCTACAAGGGAGATTTCTTTGTGAGCATTAGGTTAAGGGTTTCAAATATGGCTCTGTATTTATTCTTGGGAAAAAAAGGACTGTTTGATGGTCCTGAGAGACGTCGCAGGAAAACTTGTTTCCTATTACCATAGCTTCAAAACAGATCAAACAGACTGTTTCTTCTGTGTCCTGTGCTGTTAATAAGGTTTTAAATGCAGAAGTATGCCTAGTTATAAATGTATTTAACATAATTGGTGTAGCTCAAGTAACTTTACATATTAAATTACACATCCTCTTTTTGTTTTCTATTTTCTGCATTCTTTGTCTACCCAGGGGCTGAAATAAAGCTATGCATGTCTTGGCTGTTGACATGTAACTCGTGGAGCTGGACCTTCAAAAGACACACCCATATGTTGTTAGTGAGCTGTTGGTACAACATTTTTCTATTGCATTAAATACAATAAGTAAAAATTAATTTTATATATGAAAGGCTATGCTTTTCCCCTGCTATTTTGAATATTGCTTTCTTCTTGCTTTGGGTTTCTTAAGTCCCTTTTTTTGCTACTCAGTGTCTGATTTAGCTTTGCACATCTCGTGAGCTGATGGCAAACGTCAGTCTCTGCGTGGTGACAGTGCACTGGATCCAAAGTGGCTGAAGTGTCAGTAGGTGTTTCTGGAAAAGCTTGCTGCTCTCAATCACACCCTTGTTACCACCCAGTGTTGTGGTAAATCCTTTATAAACTAACAGAATAACCTCTGGGAACTTTTTGCTTGTTCCAGTGATGAAATCACAAGTGTCCATGGTCAGGCTGAGCCTGCTCGCTGCTGGCACGAGGTCGTGGCTAACAGATGTCACTCTCTGAGCTCTGGTACTGCTGGTTTATCCGGACTAATTTCATTTGTTAAGTGGCCTTCATTAGGTTCAAGGATTGTATTGTGTGTCCCATAGATCCTTGGACTGGTTCTGTTTCACTTTTGCAGTTCAGATGTCTGTGTTACCTGTGACCTAGCCCAAGCATCTATTCGAAACATAAGAGGGTTAAGACAATTCCTAAGAGTTACACTACAGTGACAAAATACTCTTATGTCTTATGAGCACTTGTCCTCATGGATAAATGCAAAGAAATATGGAAAAAATTAAAAGAAAATCAGAACAGACCATTTAGTAAAGCTTTTACAAATTGAAAACTATACAGTACGAGATACAAATGAATCAATTTTTTTCTAAATACTTAAATTGAAGAGTTGTTTTTTTCTTGGTAGCAACGATGGTGGTTTGGGAGAGTGGTGACACTTTCCCATACAAAAATTTTCTTTAAAGCTGACCTCAGCATTCTGTTAAAGAAAATGGTATGTGTGTATCTATATTAGAGAAAAGATTTTGGTATAAAAGCCTGTCTTAATTAGAGGAAGACTATTTTGCAAGACCTTAATTATAAGTACACAACTTTTGAAAGCTTAGAGTTTTGTACATAATTAGTAATCCAGTTTCCTCTCCTCACTTGTAAATCACAATCTGGTGCAAGGCAACTGTTTGGCACTTGGCTATTTGTAATGCACTCTAGTTAGTACTAGCTCAATAAATCTTTTATAACTTGTGCCAAGTCTCCTCAGTGGCTAAAAAAGGAATTTTGTGCACGTTTCAATAAAGCCAAAATAGCAGACTAGTGTGTTAAATATAGTTGTGTGTTAAACAGAGAAAGTGCATAGCATCAGCAGTTGTAGGAATGTAATCCACTTTTCAGACATTAGCAGCCAACCAATAAGAAAAAGTAAAAAGTAAAAATTTAAGTACTGTAGTGTTTTCAAGTTTAACTTGCATGAAACTCTGTGGGGATTCCTAATAGACACAGAAAGTTCACTTGCCCAGCTTGTGAAAGCTTGCTTTAAATTCTGTGTGTGCCGCATGAAATAATTAAAGTGCAATGCATCATTACTAACTTAATTTAAGCAGATTCTAATATTTTATAAAAAAAAATACATGGATTGTCTGAGTCATTTCATTACATGATATGTGGCAAATGGCCCTTCAGAAGAAAATGGATACTCTTAGTGGAGAAGAACACCAATCTTATTAAATCTAGAGCAGCAAGTTCAGGCTCTGATTTGAAACCGTGCTAGTGTTGTCATATTTTAATAAATTCATTCCATTATTACATGTTTTAACAATTTTATCCACAACATTTTTCTTAGGAAATTTAAAATCTGATTTACTGTGTTTGGGTGTTATAATTATTTATGATTCACTTAGAACCTTGTATAAATGATATCACCCATTAATTAAAATATTCCACGTATAATTTCACAGAAGAAATGACACCTAGTACTTTATTTTCATCTCCTGTTCCTCTGCTGCTTTGTCTCCATAGTAGCAATTAGGAACTACATTTTTCTGTGTGTTTGATACTATGTTTGGTAGTGATAAAAATGATTAATGATACTCCGTGAGTAATCCTCTTAGTATATATAACTAAGAATGTGTCTTTGTGGACAGATGCAAGTAAACATTAATTTTGCTGCCTGTGCTCATGAGCAGCTCATGCCAAGCTGGCTGGACCCAAACCAGTGCTAATCTGGAAGCCTTATCACCACTCTCATGTCATGTTATACCTGAACCACTTTCAGTGTGGGAAAGTCAGTAAAGATTGCAGATAAGCGAATAAAATTGGAGATAAAGTAAATAAATTAGAAAGTCGGTTCATGCCATTATTTAGGGCCAGCCTTGAGGTCTCTCTCAAGCTGTCCTTTGGGGTGTGATGCTTCTTTTTGCAGCCATATTGGTTGGAAAAAAGTTTCTCTTTAACACAGCTAAGGTCTGGGAGGTGAACCGCAGGTGGCTTTCCCTGCTGCCAGGTTTGTCTTTCCCTCCAGTTGTAGAGGGGGTAAAGGGAGCTATAAGACAGGAAGAACAAATGCAGGACTTTGCAAATGTGAGGTTCTGCCTGGGAGCTGGGCAGGTGGGATGCCTTCTGGGGTTTCTAGCAGAGGCGTGTGAAGTGCAGGTAATCAATCACCCATTGGCCACATCTGCTGTGAGTAGACTAGAAATCATGAACACCCAATATTCAACGATTAGTTTGTATTTCATCTCTGGTAATTGGAACAGTATTTCCAGGCTCCACTGGACTTGTCGAAGGTCACGTTGGCCGTGCTGATTTTGCTCATGCGGCAGAACCTCTGCACAGTGTGGTGTGAGCAGGGTACCTGCTTGGCTAACCGGGGCAGCTGGAAGCATGACGGTAGGAAACAGGTCATGGCTGTGCTGTGGGAGCATCCTTGGTTTCCCCAAAGGCTCTTTAGAGCAACAGGCCATCAGGTGCCCATCAGCACAGTTTTCCAGCTGACTCAGCACGCTCTGGCCGTGGCCAGGTCACAGGCGAGTTTGTTCTTTATAGTGAAATGTGACAATTCCAAAGTTGTTGCGCTGTTGCTTTACCAAGGGCTGGGGGGCCACTGTATGTCCCTGTTTTCTGTAACGTGTGATTTCTTTGCTTGTTTGGCTGAAGACACCACAGCAAGTGTTTGAATTTTATACCAAAAAGGGAATGTGATTTTAAAATAGGTGTAATGCGGAGCTTAATTTTGAAGGAAGGACGGTTTTTATAGTTTGCTCTCTCGTTGCACTGCTTACTTCCATTTATGGAATGACTCTTCAAGAGAGGAGTGATGACCTTAAAAAAAAATGTAAGGTGATATGTAGATACTGTTTTCCACAGTTAAAGGTCACCTTGACTTTTAATCTTGACTGCCATACTTTTCTTCTCATTAAAATATTTGACAAGAATTCTTTGCATGAATGAACAGCACAGAACACCTTAAGACTACTCAATTTTCACTAGAGGTGTTGCATTGTCATAGTAAGTAATTGTACTGGCAGCTAAAAATCATTATCTGGTACACACGTTAACAAATAAAATGTGCTTTTATTACCCTGAAAAACCTATTTTTTCTCATAAAGGGATTAAGCAACAGCACTGAGTATGTTTCTTAGGTTGTTTGGGTTTGAGTATCAAATTCCTTTCAATAGTACAGAAAGAAAAGAATATTTGCCAAACACTGTGATTCCAAACAATTGCATATTTTTCATGATTGACTTTAATGATTAATTTCCTATTATGCAACTCTACTCCCATTCTAGTTTGTCAGCACTTGAAGTGAAATGTATTTCTGAACATCTGTTTGAGTATCTCTTGGTCTGATTTCTTTTATTGGAGCCAACCTAAAAATATGGGGCTATTTTAACATAGAAGCTTTGTTATTCACTATACCCAGATGTCATTCTGAAACAGAACAAACTCAGGTTTAACTGTCATGAAATCTGACATCATAAATTTTATACCACTGAATAATAAACCAAAATGGAAATCACTATGCATAATGCAGAAAGTCTTGTAACTTGACCTTTACGTAAAAGGAATGATTATATGTAAAAAGAGCCTTGTGAATTAAAAATGTAATTCTTTTCACCCTCTGTAGCTTGAGGGTTGCTATAGGCACTGAGTTTTTATTGTTATTTTTATCCCACTTAAATGAATGCAGTTTCCAGCACTCAGCTGAGAGGACATGCTGAAGTGGAACAAGGCGAAAATAGGTCAGAAAGTGATAGGCCAAGCCACTTCCCTTGGAAAACCACACGTAATCCCAGGCACGCTGATGAATTTTTTTAATTGTGTCTATTTGCCTACAGATCGTTAGTCTGTTTCGGGAACGTAAGGAACTGGCTGACACTGAGAGCCAAAGACCAAAACACCAAATATTCCAAGTTGCTGTGAAAAGCCTCAGTTCTGAAATTTGTTTAACATCTCTTGACAAGTGCTATTGTTTGTGAAGTAAGTGTTGAAGATGCTCTTTGCCAGAAAGATTCATTACTGAAAAGTCTTTTGTGTTTTAATTAGACTGTGGTTTAATTGCAATGCATTTAGGATGCTGATTGCATGAAGGGAAATATGAGGAATAGATCACACTCATCTCTACTGAGACCTGGGGTCAGTTGGTAAATTGAAAATTGTTACCTAAACTTTTTTTTCTTCAGTTCAGTAATTTTCTTTCAAGACACTAATTTCATTGTATGAATGCTGACGGTAATTGAATAAATGTTTGAATATTGCCACCAAGCTGTGAGACTTGAAGAAACTCGTTTCTAAACCCATGCAGGGAATTTGTTTGACATAATCAGTGCCTTTAGATTCGTGATTACAGGAAAAAGAGAACTGGTGTTGACTACCAGAAATCACAAGAGAAAAAGAAATCTTTTTGTTGCACGTCTGTGTAACATATCACTCGTATTACTTCTCGACGTTGTACATTTCTTCCTAATCTGAAATTAAAAAAGGCACGCTTACTAAAGCCTCAGTCGGCTAAACTGACATTAATATTGGAAATCCCAAGCAGCTTTCTGAAGGAAAAAGAGTAGGAAACTAGACTGTGTAACATCTAAGTAAGGACTTAGATGCGATGCTGATTGTTTTCATAAACACTGTCCACTTTGACACATCTTTGTCTGATCGGCTCCCCCTTATGCCTTTCCTGAAGGGAACCTTTTCTTTCCCTCCTGAATGGCTTTGCTCCTTTTTAAATTAGAAACATATCGTAGCAGTGCTGTTCTGCTGAATGGCTTTCAGATTTAGTGAATAAAACCTAAAAAAGGAATACGAAACCTGCAAAGCATTGTTTGACAACACAGAGAGATGTTAAATCTAAATCAGGTTTTCAAGAAAATCACCAGAGAATCTCTCAATATGAATTTTGTTCACAACAAATACCAGTTACCTGCTATAGCTAGTTAGCATTTTGACTTGTGTAGATGTTTGCGAGGACAATTGTACACCAAAAGTGCTGCATTTTATTTCTGGTTGCATTTTCAGAAACTCTGTAGTTGTTTCTGATTAAAAGAACCCCAAAATTCATGTTTGGGAAGTTATCATGTTTTAAAAACTGCAGATCCTGCAGTTGCCAGGATTTCTGGGTCTGTGGACTGAAAGAAGCTATGTGTGTCTGTAGTATATATCTGCAGGTTTTTTCCTAGCAAAGTGTTTTTGCATTTATGTAGCTCTAAGTCCTTGAGCAGGCTGATTAACATCTGTTTGCGTGCTTAAAATGACACCTATGCTTATGGGCTTTTTGAATGAAAATATTAATGTCATTTCTATGACGTGAAGAGTTATTACTTGTTTGTTTTTTGGGGGTTTTTTTTGATTGCAAGTTAAAATGTCTCGTTTTTTAATTTCTGAATGGAACACATAAATACATTTGTTGGAAAGAGCCCAGAGAAACTCTTCACGAGCCTTTTCCTGCTGAAGCCCAGCAGCAATCCCTCTGCTCTGCCACGCCGTGCGATCCTGGATGGCAGCCGAAGGGGCTGTGACAGTGATCCCTAAACTGCCACATATGGCACACAGGCTAAATGAGGTACTGTACATCTTTGTCCTGTCAGATGCTTTCCTTCAGAAACATGTCACTGGATCAAAGTCAAATATGTACTCTTAAGAAGGTTTTTTTTTCTCCCTGAATAGAACACCATATCGTATTAAGGAGCTCTGTAAGTTAAGGGATGATGACAGAGTTTAGCAATTCATATCCTTAGAACAGCCTTGTGAATAAAGACAAGCTTTGGGACCTCTCCTATTCTATATGCCTGATCCTATACCTGTCAAATATGTTATGTTAAGGGTGTCTGCAATTGGCCATGCCTCACTGCCATTAAGCAAGGCTAACCTAAGCAGAAGATAACACTTTGTATCTGTTTGAGAAGATTTAAATCTTCTCACTGGTGAGGGAGCTTACTAAAGCAAAAAGGGATTTATTAGCAGGTATCAGAGAGGTAAAGTAAACTAATAGGTCTGCACACTTGTTTTAGCAGCCACCAGTCAACTTCTTTTTTAAAAAAATGTCACAAGCAGGTATCTTCACTAATTTTACTTTTCCACTGGGCGCTGTACCGCTTTCATCTCCATCTGCCAATCCACCGAGGTCAGTCTAAACTTAATCCAAGTCAGTGTTATCGCCATCTTGAATAATACTAATGAATTTTCCATTAGTAACATTACTACCAAAATACTACTGGTGAATGTTTTCTACATCGCAACACAGTCTGAAGGGAGATATGTATTCATCACCATGGAAACATGAGGTTCATTTTAAGTAGTTTTGAGTTTATTATTAAACCAGCCTCTGTCACGGCTGCTGGTTCTGTTGTGCAACTTGCTTTTCTTAACTGAAGGCACTTTGGATGTAATCGTGGCTGGTTCTAAATCCTGAACCAAATATATCATTTAGCTCTTGAAAAATTTCTAACATCAAGAAACAGCATCCTACTTGTTAAGCTCACTCCTTTCATTCCAAGAGAGGACCTTGTATGCGTGGCTGATTTACTTCTCAAGCGCTTTGCCAGTTGTATTTCCCCTGTCTTGGAAAAAATAAGATAACTTCTCTCTAATTTCTGGAGCTGAAGCAATGAGCTTTGTCGTAAGAGACAGATGGAAGTTTATGTGCATGAACTGTCACTTTTAGCCATTGATAATACCATAATGGTCGACTCTAACATGATTTCACCAAAATCATGGAGCGGTTAAGTTGAATTTCAGCATTACTACAGGAATAGCTCTTGGCAGAGTCAGATAGTTCTCTTTTTTTTTTTTTTCCTGTCCCTGTAGATTATTGCTTGTAGGAGGTTTAACTTGGTACATGAAGAACAACTGGTTGGCTGACATTCAGGTGCACTAAAAGTTGGGGATGTGTATCTTTGATATTTGAAGTCACAGAAAAACAAAATGTACCTCAAAAATTTGAATTTAATTGTGAAAAGTATGAGGAGGTTTTTTTAACTGAAAAGCCATCTTGGTGTGTTTATAGACATCAAGAATATAAGAAACAGAAAGGTAGATATGGGGTTGGATAATGACGCAGCCTCAGTATGTATCTTTAAAATGTTCCAATTCTTTTTAATGATCTCTTAGTATAACTCCTAGAAGCTGAAGGAGACATTTCCATGCAACCACAGCTCCTTGATGGTTACATTGCTTTCTCACTGCTAACATCAGACAAATTCGGAGCAGAAACCTGAAAGGTGAAAGCCTTCATACTCTTCTCCCTAATCTTTTAATCCATTCGTATTCTTTGACCTCCTGTATTAGGCCTCCATTATTAAATCCACCTGGGCATGGTAGATTACTTTCCTCCCCAGAAGAAAGGAGAAGAGCTGTTTATGGAAGTAAAGGTGAACAGGACTGGTAAAAGAAAATGAGTGTTGTGTGTGAAACTCTATAGAAGTTTCTCTGATAACCTGGGGCTCTTATTTAGGGGGAGGTTGAGGGGTGGCTTCTGCGTGCAAAGTTGTATTTTCCTTCTCAAATATTTTGTTTTGTCTGTTTCTGTGTTGTGGCTATTGATGGTTAGCAGCAAGGTCTCCTACAGGCTCAAGTGTAATATTTCCCTTTTGGGGATTTGCTACCTTGGGGCTCCAGTAGAAAATTTCAGCAGAAAATTTAGTTTCAGCAACAATAAATAGATGTTGAGAGAGAGGCCCCACCAAAAGGGGCCCATCCTTTGCCAGGTAGAGTTGTCTGTGATCAGGGGCTGTCTTGATTTGATGTGACTAACCAATCAGAAAAATCTTTTCTCAAATAATATATTTGGAAAAATCCGTTTCAGCACAGGCTCATGAATGGCTTTTCCCTAGAAGGGAGCAGTTGAATAATGGCTTTACACAGCAGCAGACATAAATAGAAATATATGTTTGTTAATTTTTCACTTGAGTTTACTTACTCTAGTCAATAATAAACTGGGATTTTGGTAGATGCAGGACTGCATGTAAACACTTCCCATTCTGTTTGTGATAAAAGAGACTATGCATCGATTTTTGAGTACTTTTTTCCTGTTAAGATACTGAGGTGACCACTTAAGGTAGGTTTTTGAGTGATCTCCTTTAAATAAGCTTTAAAAGGCTCAAGGGAAATTGTATACATTATATTTAAATGTTGTTCACACACGCCCACCCCTCAAACTCTGCAACTTTCTTTAGCCCCTGCACGTTTTATACGGCTGCTTTCTCTCCAGCAGGAGAAGTGTGCAGTGCCTCTCCTGCAGATGCCTGTTCAACTCGGTAGCATTCCCTCATCCTCCTTTGAGTGAACTGTTGGAGATCTCCCCTTCTGCTCAGGTGATTCCATATATCTCCTGTGTGGAGTGTTCAGGACGCTCAGGATCCTGTTTGGCACTTAGTTCCCCCCATGTCATAGCCTTGAGGCTGCTGCATTGTTTGTTGACCCCTCACATTGGTGGTTGTTTCACGTAGTAGAATGTAATTTCTTACTCTTAGTTGTGGATTGCTTCTGGGTGGTGCTTTGGACCAACAGCATGAAAGCTGTGAAAGCCAGAGAGACAAGGACAGGCACAATTTCAGGTGCTGGAGGCAGTGGCATTGCCTAGGGGCAGGCAGGGGCTTCAGGCTGGGCCACACAGGTGGGCACTGTAGGACAACCGAGTGCAGGCTCTTCCACGTGGGGTGTCATTACAGGCTGGTAAACACCCCCAGATCAGGTTCACGTCTCGTCCTTAGGATGAGAAGCATGCACTTTCCCATCAGTGCATTTACGGTGAGCAGTAGCAAGGGCTACTCAGTTTAAGCCTGAGGGCTACTAGGTTTAAGATGACGGTATGGTTCACATGAATACCCAGTGCCAGAATATTGCTTACCTCATGCATCTGTTAAATAACACAGGAGATTTCTAGGAAATTAAAAGCATAGAAATAAACAAGTAGTAAGTATGTGGCTGGCACTCCTAATGGGGGGAGCCAATCTACATAAAAAAAGGGCTTTTCTGCTTGTTTAGACAGCACCACTTGACCCTGAACAAATATTTAGATACATTATATTCAGTACTATTTCTTTTTTTTTAAATGAATGGAGTTATTTGCGTATCATTTTGCTGAAGCTTGTGATTCTCTTCTGCGGAAACATCCCCTTCTGCCATCAGTGAAATGTCTTTCACCGAGGCACCGGCAGTACGGAACTGCTTTTTGTCCTGGGGTTCCCTTCCTGAAATTTTCCAGGTCAAGTTTGTAGTCTCCCCTACAAATCTTGGTGCCAATAAATCTAATCCTTATTTCATTTGGTAAACAGAAGTCGTAGCGTTACATGTCTGCGTATTTTGCACTTGGCTGGGAATCTGCCTTGCGCTTCTCTCACCCTCACCCCTCCCTTCTGCAACTGTCGGGTTATATTTAAATGCCAAAAAAACAGAATTAGTTTTGCACATCAACGCTGACTTATAAGGCTATTTGAAGTTAAAGCTCTTTGCCAGTTTCCATTTTCTTCACAGTGTTCCCTTCCGCTTCGGGTTTGAAGAAGGAGAAAAAAAAAAGAAAAAGTTATTTAACAAAACTTGATCTGTTTGAAACTGCAAAGTCCAGGCTGTCCTTCCTGTGCTACCACAGACAGCATGAGAAATGAAGGCTGAAGGGCTCGGCCGATTTCAGGAAAAAAATGCCCCAAAAAGGTCAGGAAGAAATGGGAGCCTTTTCATTTTGTGCTCCCCGGGTGATATTCAATAACTCTTTTGGTCTTTATACTGTAGGACGTAGGCTCATTTGCTCAATTTGGGGTGACAGCAGCGTGTTTTGTCAGAACATAGCTGGAGTTTTAAATGAGGACGGCATTCTGAGGCAGTAGGAAACATCCTTTATCTTAGCAACAGGAGGGCATGGAAATGCAAGTTTTTTTGGCAGCAGTCGTATAAATCTAGTGTTTTGGAGGGGCTGACCCGGGCTGTGTGGAAGGAGCGCTCAGCTTTCCTTTGACGGTGTGATTTCCTGCTCCACGGTGGAGAACTTGTCTGGACGGGGTCCTGAAGAAAGCCTACATCAATTACTTGAAAGGAAATCAACTCTGTCTCCAAATGCTTGGCAGCAGGAATATTCATTGTTAAGGGGGTTATAAATATATATATGTATACACGCACACAGCCTAACAAACTCTCTTCCATTTTCAAGTATTTGCTGTTACAGTGACACCCACTACCCCGTGTACGTAAACTTCTGTCAGTGCTGCCTTTGTGTAAGGCTTTTTCCAAGGGTCTTATAACTTTCCTAAAAAAAATAAGTCTTGGACTTAAACAGAAAATACAGGGGCTTAGCTTAGAATGCTTATTTTCAGATAAAATAAGTTTAGTTTTGTTTTTCAACGCTTTCACATTGTCAGAAATAAATAAGAAGAAATCTGTTCTCAACTGAGGATGTTAAATTTAATTTTTTTTTCCCAGTTCACTGAGGTCAAGTATATTCTAATTTATTTCCCCTTGAATTTTTTTTTTCTTTCAAGGCACTGCCATGAATGTAAGCTTCTTTGGGTAGTTTAGAAAATATAAAAATGATGAAGTGATATCTCTTTGGAAAGCTGCTGCTGTGTAGTAACTCTTAAGCAGCTGTTACATCTTTTGTGTCAATAATCCTTAAATTAAAGAGTCATTAAGCACTCAGTTACATGATAGATCGTAATGGCTCAGTGTAAACCTATTGTGTAAATCTGTAGAGAGAAGCCTTTTGTTTGCGCAAAGCATAATTCTGAGCCAGAGGAGTGCCTAAATATGTATGTACATGGGACTTTCTAATGCCTCATAATGACTCATTAGAATTTGTTTGATAGAAAATTGATACATTTCTGCTTTTTATTCTTTTCTATTTAAGAAAAAAAAAACCACATACAGTTTTAACATGTTTTGTGATTCTTTGACTCTTTTGGATCAAAGCTGTACAACTTTTTTTTGCTGTTTTTCTCCTTTCCATAGTGCCCAGCACAGGGGGCTGGGACCAGCTGCGCTTTGTTGATTGTATCACCGTACAAACAGAATATACCACACCACCAAAAGAAGAAACGGGACTGGAGTGACCCTGAAAGGAGGAAGGAGTGGAGTAGGCAGTGCTCATATGAGATGAGGGAAAATCAAAAAATTTGCTGGGAGATCACATGTGAAATGGGCGCAGACCTTGAGCCGTGTGTTGCTGAGAGGTCCCTCTGGTGCTGGCAGGGTGGTGGCTCCTTGCTGGTGGTGGCTCTGTGCTGCCTTGGAGGGGACAAGTGACTGAGTGCACGTGTGGTGACGTGCCGTGTGGGTCAGCACTCGTGTGCCTCAGCCTCGTGCCAGCAGCCTGTCCTTGGCCCGGACAGCTGCCTGTGCCCAGCAGGAGCCTGGGGAGGTGTGTGCTGTGGCCGGCCAGGCCGGGTGAGGCGAGGCAGGGCTGTGGGAACACGCCAGATAACTCTGCCTGCCCCACCAAGTGGCCTCATTTCCGTGCATTCCCTCCCATCTCCATCCTCTCACACGTATTTCAAAAGTGTCCCAGACCGTATATGCCTTGGAGAAAGATTAATTTTCAATGTAACACCCACAGAGAAATTCATGTCCAAAATATGTTCTTCTTGTGCCAAAAGAAGAACAATAAATGACTGGGAAGAAGGGAAAATACATTTCCAGACTAGACAGAACCCACCTCCTGTCCTCCCCTAAGCAAAACCACATTGTTCTTGCTGTTTGGTTCCTGCAGATATTAGGGAGAGAAAACGTCAACAAGGAGCGAGTCTCACCAGTGTGGAGACTGGTGGTGGAGTGAGGGAAATGAAGCTCTCCTACAGGAATTTTTGAGTGATCTGAAGACACCTTGTGAAGGCAAGGGGTCAGTGCCTCAAGCAAAGAGCAGTGAATTGCCCAAGCAGGTTCAAGTTCAAGTCCTGTTGGTTGTTGGTCTTGAGAGTCAAAGATGGACTGTAGCAGAAGCCAATTTCAACGCTTGGTGGGGAAAGGCACAGGATATGACTGTGGCAAGGCACAGAGCCTGGCACCAGGATGGTGTGTGGGAGTGGTCTGGTTCCTGGGAAGGGCAGAGTCTTCCCGGCTCCTGCATTTTCAGGGTGCTTTCTGCTTTGGGGGCTTTCCCAGAGTGCCCTCCCAGCAGGGGTAGATCCTTGGGAGGATGGGCAGGGGTCTGCAGGAGCTGTCAGAGGAGAACCACTCTACTCTGAAGAAAAGACTGGAGTGTGTCTGAAACTGGTTTCACTCTTTGAATTATTGTATACAAAGGGATGGTTCCTGACTGTCTTCACTTTAAAACTGGAGATTCAGGGAGAGGAAGCCAGGGAAGAAACCTCTGGAGCTTTCAAACTGGCAGACCCAGGAATGGCAGCCACTCGTCCTGACTTCCAGTTCCCTGCTTTCTTCCTGCTTGCTCCCTTCCCAGAGCACTGGTGAAGACAGCTCCACCAGCTCTAGTTAGACAGAGTTCTACGGAGGAGATCCAAAACTCATTTTTAGCCAGAATTGTTTAATGACAGCCTATCTGTAGTATTTCCATTTTGCAAATATATCCATGTTCATAACAGGATTACCATGGGATGCTCATGGGATGATATTTTCTAGTATTGGTATTTTCTTTTCTTTACTTTTATTTTTAAGTGGAAAAGAAAAACTCCTTTGGTTTTTCTGTTTTACAGGGATGCTTTTAACTAGTGGTTAGGACTTCTTGGTGTTGGTTGTTATTTTTTTCAATGTGCAGAGAAATGTTGCTCTACCCCAGCATCTGTTTTAAGTTAGTTCTTGACCTAGTAAAAAAAAACTTCATTCATTGCATGGACAAATTGCTGATATCCAAATATTTTATTTGATTAATTGACTGAAGGCAAACTTTTTCTTCAAAATACTGCAGTTTTACTTTAAAAGGAGCACTACAAATTGCAAGTGGATTTTGAGTAAGCAGAATGTTTAGTCAAGCAAAGTTTCCATACTTTTTATTAATATATTTATCACATGCATAGTTTAGCTTACAGAGACTCTCTGTAATCATAATTTATGTAAATGTGAATTTTATTTTCTGTAACACCTCTAAAGCAATCACTTTTCTTGCCATTTGATGCTCTCTCCGTTAGACACTTAATTTCCACTTTGTTTTTCAATAGGAGTTGTTGTGACTCCTTGAAAAGAATGAAATCTCTAAATTATGAAATCCAAGCACTCTGCTTTGAGACTCTGATGCCGAGGCAACTGTTTGAATACACAAAATTAGAAAAACATACACAGAATAGTTGTTTAAAATTCACAGCTGTCAACATGGAGTGTTTTGTGTGAGGGAAAGAATGTCGGGAAGACTGAGTTCCCAACTCTCCGCAGATGGATTGGCTCTCCCTGCCTTCTCCCTGGGCATTGTCTGGAGGCTGCTGCAGGGATCCATTTGCATGGCAGCACAAAGGTCCTCTGTTGGAGCCCCTGCCCAGCATCTCCCCAGGCTTTCCCTTTAAAGAGGCCTTCCTGGCCACAGTGGCACAGTTTTTTTCTGTGCTGCTCTTTAGGAACAGACAGAAATCTGGTGTTTTCAGTAAGGTTGCAGCACAGAGTGCAGGTTTCAGTTAGAATGAAGCTGCTGGAAGATGTGGGGGCCCTGATTTTAGAGAGTTATTGAAGAAAAGCTGTGTTGGAGCAACAGTGGTTGTTTATAAGAATTAAGTTATTGGGGTTGTTAGGATTGCTAGCTTTTTATTTATGCTGTATGACATGACGGAAATGGTATCACTGAACATCAAGTATCAGACTATGTAATTTTGTATGCTAATTATAGCCTGAATTTTCCCACCAACACTGAGGAAAATGCATTATTTATCATTTTATTCTGCTTCAAAAGTCATAAAGCACCTTTAAAAACAAACAACTGAATAAACCTGATTACAAATGTCTCTGAGAATCGGGTCTATTATAATTAAACTTTTAGGTGGAAGTACAGCTATATTTTTTCATAAATATTATCTTCTAATAATAATAATAATTAGTGGTAGTCAATTTTTCTTCTTCCTGCCTATTTCAGTAATATTCTGTGGCTTGTATAGCAATAGGGGTTCTGCACAGAGTAAATCTAGGGCACTGGAATTACGTTCTGCAAATCTTAGGGTAGAAATTTGTAGAGAAACTGAGCTCTGCCTTCTCCTTTTTTTTGCAGAGATGCCAACTTCTATTACAATAGCCAAAGGTTTGTCAGCATTTCCAAAGGGCTGTTTTCAGAGATTTACACCTTGTTGTAGGCTGAAACTTGGCAAACAGGCTTGCATGCCTGAAGGGATTTACTGTTTAACATGTCTGAATATTAACATGATTAAGCAAAAATTGGATGACTTTATTAACCATAATTTGATTAAAGGATGATTAGTCATTTTTATGTTTCAGTATAACAGCCTCCTGCATTTGGTGCAGCAGAAAGGAGTTTTTGCTGCTCAATATTCTTTTGCTTTTGTTCAGAGCACGTTTAGTTTCTAGCAGTGCATCCGACACGCAGGGAGCAAAGCTTGAGCTCAGATTAAAATCTGACACACTTATTTTTTTACATGTGTATCACCTCACCCACATGAAACTGATCCAAAGAGATTTTTCATATTTTCAAGCCACAAGACTTGCCTAATATAGGTAAATTTTCTCTAAAAGGAAAAGCCTTTGCATGAGGAAAGTATTTTCCTCAGCTTGCAGATGCTTATGCAAATACGCATAAACATCCACAGCGGTCACTTTGAGAAGTGCAGCATTGAAGGGAGCTGAAGAAAGAGCCCAGGCTGCTGCCTTGACCTCTGTACCTGGATGGTTTTTCACTAAATAAAGTAAATTATGTCTGGTACTGCAGCAATGGACATTACTAGTGAGGATGCAGAAAAATAGTCGTGTTAAATAGGTTTGGTTTTTTTATCTGATGGCAAATTTGATCCATTTTAGTCATATTATATTTTGCACAAGACACTTGTGGACTGCGCTGCTCCTAGCTCAGTGACGGGAAAGGATGTTTTGCCATTAGTTTCAAGAGTACTAATCGTGTGCTGCTTTTTTTGTTTTCAGTGCCAGGAGACAGAGGTTAATAAAGATCTTCAGAGACATAGCAAAGCAACAAGTCAATACAAAACCTGAAAGACACTTACTCCCTTAAAACATGAAGTAAAAACATTGCAGTTAAAGCCCACTGAAATTATTGTTTCAGTGGTTAAAACCATACTAATTTAGAATCTTGGTCTCAAGAAATAAACAATGAAGCTGAGTAATTTAATAAAAGTAACTGCTGAGAAAGACACTGTATTGATAAATTTTATCATTACATGTGCCATTGAATTTTAATTAGAATTTAGCTATCTTACATAGCAATTAACTCAAATGAGAATTCTACACAAACTGCTCTAGAAAAGGAGTGTTCATATATGCTAATGACTACTATGCGTGATTAAACATTGAGAAAATAAACTCCAAATGTATGCTAATAAATGGCAAAATTTACTGTGTAGAATTAATATCTAACAGAGGAATGGAGAGATGTTTCAAAGCATGTGTGTATATTGTTTAAGTCAGCACATTAAATTTCAAAACTTAGGGCCCTGCAAATGGCGCTGCTGCAGTCGCTCCCCTCACAAGAGCAGCTCTGCTGGGGTAATGGAGCTGCCTACACCAGCACCTTCCCACCCTGAGTCTGGAAAGATGAGCTCTTATGAAATTACTTGAACTTAGAAAATACAGTTTTGTTTTGTATTTCCCACTAGAAGATCATATATATTTAATCTGCTGTTATAATTTCCAAAAAAAGTATCTGTGGTCTTATTCCTGAATCGCTGTTGTGTTTCAGATGGATTTCAAGAAATGTAAAGTAAGAACTAATTTATTCACATCCTGGTTTATTATTATAGGTGGCACTGTCAGATCTTGATTAATTAAACGGTGATTACTTAGTTATGTTGGTCAAGAGCTGCTACCAGACCTCATTTTTTTGGTTTGTAGGGTTTTAGTTTTTTTTGTTTGCTGTAGGCTCTCAGTAAGGGTATTAAAATGTGATGGGAGAGAGAATTGTACCCACAAATCTGCTCTATTCTTGCTCAGCGATAACCAAATTCTAGTCTGTTCAACAGGCAGAAAAAAAGTTGCTGTGCAGCTCCGTCATATATTTGCTTGAAGGAAAAGTTTTGTGAAGCGAAGCAAGGGTGGAATGACTGTTTTCTGATGTATGTTGGACAAGAAAAATTAATCTGTGCATGGTACTTGTTTTGGCTGTGCTTCAGAAGGCATCTCTTGTGATGTCACCTGTAAATAGCCAAGAACTTTGACATCAGCTCTGTGTGAAGCTGTTTAAATAAGTGCCTCATTTATAGAATCCTGCTGCCTGCAAAATGGCTCCAATGGTGTTATCCCCATGCCTGAGGGGAAAGTTAAATAATGAAACCCCAAAGAGTATCTAAGTGAGGAGAAGGGGCACAGGAGGAAGAAGTAAAGGAAAGCTGATCTGTAACAGTACAGCCTCATCTTATCTCCTGATTGTATAGGACTCGGTAGTTGGAAAAACATAGCATAAAGCCAAAGAGACACAAAACCATTAAATAAATAGTTTCTGCTTGAAACTAAGCACATGATTCTTTGTTGCTGGACAACTTCAGTATTCTGAAAGCAATTGAAATGTTAGCTCTGGCTTTTTAAATTATTTGTGATGAGATTTTTATAGACTCTGAAGATCTAGAGAAAAATATTATGCCATACCGAGGCCCTGTGTAATGCTTGCATCTCTAGCAGAGGTCAGGCTTGTGTCCGAAATATTACCCCTGTTTGATTGCCCTGCAAAAACCAGTGGTGCTGATTCAGCAATGCTTGCTGTCATATTGTGGAAAAGGGCTTTTGAGGACTGTTTTGAAAGACACAGCCCAGCAGAAATTGCAGCTTACATATATCACAGTGCCTGCTATTGTGTGATCTTGCTCTTTTTTCCTGCCTGACAAAGTATCCATTTGGAACCATTCTGCTCAGTTATTCACTCTGGTGCATCTGAAGGTGTGTACTCACCATTGCTCAGTTAATGTGCATATTTAAGTTGGTAGTTATACTTGAAACCTGAGACAACTCAAAATGAATGGATTGAGAAATACAGGTATAGTGCTCTGTATTCATAGAATGGTTCAAGCTGATTTTTCTGCAAAACAGTCTCAAGGGTTGTTAGATTTGAAGGAAGTTTTTTCTAAAGAGGTATTTATAAACACAGTATCTCTAAAGAGATATTTATAAATATATGTGCATATAAATTTTACTCCAAGGCCTTTGTTTTCATTTGCGGTTGTGAAAATTCTCATTGTAGCTCATCTACATTCATTCCAAGGAAGTTTTAGCCATAAACTCTGCTGTACAGACACTCTTACACAGTCCTACTGTTAATGTGCAGAACAGTATTAATTGTGTGTGACTAAGAATAGTATATTTTTGATCCTGTATATTACAGCACTAATGTTTACTTCCCTTGGCACCGCCTTTATGTGTATTATTTACCAAAGTCCTAGTTCACTTAATTTGTTCAGTAAATTTGGGGGGGAAAAGAATTGGATCTTTCTTATTTTGTTGTACAAATCTTCTGGTTAGATCGAGCCATCCTTTGGGATAGGTTCCTGCCCTGGTATGGGCAGTTCACTTAAATTTGTACACTTTAATTAGACATGTCCAAACCAATGATTTACAGACTTGATTAAATGCTAAACTATCTTTTCTATACATTAAATGCAGGTCCATGGAAATTTTGCTTGCATTTCTAATGTTCTTGATACAATTTCTGATGGACTTTTTCAGTGGTTTCCAATAAAGTCTTAAGGACTAACACCAAATTCCTAAATGTGTCAAACAACCGTTGTGGAAGGTGAACTTTTTTGTTATTATGGAACACATTCTGCTGTTAGCTGTGGTTTTAGAATGATGTCCCTTCAGTTTTAATTTACTGATATGCTAAAAAAGTGTTTATTTACCCCAGTTTCCTTCATCAAGAACACAAAAGGTTTCCCATTGCAAGACCATAGCAGCCTGTTATCTAAAGTTTCGTGCTCTGTAAGCAATAGAATTACCAGTGTGTACTTGCCAAGTAGCTTCAGAATGACAGTTTACAAGCATCAGGTCAAGTAATCAAAATGTTACAGTGGATATTTGCTACAAATGTAAATATATCAAGTATCTTTAATTGTGTTGTTTGCAGTTAAAGTAACCCAATGCCACCTTATCTGGAGGTTATCGACTGAACATTTTGAGTAAAGCTATAATAATATTTATTTTTGTTTTATGTGATGAACAAGTCTTAAAACTAAATCTGGTGAATTAAGAGTTGTATTTCTGAGGAGCTAACTACCACTACTTGACTGCTGTTGTAAAACTTTATTAGGCAATACATCTGACCTCAAATTGGAAATTTGTGTTGGAACCAGTTTAGGGAATCATTATAGCTCTGTTGTTAATTTTATATTTGTCTAATAAAACACAGCAGGAAGTACATGACATGCGCTAAAGCAACTGATGGTAGCTGCTAGTCTTGCTTTTAACTACTGTTTTCTACCACGTACAGGCACAGGACAGGAGAAAAATAAATGGAACGTAGTAAGAGAGATTACTATTTTTTTTGCTAGCAAATTGCTGTTCAATACCTTGTGGCTAATTCTAGGGAGGAGGTTAATATTGTTATTACCAAATACATATTTGTAATGAAAAATGTACATCACCATGATTTAAAAGATACAGATGGGGTGGATATATTTTGTCATTTTCCAGACTCTATTAGGAGCACCATTCAGTTCTTAATGATGTTACCTGACCGGTCTTTATTTTGGGGAATGGGCTTGTTAAAAATGGGATAAAGGAAGATAAAGGAAAATTGGCTAATATTAATGTAGTTACGGAAGTGACAGAATCTGAAGAGGAAGATTTGAAGGCTGAATATCATCAAATTAAGCATGCCAGAGAAATCCCATGGCAAAACACAGAATGAACTGGTAAATCATATTGCAGATCTAGTAACATAGGTTTGTTAATTATAGCATGTGGAGGAGACATACAGCATCAGTATTTAAAAACACAGGAGAGGAGTAGAAGGTATTTGAGAAACTGAAAGGTTTTGAGTCAGATCTCAGTAGTAAACCAATTTTTTTAAAAATTGTAAAGAAAACATGGCTGAAGGCATTGAATCAAATGCAAACTAGGAAGTGTGAGTTTAGCAGTGGTAGAGCGAGTCAACTTAACCTGATTTTTTTAAATTTTTTTTTTTTTTTTTTTTTTTTTTAGGGAACTGATTTTTCTATTTCCTTTTGTACACAAAGGAAATGTATTAGATCTAATCTGTTGGCAATTCAGTAAAGCATGGTGTGTTGTCCCTTGAGAAGTATGGTGAGGATGAAAACTGGTACAGGCTCTGTAAGGTGAGCAAAGAATAGGTTAATGATGGGTGTGAGAACATCACCCCAGTATCGAAGCTCTCCAGCCAAATCATGACTGGAATGGAGGAAATAACACTGTGCAGGACATGTTTGGCCCTGTGCTGTGCATACACCAACGCTCTCCCCCATACTGGCTTGAGGTGGGTATTTCTGTTTTGGGATTCCTGCTCTTAGGTAGCTTGGCTTGATCTTGGGAGGCTTCAATCTGCCCCAAGTTAGGACACATGAGTTTCAAGGAAGTGGTTCTTCCACAAAATTGTGTAACCTCCACCCAATTCATCTTTGCATTTTCTCTCAAATTGTCAGTGTCGACTACATTTGCCCTTTTCTTTAGAATGGCATCCAGCCCTGTTCGGTTAGAGCAGTGAACCACGATTTTTCTCTTTTGTGGGTTAAAAAAAGAGTTACTATACATTAATGAGCTCGGGTTATGGCTTATACTGAGCCATCTCTAGACCAGTTCTTGTCCAGATTATCCTTGCTCTCATTTTGACAGCCCTTTGGCTCTTGAGTGCTGTTTGGCTGCCATATTGATCACCAGAAAGGACCTCTCCATTGGCATAGTCACAGTTTGCTGCCTGCTTTCTCTGCATTTCCACTTTGTGCATGCTCAGCAGTCCTAAATACCAAGGCTGTCTTCATTCATTAACTCCTTCCTTCAGTCATTCATTCTTGCAGACCCAGAAGTACAACTGGAGGTGCCAAGACATGCTGGATACGTTCTTCATGGATCCTCAGTCCATTTGAAATGACTAATTTTTTATCAAGTGAATCAATGCACAAACTTGGCAGTAGAAGAAGTGTGGACTCTAGTCTCACTTTAGCCTTTCTGAGGTCAGCAGGCAACATTAACAGGGCTTGTTTAATTTATGTTATTTACTAGAAGGCTTTCTTGTCCTTGTTGCTGTTTAGAAAATGGAGACACATACACAGACATATTAAATTAAGAGTGTTGGAAAGAATGCTCCATAAATTTTTCAGCTATTTTTGAGATTTTTGACTCATTTCTTTTTCATTTGTTCAGATTTAATTCTATTTCTAAAAAGCTTGGTCTTTACACAAAGAAAAAAAAAAGGAAAGGGAGGAGGGAGAAGTGTACATTGACATACTAAGTGAAAAACCTCAAGAAAAATTACAGTAAATTAAAATTTATTTCCCAAGGGAAAGAACATATTTCAGTGGGATGAAGGAAGAAACTAATAGACTTTCTATGAACAGCCATTTTTATTTAAAGAATAAGCTTTCAGGCAAATATAATTCTGCGGCCTCCTGAGGATAGCCTTTTTTCTTGTTAGGAATAATACCAATTAAAAAGTGCACAATTAAAAGCACTGAAAGTTTGTCAGTGTACATTTTCCATGGAGCTGTGCTTTCTATTATGCTGTTGCTTGCTTAACATGCTTTGTGGAGCTGGTTTAGCACGAGCTGCATCTGTGCTGCCAGTCTGCAGACAGTAATTAGTTAACGCTGCCAAACATAAATGAATTGTGTCTGCTAATATAAAGCACTTGCTAACAAATCAAACCTTTTGGGGGTATTTTACAATTTTCAAAGTATGCAATTTGACATTCTGGGTTTTTCTCACCTGTTGCTTTCTCCTGAGTATCTGTTGGAGGGGATGAAAGGGGTTTTTTTTTGTTTAAGTCCAGATCATATCCACGATCTCGCACAGCACACTCAGACCAACAACACAACTGAGAAGGCAGTGCTGCAGAGGGTGTGTGAAAGTGAGCAGGCAAGTGAAGAGAAGAACTTAAAACAGCTGTGCTGCCAAAGAAGATGTAGAAGGAAATGTTATGCCCGGGAAAGGGTTTGCAGGTTTGCGTGTTCATCATGGACTGAGGAAAAATTGAGGTTCTTTTCCAGCCATTACAATTTCACCCTCAGCTTCTACTGACACTTTTCTGTAGGTCCTGTCTGTCCTCAGCTCAGCTCAGCTCTGTTCAGCATGGCTTGGCTGCCACCTTGCCCCCTTCAGCCTCTTTTCCTGCTTCACAGTTTACAGTTACTTTTGATCCCTCATGCTTTTTGAGCAGCAACCATATTGATATTAGACGAGTTCTTAATCCACCCTAAGATCCATTTCTGTTGTACTTCTTGGCCCTAATAAAGGGGTCTCTGCTTGAAAATCAGGGAATTTCATTTAGGGTACAGGTAATTAAATGAAATTTGCTTCAGTATTTAATTCTTATTCTTAAAGTTCCTTTCATTTTTAAAAGCAAAGCTACTTGGTCTGATTTATGATGGCAGAGTTGAGTTGTGGAGGCAAAAAAAGAAGACATTTTTGTTCATTCTAACCAAATGGTTCTCAATCCTTGAAAACTTTAGTTACATTAACGCTGAGGGTACCATCGTTTTTCATAGATCCCCTTGAAAATCCATTTCTCGCACACACATACACACAAAAGATGATTTCAACAAAGTTACATGTTTAGAAAGTTGAATGAAAATACTCCATAGCTAATCTTGACAGTTCCAAGCTGGAGAAAAGCCAGGGCCCCAGAACAATGCACAGCGAGTGCATTTGTAATAGAATCCAGAAATCAATACACATGACCAGATTTTCCAGTCCACCACGCTTATTTTGCAAACCCAGCAGAGGTCTGGATGGGAGCATTCCCCATGTCAAGAAGATTCTGATGGCCAGAAGCTGTTGACGGTGCTGTAGCTGCCTCACACGCCAGTTGTCTTATCTCCTCAGAGGGGAATGAGGCATGGCATGAGGAGAGGAAAAGCTCTTGTGTCTTGTTTAACTGGAGGCGTGCCCCATGGGAAAGGGTAGCGATGGAGAAGCAGTCCCTGTATTGGGAAGATTCACAGAAATCTTGAGTTCCTCAGAAAGCTTTGTGAGGCAGTTGCTAGCATTCCTTCATACTGGAATAACCCATGTGGATTTTTGCTTCCACATTGCTTTCCAAAGCTGACACATTTTGGCAGTAAGATTTGCTGACTTTCCCGAACATCCAGCAGCCCAGCTGGAGGAGCAGCAAGATGGCAGTTGTGCATGCATGGACGCAGCATTGTGTGAATTTGGGGTACACTGGATTTGGCAGACTCATGAGGGCCAAGCGCTCACGTGGCCTGGGATACGCCTTTCAGACTGACCAAAGTCTGGAGGGTCCCTGTAGTGCTGGCTCCCCTCCTTGCTCATATGCTGCCTAAAGGTCTTGGAGAACGTTCTGTTGAAGCTGGAGCTTTCATGAAAAAGAAGAAATTTTATAGAAGGACGAAGAGTTTGGGAAAAACACTCCTGCAGAATGTAGCTCTTCTTTTTCATTTGCTTGTCTAGACAGCCAGGATGCTTTGCTTTGGACTGCGCAGTTTTGATGGATTTTAATCCCCAAGCTATTTTTGATTCCTGGTCACATTTATGACATATACAGTCTTAGCTTTTTTTTCTCCTTCAAGATGCATGCATCCATAGACTTGAATGGGTGTAGGAAAGATAAATGGCTAAGGGAAAAGGAAATTAGCCTGAATGTTCTTAGAGCAGGAGCAAGGAGACTATATAAAGGCAGACTGTGTGACAGAGATAAAAACTAAATGAAAATTAAGGCTCAAGAGGAGGCCTGGTTGAAGGGGGGAAGGAAGTCCAAATATTTTCAGATAATACCCAAAAGATGAAATGTAAAAAATGCTCCATTAAATCCCATTTCCCCCTTACTTTGATATTTTAATTTCCCATTTCACTTTCTTTCATAATTTCCTTCTACCATTCCAATGCCACTCACTCTGTAGCGAAAACCTACTGTTGCAAATCATTTTCCCACAGACCCATCCTTTAGCCCAGTAATATTCAGTGTCTGTCCAGTTAGATTTTGATATGTATCAGAATACAGAGCTGGCAGAAGGGTTCACTTCCCTTTCTAAGATTGTAGCTGGAAGTTCAGACGTGGGCAGTCAAAACAGTGAGAAGTTTGTGTTCTTCAGAAATAAAAGGGCAACACTGGGATGTGCAAAACGCAGACATACTTTACACCATCGTGCAGCACTTAAGTGTCTCTACAAACAGCTTCAGTTGTTTAATTATTTTCATTTTGTTGCGAGTTTCTTATGCATAATGATAATTTGTCCACTCAGATTTATGTTATTGCAGGCTTCAGTCCAGCAAAGCACTTAAGCACTCGATTAACTTTAAGCACATAAGTAGTCCCATGGCTGGATTGGGGCCATAATAGAGGAAAAGAATGTTTCAGGAGAAATTGCGCTTTTCAGGGGGTGGGTGGGTGTGTTTTTTGTTTTGTTTAAAGTGTCAACAGCACCGTTTATTTAGCTGCATTTTAGACAGTAATCTTATTAGTAAAATTGGCAGGATTAAGAGGCTATTAAACAAAATCTGTGTGTTTTCACATCAGTTAAAATCTGTACTGTATTCCCTTGGAATACAACAACTCTGTTGTGCAATAACTGGATTTTAATGTAACCAAGTCACTTAAGATTGCATTAAAATACATTTATTAAATCACTTGGCTGTCCTAGTCTGGTGGGTTGGAAGTTGAAAATGCAGAGAGGCTTTCCTGACTTTGAAAGAGTATTTCGTAGGATTTCTTGCAGTTTTCCTTCATCAATCAAACTGCATTTGTTTACTAAGCAACATGTAGTCAATGTTAATTTTATGGACATTCTGCTGGGTCCAGAACGAAGCCATCTGTCCCCAAAGGTGGCTGGGGTGAGCAGTCTGTCCATCATGTTGGTGTACTCCAGACGGTGAGAACAATGGACGTCGTCAAAGTTTGGCTGCTTTGTTTTCTTATTGCAGGCAGAAAACTCACCACAACAGTTCTGTCCCTCTATTTCCTGCATCTTATCACTTTCAGGTATGCATTTTTACCATGAAAAAGACAGTAATCAATAAGACTAATTTTATTTGTATGTGGAAACCTTAGTGCTCTCAATGAAAAAAACTTTGTTGAAACCAAGAAATTAAAATCTGGCAGCAAAACAAAGCAGACACCAGAGATTTAAAACTAAAAATAATAAATCCTGCTCTGTCCCCTTAAAAATAAGCAAAATCAAATGTCCCCGAGGAAGAAAGAGTGTCTGTAACTGTGTCATTTACTTATTTGATAGAAAGGTTTCTGGTACTAATAGAATAAATAACCTGTTTGCTCAGAATTCACTTGTATTAACATTTCTGGCAGTGACTTCCTTTTCATGTTTGTTAAAATACAAAGCTTTATATAGGTGCTGCTGTGTTTGTACTACAGATTCATTTACTCTGACAGCTGATATATTTGTAATTGTGGTAGAATACTGGCTTCGGTGCTTGGCCCTGCTCCTTTGATATAAGCAGGTGACTCCTAACATTTATTGATGGTTTGGGGGATGGTTTGATGGAAAAAGTTGAATCATTGCAAAGCAATTCCTCAGGTCTTCTGAAGTTTCTTACTGACTGCTTTGATCTTTGTTCTGCAGATGTAGAAATAACATTGCCTACAATCTGTAGGTGTTCTCTGTGCTTTTTCAACTAATTGTTTTGTGCATCTGACAAGATGCAAATTTACCCAGATCTATCTACAAAGAGGCTTCTCTCCTGCCTGGTCTTTTTTGTAGAGAATCAAAAAATGCTATTTTTACCTACTTCTAAAAATTGATTCTGAGTGTGTCTTTTGACATGCCTGCTTGCCTTCACTGCTCCCAGACATCACCAGCTACCTGCCTGTGCTGCAACATCCATCCTGGCTGGCATGTGGGACTGAGCCAGAAAGGAGAACAGCTCAAGATGGAAAAGAGCATTCCACGGTGGAAAACTCCCCTGGCTGTACGGCAGACATGGAGTGCCACATCCTGATGATGTATTTCCTATGCAGTGACTTACAGGCTGGTGGGCACAGCCTTGTGATTACATAGACACACTCACTCTACCTTTTAAACCAGACAAACCTGGGCAGCAGTAGCAGAGTAGATGCAGTGGCCTGAAAGCTGGGGAAATATGGAGGTGGTCAGCTTGAGGTGAGTTCTGCAACACAATAACTCTTATCTGAGCTACTTAATTTTAAAAAGTGCCAATACCCCGATACTAAACAATGCAATTGATGAGTTTTGAAAGCTAAGGACATGGGATGCTTTTTCCTTACAGATGGACTTAAGAGGTAAATAGCTTCTCAGCCTCCTCAAGTATCATTTTACCTTTTTATAGGCTGCTCCTCATGCCCTAATACATTTATACAACTCTTATTTGTGAGGAGAATGTTTCTGAATCCTCAGGAGAATCAGAACATCTCATCACTTTTACATCCAAATTTAATTTGATTGCGTTGCTCAGGTTTTTTTTGATGTTGGATCCTTTTCAGCAATCCTCTCACTTAACAAAGCTGAATTTCCTCTCGAATTTGATGTGAAAAATGCTTGAATAAGGAGTACCACGAAGACTCAGTTCTCATCCTTCTAAGTCATTAATAGTTATTAACTTGATTTCCAAAAGTGCTGAGCACCTAAAGCTCTTAGGAGAGATTAGCACAGGAACTGCTGATCCTAAATTCCTCCTCTGGAGAGTACACACTCCCTCAAAGTCATTGAGAGGGGCTGGGCATAAGAAAGCCACTTCCACTCTACACTCCCCTTCCAAACTGCTCAGTGGCACGAGGAAGAGAGATATAAGGACTGTCAGCAGAGCAGGTGTGATTTCTTGCATACTGGGAAATCTGCAGAGGGGCTGTCACTCGGGCAGGGTGACTGATATCGCTGATGGCACTGCATGCTTCCCTGCACGCCATTCAGAACCTGGTGGCTCCTCATCCCGTATTCCTGGTAGATCATAGCAGAGCTCGATTCTTAGGGGTTAGGATGCATCCATTCCCTTAAAAATAGGAAATACCAAACCCTAACACGACACTGAGCAGAAATATCCCAGAATACTGGAAGTTTTTGTCTGTGTAGCATTTGGTATTGGTACATTCTTCATCAAATATAAATTTCAAAACTACTGGGTTTGGATGTGGAATAATGGTTATTGCTGCGTATAACCTGTAGTTGTGTGTCAGAGTTCAAAACTCTTTTCTGGAAGTTTGATGATATGACAAGACTGCTGGTACTTCTGGCATCCTGGTGAAATAAATGAACAAAACTCACACTGGTTTTGTTTAGATCGCAAAATTTGTGTACATATCACAGGCTAGCTAAAATAGAAGAGCCAATCTCTTTTTGTTTATTTAGCTACAAATTCCATGCTGGATTTTCCTCCTTTTTTTTTTTGCTTGTTATACCTTTCGCTAGTAATGAATTTGACCCATAAATAACTACACCCCAAATTAAGTTAATTTTAAAAATAATTTTAATATAACTTTCATCAGAAATTTAGTTTTCAGAAGCTGGTTATAATGTAAAATATGTTCACCTAAATAACCATGAACATGTATTCAAGCGTATGTCTATGCATAAAAGTATATAATGAACCTAGATATTAGGGATTTTTCTTAGAAAAGAAAGTCACAATTTATTCGAGGTGCAGTAATGTATTACTTTTTTTATTGCTTTAAAAAGTCTTGAATTCTTGTGGAATATGGTTTAGTGGGTCAAACATCCCCTTTCCTCTCATTTATCAGCCTTTTGATCTTGTGTCAGGTCTAAATGTTGGCATGCTCAGGCCTTAACAGTGTGCTGCAAGATCACAAAAAGGCATAGTTATATCTTTAAAAACTTATGGGCATCCTGGTGCTACATCCCAGCATAGCTTAGCAGATGTGGTATTGAGTTCCCCCAAGTCTTCACTACCCCTTTGTCTATTATTTTTTTTATAGTTTTGTTCTGCATTCCTTCCACTCAACCTCAAGTGGATGGAAGCCTGTTAGTTTATTACTTACATATGTCTGCACCCTTTTACCTCAGCAGGGAAAGACAAAATATCGAGGAGGACTGTAGGTTTGGGATGGTCAACTAATCCTTCCCCACCTTGAACTAATCGCCAGGCTGATGTGTTATTGTGCTGAGCTCTGTTCTTCAGTGCATTGCCAGTGGGGTTTCAATTTGTAGAAGCATAAACAGATACTAAAGTAAAAAGAATGGTGCAGTGATTTGTTAGCGGAGTTCAGATCAAATTATCACAGCGGTCCCCTGCTGACAGTCCTAACAATTACCTCCTTTTTCTTGGTCTTTCAAATGTTTTCTGTTTCACTTAGGTCTTGGTAAATAGTGTGTTTCTCACTGTGCTTTATTTATTTACCTACAAAAGGGAAAGAAATTGAAACTTCAGCTTTCATTCGAATGTCTGTATGTCTAGATATTTTGTCCTAACTTAGATGTGTTAATAACGTTTTGTTTTCTTTTTTTAAAAAATAAGTATATAGGCAAGGTAACTAAAGATGGCTTCAGCTTTCTACTGCATACCTGCTTTTATAATATTTTCTGCCTCTTTTATAGCTTTGATCATGGCAGCACAGATCTTCTTGAAATTTGAAAACTTTTGAGGAGAGCAGCTACTAAATAGGAAATGAATAGAATGTTGTATACATTAAGCCAGTATTAAGAGTTTAAAGCATTTGAGTCCTATTTTGAAATCAAATTGGGTGCACGTCAGTATTCCCTTTTTGCAGAATATAGTCAGTTGATGCTCTGTACAAGTTGTCTAGAATTAACTTAAACATTTGTTTCCATTCTTTTTTTTCTATTTTCTATTTTCAACTCTTGACTTTCACTCTTGCACGGTTACATTTGTCTGCTTCTTACAATTCTAGTGGGACTGATTTATCATCATTTGCTAACATATCTGTCTCAAAATCTGAGCTTTGATCAGCTTGTATTTTATAACTTACATCTGTTCTATGTTTAACCTTTTGTAATGCTGTTTCCCAAAAATATTATCTAGTTTAACAAAAGAATCATGTTGGTCTAAGCATTTTGTTAAACCTAAAGGAAAAAAATCCTACGTACCTGTCTATTTTGTTGCATTTTTGTTACTGTTTCATAGTTTCTTTTTCATTAAATCCATAAATCTGTCACACTAAATTTTTCCTGTGGTTGCTGCTGAATTATAAACTTCACTTTCCTGTTCCTTCTCTACCTCTTTTTTCCCACAATTCCAGCTTGTGCTTGGCAGCAACACCACCAGCAGCAGCACTGCTCTGGCCTGTTTTCTGCTGCAGGATCCAGCTCCAGCTTATAAAAAAGTGAACGTGATGATTAAAAGTACTCCCAGAGTGGGCGGCAGGGGACATCAGAAAGCTTCTTGGTTTTGAATAAAATGACTAAAACTAAAAATTATGGCTGGGACTAACTGACATTAATCCTCCTACCAAGAGGAGTCCTTGCAGGGAGATAGATGAATAGTAGGTTTGGTGAAGCACGGAGACACATCTGCATGTCCTGTTGCTACCTAATCTGTCACCAGGAAAGGAGGTTTCATTTAAAAGGACTTACCTCCAGACTGGCTCTGTCTTGGGTCAGACTGGGTAATACTGAGGCAAGAGTGAGAGATGCGTGAAGAAGCCTTTAGAAAGTCGTCAGCTGTTGCCCAGCTTCTAAATAAATGAACCTTGCCTAGCAGTGAGCAGGCTACTAAAACTGATGAAATAATGAAATGTTTTTCCTTGGGATTTTTTTGTCATCCTCTGATGTAAGGGGGAAAGTCAGCCCTGCTCTGCTTGGCTTCTGAGGGAAGCACAGCCGTTGTGTAAGGGCCGTCAGCAAGGTGACACTGCCCGGGGCCTCAGGGAGAAATGCTCTTGGTGCCAGAGCACCCTCTGACTTGTTCTGTGCACTAATGTGGCCACAGCAGTTGCCTGAAAATAGCCTCAGCCATTCTGCAGCAGCTAAGAAGCTTTTGAAGTCCTTTTGGCTAAGTCCACAGCCACAGATAGTAAATGCACAAACAGCTTGATCCTGGCTCTATTGGTGTCCGGATGAATCTGGCCTGAGGACCCAATCAGAGAAGAAATACCCACAGAAATCTAAGTAATTCCAACTCACATGTCTTTCCAAAGCAGTAGACAATTTTAATACAAATGGAAATTTTATTGGCATAGGGGCTAAACTCAGTCTTGGCGTAAATGGATTCGGGGGAGCTATACTTGCTTGTAGCAGAGCAAATTTTGGCTTCAGGAGTGAAGATATAAAGCACTGAGAAGCTATATATTTTGAGCCAGCAAGGACATTACAAAAGGCAGAAGGATAACTGGTATGACATCACTTCCTTCTAAAAGATTATGAGCTATGGAAAAAGATTCGTTTTGCTGAAAATAGCTTAGAAAACTTGGGCAGGTATGTTGAATGTGTTGAGTGGGTCAGTGAAACAAATACACCTGTGTAGTGATTAATTAGAAACAAAAACCAAAGCACGGCCTGTCAGAAAGTAGCATGTACAGTATAACCAGTGTATTTGGAGTATGTTTGCATAAAAGGAAAAAAAAAAAGTAGGATGACAGTCAATAACAGGAGCAGTTAATGAATGAAAGGCAGTGGTAGAGCTGGAATAGAATAATAACATTTACTGCTCTTTGTCACTTGAGCCACTTCTCAAGAAAGGCATGCAGCACTGCCCCTGCTTGTAAGTAGGGAGATGAAGTGGCAAACCCAGGAACTGAATTTGTTTTTTCTGGAACCCTTCCAGTACTGTAAATATAAGACTAAAGAGATGGCGGTTGACTATTCTCCTATACCCGAATTCCCCTGCTATAAATCTACATGGAAGATATTAATCCTATTTCATTGGTTTTTGTCCTGGGAACTTGCAAGATTCTGTTCTGCATGATTTAATCTCAGAAATCATCCACGCTTGCCAAAATGTTAAAATTTGTACAGGGAAAGTCTTCTATGGAGTTCTTGTTTACTTCTACACTATCCTTTCTAAGAAGATGTAAATATTGAGATAATTATACCAGACAGAACAGAAACACACTGTTTTCCATTCTCAAATTGGCATTTAAAGGTGTTGAACATTTTACCTTATCTCTAGTAAGTTGCCTGGGTTAATTAACTTTTTGTTTTGAATGTGCACCAGCTACAGGCAGACCAGAACCGCATATTCCTCTACAACAACCACAGCTGACTTGTGGTTTGCGTGTTGATTTTTAATTTGATAGCGTACCTTCATATACAACTCCTTTGAAGGAGGCAATAGAGACGAACTGGCTAAAAGTTACAGAATGTATCTTTGCTCAAAGGCTCTCACAAGACATTAATCTTTGAAAAATGCAGAAGCCTATTAAAGATAAAAAACATAAACAAGTGTAAGGCACTTCTTAAAGTCTTTGACAAAGGTCTCAGGTGTAGAGGGGTTAAAGCGATATCTTGTTCCTCTAAATATTTCGACAGACAGACTTTTGATTGCATTATCTATTAAAAAAATTGCTTTGAACCTTCCGCCAATGCAGACCACTTGTGCTTTCTCAAACCAACAAAGGTTCGGTCAACAGATAAGAATTTCTGACCGTGGAAGGGCAGCTGCTTTCCTTTCATCTTTCTCCTGGTGTGTATATGAAATGTTTGCTTAGCCTGGCCCTGCTATCATGAGGACTTTTTTTCCTTAATCCTTCCTCTAATTTGAATCCTACACCCAGTCTGCAAATAAGACATGAAGAAAATTTAGATTTCAGCAGTGCAGGGTAATACTGCTGGATGCTGGGTACTTCAGCCCCAGTTCAGCGCAATACCTAGTCTTATCTGACTATACATATGCTTATCTGTAAGCCTAAACTTAAGCATATGATTAAATGCTCTGATTGATTAGGACTAATGATCCTCGCTGAAGTACTAAGCCCTGTGAGAGAAGTTTGTTTTACAGGCAATTTTGCTGTTGTTTTTCTTCTATTGTTACTTCCCACCAGAGGAGGTAATTAAGGAAGTGTTTGTTTTAAGAGCACCAGAGCAATTTCTGTAATTTTTTTTTTTATCTGATTCTTGAAAATTCACTTGCGACCAGCCTTGTGTTTATTAGTCTTTTATTACATATTTTTCTTCAAAAGCAAACATGATCTCTAGAAATTGTGCCAATGTTATCCAGGTATGTCTCTTCCTTCTCAAGAAGCCTAATCTATGTGCAATGTTAATGAGAAAAATATTAAGACAAAATGCGTAAAATTGCTTTCTAGAAAGGTTCAATCTATATGTAAATGTAGGGTTGAATACAAGAGAACTGGCTAACAGTATCCTGAAGGAAAGATGGCATTCACGTAGACTGGTTCATTATAAATGTATGCTTTCAGATGCTGCCTACTTTAACATTATATGGCTTCCTAATGAGAAAAAAATTTGTGTTTTGTTTTACTTCCTTCTTGCCTCTTTCAGCGTGTCTCTCTCTCTCTCACTTTTCATCTTTGCCAGCTAGACCTGGTGGAGTGAGTAGTGTCGTTAACATGGGAAGTTTGAGTTGCTGATTTTTGTGTGACACCAGGAAAAGATGAGCGTAAGGCAGTAGCAGGTCACCTAATGATTTACAAGATTTTGACTTCCACAGATGTTTAATAAGGATCACTTGTCTGCAATGCCGTATTGCTTGAAACAGTGAGGAAATCAAAGCTTGAAGAATATGTTTGAACAGGGAAAAAGCTGTCTTTCCTGCGATGTTGCCTTCACAAGAGAGTTTCCTCGGGCAGACTCTGGGCAGGAGACTATCAAGTCCTTCTGTCTGTGCCTTGCAGTGACAGTGCACTGGCTGGTGCTTTGAGCACCAATTCCTGAATACCCAGTTCAGTAGCATCAGACTAGGAGACAGTAATAAAGGATAACAGCTTCTCACGTTTTATCCATGAGGAGAGGAAATTCTTATGGATAGATTTGTTATGAGCAAAGTATCTCACTCTCCTGCCTGTGTCATCCTAACCACCACGGTAAAGCTTTTGTGGTACTTTACAAAGAAAGGAACGGAGGGAGTTTGGAGACATGTGAAGGACAAGGCAGCAGTTGAACCTTACATTTTCTGAGAGCTGAGGGGATCTATTTACCCTCGCAGGATTCCATTAAATTTTCTTAGCATTAAACTGCAAGTATTTTAAGCTACTGCCCTCTGGAAGAGAAGCCATGTGCTTTCATGACACTCAAACTTTGATCCTAAGTTGCTGTAAAGCTCCAGTTCAGCAAAATGCTTGTGTGTGCTTGATTTTAAATACATGAATACTTACAGTGACAGAATGGTCAAGAGCAGCATGAAGTCTACTTTGCTTCACAGCTAAGCCAGTATGTAACTTATGAGTAGGTTGTATTATCAGTCTAGGGCACCTATTTCTATACAGCCCTGCCTCGGAAATGCATTCCCTGGGACTGGTGGGATTGAAGTGCATACTTAATTTAGGAAGAGCAGGGGAAAGAATTAATGTGCTTGATTTATGTACAGTTATCTTCTGGTGGTCTAAATAACTTCTCACATCCTTATTCCAATTGTAAGGCTGTTTTGAATAATAGTCTTGATCTGGTACCAATGGAACCAGCAAGAGCTTGGTAATTTACTTCAGACCATGCAGAATCACGAACAATTGAAAAAAATAAATTAGCAAATCCAAATGTTTTAGAATGAAGTCTCCACAAAACAAAACTACTTCAGTTTTTTTTGTTGTTGGGGTTTTTTTAATGATCTTTTGGTACCACTAAGACTTCTCTGTAAGGAAGATAAGAGATCTGCCATGGTTTTCTTTGCTTATTTTCATTAATACTGATTTTTTCACAGGAAAATTAATGTTTTTGTGTTGGATTTATCTGTTGTCAAGGCTACTGTTGATGATATAGCATGGCTGCTATCTGCCATGTAAGGGGATTCTGCTGTTTATGTGTCAACAGCAACTGTAAGCCCTGTAGCCTGATTTCCTGTATTACACAGGTCACAGAATTTGATGAGGGTCACAGGAGGGACCCCATAATAGCTCTATGTATACAGAAGCAAAATACCAAGGGGAAAAATTATCATGGAGAGTATTAGTCAAGAGTGTGTTGAGCTCATGCTGTTGTTTCGATTACTTAACACGTGGTTGTACCAGCAGGTCTGTAGTTCCAACGGTGGTAAACCTTTAGGAGAAGGGTTGGATGGGGGTCCTGTCTCTCAAGGGTTTGTAGCTCTCTTTATAAATCCCCACCCACACGGTGGGACACGGTCCATTTAATCGCGGTGGGAAAACGTGAAATGCTGCCATTATTGCCTCCAGACTTGTTGCATTTAGTTACCAAGTCATGCGTGCTCTCCCTAAGTGTTAGTGCTTGAAATAAGTTTAATTTCTGTGATCACAAGACAGCATTTTGTTACTTTTGCAACATTTCAGTTGCTGAGATGCATTTTGATTGTGCTGATCAAAGAGTCATTGAGCATTGGAAGTTCATATTGGCTGTGATTCTGCCTGACGTATTTTGCACTATGTCATGTCTAACTCTTTGTGATGATTAAACATTCATTTGCACCGACCGGGGGTGCCTGACAGTCTTACATCATAAAGCACTTTATTCAGTGCAAATTAGAATTCAGTACGCTCCTCTGTGGGGGATTTTCCCACTAATGACATATGTAAATAGCACTCATTCATTCTAATATTAAGGGGAAAGGTACAGAAGCATGCAGATCTCCTAATGAATCTGTGTTATACCTCAGATGAAAGGAAAACAAAGTGTTTTTCAGATGTTAATTTTGTTATCTGCACACACTGTGCTCTCCTCAACTCCCCCAAAGTTGAGATACACAGAATCAGATTTATGGAGCCTTTATGTTCACAAAGCCGGTCTGTCAGAGAGGTACCCATGCATGCACACTTTCCGTGACAATATGGAATCCCTTCCTTCCACGAAGAAAAGGAAGAAATACAGCCATATTATTCAAATGCAAACCCTAATATATTGGGCCCTTCTTTGTGTGCACGTAAAACTTTTTTCCCTGCTCTTGCTATAGCAGCATAACACACAGTTTTAGCTAACAAAGCCTGCTGGCTTCTGTCACTGCGCTGTACTGGTATTTTTATGGCAGCATGCTCAAATGCAACGTAAGAGGTGGACTCTTCCTTGAGTGGATAGCCCTTGTCATCCACCCTGCCTTGGATTTATTTCATAGCATTAATTTGCTTAGTTTTAAGAGAACCACAGCAGAAATGTTTGGGTCTTAACGTTTTGTGACACAGTTTTGTTCATTTTCTTTGGCCTTTCATTCCTGGGGGCCTTTCTTTAGGTTTGTTTTCCCGTGGGCTTCCACAGAGCAAGGGCCCCACGGCAGCACCTCCTGGCTCTCTGCTCAGCCTCATCCGTGCCTGGGCAGCTCCAGGTCAGGCCCTCGTCTCATCAGGACTTAACAATGTGTCTGTCAAAGTCAGCAGCAAAACTATTTTGACTGCACTGGGCAAAAATAAGCCCTGATCCCCCTAATGACTGTGTTGCTCCCCAGCTGTGCTGAGGCAGCCTGAGACGAGGGGACACTCCTGAGAGGAGGGGACACTCCTGACTCTTTATTTATTTCACCTGAAAAGAGTCTGAGTTGTCTGTGCAAGCTTTGTCATTTCCTTCTTGTGGATTGGAGAAAAGTGATAAGTTCACTTTGAATAACAGATTTTTTTCCTTTCTTTCAGCCAAGATTTAAATGTTTGCATTAAAAAAAAAACAACAACCAGCAGTTTAATGCTGTTTAACCACTGTAGGCAGAGTAGTTGTGAAAGATACTCTTTTATTTTTTGCTGTGAGGAATGAGTGGTGTTCCTTCAAATTTGTGTTGAGCTAAACTCGATGCAGACGTTGGCTGTAAATGGGTCAGGCAGTCATTGAAGTGAGCAGTTGGCCACATTTGTGCTAACTCTAGTATTTTTGGGTTTTGCCAGAGGAAAAAGAATTCTAATTTCTATCAGTCTAAATTGTGCTGGGCAGCATTATCAGCTGGAAAGACCCCTCTGATTTGACAGGCCCCACTGTATGATGATTAATTACTACTCAGCTGCATTGGACTTTTCTAATTTCCTTTTGCCACTAGCTGTAGGCAACAAGCGATAAGTACTGCTCTTATTATTTTGTGCAAAGGAAAATGTCTATTACTGCTCTGTCCTACAAGTAATCAGAATAAAAAGACAGCTGATCGGAAAACCTGTGAGGATCATTCTGTCTTTATTTATCCTACCCTTGCTTTATTCCTGTGCTGCTTCTATGCAGAAGTTGTTTTACACAGTTGCCTGTCAAAATAAGAAGATAAAATCATAAGCTCTATCAAAGTAGTTGACATTTTGAAATTTGTATAATGATTTCATGGGAATTAATCCTCAATCTCCAAATAAATCCTTCTCAAAATGCTAATATAACTAGGAATCTTATACCACAGAGTGTAAAACAATTCTTAATCTTCCTTTTCTATTTTACCATAAATTTATTACATTAGTAGGCTGTCTTGTTGAGAAAAATTATAGCATTATTGCCAAGTGCAAGAAGAGTAAGTACTTTACATAACACATTATAATAATGATTTTATTGAGACGCTGAATGCTCTGAAGTGTACCAAGAAGAAGGTATGCTACTAAGAACTTGTCAAGGACTTCACTGCTAGAGATAAAAATCGATGCTGGCAACTCTTAAATCTTTGTTCTAAAGAATCTTTTCAAATCATTAGGCAAATTCCAGTGAATTAATTCCAGAAGAGCCATCTGAGTTGCTTCCACGCATTTAAGAGATGCCATATAATTTACTTTCAGGGTGAGGATATTAAATGCATACTGGCTAACAGCAAAGCGTGTCTGCACAGTGTGTGGGAATGCTGCGCCAGGATAGAGGTGTGTATAATTGTAGTAAAGTTATGTGCTGTCTGGACAAATTACCTAAAGATGCAGCTTCTTACCTGTGGGTTTAGCTGGAGCTTCAGCTTAAAAGCTGACTCGGTCACACCTGACAGGGTTGGATGTTCTTATCTGCAGCAGATCTATTTTCAGAATGTTTTCCCACTTAGGGATTTAGAAATAAATGAAACCCTTGAACCTAAAAGTCTGAACCACCCTGGAAAAGGGACCTAACTAATCTGTTTCAGATGCACCTGAATGTTACTCTACTTTTTATACTACTTTTGTGGAAGGACAGAACGTTGATACACAAGAGAAGACACTTGAAAAGTCTTCCAGGGAATTGCATTTCTCTTGTTTCCATAAGACTTCTTGTTCCAGATGATTGTAAAAGTTTTCTTCTGATCAGGTCCTTCCTGCACTTTTTGCATGCAGTTAGAACCTCGTGTGTTTACATGGTCAGAGCTGCACAGCTTCCACAAGAGCAAGGTAGTCAGGGGACGTGCGTGGAGCTGCAGCTGTTTTGGGTTTTCATTCTGTTTTTAAACTGAAAGGAACGATGTTAGCAAGATTCCCCTCTTCAAAAAAAAAAAATTACAACCCAGTTGCTTTGAGACCTGAAATAGTGTGGGAGGCTCTTGTCCTGAAGCACCTCCCATCAGGAGTGCACAGCACTTATCAGCCCATCCTTTCTGAGGATGTAAATTCCAGGCCTAATGCAGTCTTTGTAAATATGGATGGCCTTTGTGTGGAAGATGTATACTGCTAGCGAGGGGGAGAGAAGGCATATTTGCATGCAACTTTCACATCTGCCGCTGAACCCAAGAGCCTGATTAGTATCTGCATTCCTTTCCCCAAATAAACAGAGAACCAAATGGCTTGCAGATCTCCTGAAACTCCTCTTCCCCTGGCCACAGCCTTTTCTAGCCTCTTCTTTAGGCCTCTGCAGGGTGACATTCAATGACTGGTGAAAAGACAAGAGGTGCCACGTACATCTGCTTTTCCCTAGTCACTGCAGGGGCAGAAACTGAGCTCTGGACAGAAGGGCTGGGAAATGATGTCAAGGTGGCTGATCCAGTGCAAAAATTCCAGACCACTGACAGGGAGCTGGTTTGGCTAGCACATGCTCAGCATACCATGATTCAGGACATTGAGCAGAGTTTTTTTTTTTTTTTCCCAGATGTAATTACTTTCATTTTTGTTTTGCAGCCAACGAAAGTAAATGTATTGGCAATGTATGGGCAGCATAGATGCCAGTGCTGTTTTGCTTGACACAACCACAGCATTGTTATCCACTGTAAAGTGCTTGTGATATTGTTACCAGACTGGTAGCACTGCTGTAATAGGGACTTCATGTAGTTAATCTGAAAGGGACTGGATTATATTCTTTCCTCCCATTTTATCCCCTTCAGAATCTGGTGGTTATTGTTCTTTTGGTTTGGGGTAGCCCACCCTCAACAGGAGGGAACAAGGAGCTGAGTGTTTCACTCGAGAAAAGTATTGTTGTTCAGGCTCCTGCACTACAGTGAAAAATACTTCATATGACTGTTGAAATTATATATTCTTATTGGTGGCAAATCAGAGGTTAATGACTATCTCAACAGGTATTGTGAAGCACTCTTCAGTTGCTAATGCTTCCAGTGGAAATCCCATATTCTGGACCTGGCTGCATTATAAAGCAGAGCATACTCCTCCAGCAGCTGTAATTGTGGTATCCTGTTCCATCACTACAATCTGAATAGGAGAGCGCATTCGGAGTTTGCTCATTCATTTAAAACAATGCATTCATTTAAAATAATTCATTTAAAGTAATAACTGCTTTGTAGAGATGGGGATGACTGAGGTACATATATACATTAAAGAGCTTATCTTGGGGTCATCAACAACTATTAAGCAAACTGGCTTCTTTTAGCAAGTAAGACGGAACATTCATCTACTGTTGACAGACACACATTTTCTCCTGTGTTCATGGATGAGTCACTGTGCAGTTTTGCTTTGCCATCTGTATCTTTGTATAGCTAAACAAGGTTGGGTGTGTTCCAGACAAGTGTCAAAAAGCAACACCGAGCACAGTGATAACAAGGCAGGCAACATTTCTGCATCCCTTTGACAAAAGGGTCTGCCCCAAGTACTAACAGTTCCCACAGGGGGTGGGAAGGAAGCGGGAAGCTGTCCCTCCTGCCTAGCATGGCTCTGCCACTGCAGGGAAGGAGATGTGCTGCTCTAACAGCTCAGGAGCCCCAGGGACACAAGGACTTGTGTTTCACCAAGTGCAGCGTTGGTCTTGGCACCACCAGGACCTGCTACTGCTGCTATTGGAACATCCTCTTGAGGTTCAATGAGTTCATAGTGTTCAAGGTCAGGCAGAGCATAAGTCTATGTCAGAAATAAGAAAAAGAAGGTGGGCTCTATTCCTGGTGATTCCTTCCAGGCTGCTTTGCTGTTCTATCAATATTTTAATAGATTCAAAAATATTCTCCTTTACTACATATAAAAGTAGGATCTTTCAGCTCTTTCTAGGATATTGCTTCTTCTTTTCTACACGGCTATTTGCCACAAACCTTATTTTCCTGCTGATCAGTAAAATAGTGTATGTTGTAGTGTTTGTCTTATTGATGCAAAGGGATAAAAACATCCTCAAATTAACTGCTCTTCAGGGAAAAAAAATAAAACCGCATCTTGGTAGGTGTTGGAGAAACAGGAATTCTTAATATTATTATTTATTTGAAGCGAATGACTTCTGAAATACATGGTAATTCAGTAAAACCTATGCAATATTTTTTGTCATATGCATGCCAGATTATTATAAGAATAGAGTTTATTCATTTAATTTGGACTACTTCAGAAAGTGAAATATATAATGGTGCAACTGCTTTGTTCTTTTTCTAATAAAAGGTAGGAGCTTTTGAGTGTTATTAGACTGAGATAAGCTAGGCTTCTGTATAGCACAATTTTGTATGTCTCAACTAGCAAAAGCCTTTGAAGTCCTATGAATCTTTCTGCTTGTTAATTCTTCCATTTGTTTGATTTTTGGTACAAAGAAAATGAAAGAATATGATGAGATTATGGCATTTTAAGTCAATATTTATTAAAAAATCAATCTCGATGAAAATCTGCCCATCCCTCTAATTAGATGAGGCAACTTGAGGTTGATTTTTAATTGCAAAAGTAATTACACAGAGCAGATAGCCAGTGACATTTGATTATCTAGGTGATTGATTAAAAAGCCTAGCTCACAGAGCAGATTGTCAGCCAGGGGAATCGAGACAAAAGAGCAAATTAAAAAAGTTGTCCTGTTAGTAATCACAAAATTCAAGGATGAAATTACAAAGCTAAACACCTCCAATCCACGTCATCTTCATCACTCAACTGTCTGCGGCATGCCTGAGCTCAAAAAGGGGCGATAAAGAAATGGATTACTTTTAAAAGGATGAAGTATTCAGGAAATATAAAAATAAAAGAGCAAAAGCACTGCTGAGAATAGGGACTTCAACCACACAAGCAAAGAAATAAAAATGTCTCTAAATTGTGACAGTTCAATGTCCCTATGCTCTTGTGAAAGCTCATTAAAACCAAGCAGGGTGAGGCAAATTAAATATGTTGGGTAGCAAAATATGTGTTTAGTGACAAATCTTAATGATTATTTAAAAATCTAGTCTGGGTGATCCCCTTCTTCCTCCAATATATGTATTTTACATATATTTACAGTGGATATTCACATAGTTTTCTAATATTTTGAGTTTACCTAATATCATTTTAACTGATTGTGGGCTGTAACTAGAAAGGGTACCACTGACACCTTTAAGTAATGAATGTTATAAAATGTTCATGAAATTCCTATATGAGGCAATGTGAATAAAGCAGGAAACAGAATGGAAATTATGTTTGCTTATAATATGCCATTTTGTGTTTAGTTTTATCATGCTTGCCTCCTCGGGCTGTGCTGCTCTTGTAAGTTGGTCCAGTTGATGAGCTACAAACGTAGTGTGTGACATCCCTGTGCGTGGCAGGAAGGTGGAACTAGATGGTCTTTAAGGTCCCTTCCAACCCAAGCCTTTCTCTGATTCTGTGACTCTAAAAAATTGTTAAACAGATCCTTACAACAGGTTTTGGTATCTGTAGCATGATGTACAGAGTGCTTCCATGGACTCTGGAGGCCTTGTATCAAGTTCAGTGTGTGCTTTTTTTTTTTTAACCTTGACAAAGTACTGTTGTGTTTTATCTGAATTATCAGATTGTTTTGGCCAAATAGTCTTCAGCAGAATCATTCCAGGCAGCTCAAAGTGGTATTAAAGCCTGAAACTCATTCATGAACAATAACTGCATTTTCTGAAACACCATGTGACTTCTTGGTATCACTTTCCTGTCATTTAAACAAGTGTCTGGCATTTTCTATACCACTGATACCTGAAAAGTGGTGCAGTAGCGAGGGCTGAGATTGAGCAGCAATGAAATTCAGTAACTGAAAACAGAAAATATGCACGAAATTTTTAGAATCTGTTTTATTAGAATAAAACAACCCAGTAGAGTGGAGGAAGGCAGTGAAATTTTCTAAGCATCCCATCTGAAGTCAATTAATGTACAGTCCATTGGCCTTCAGAGTCCTTGAAGTTCAGCTGCTGCCAACTGGTAGCAAGTGGTGGGTTCTCCATTGTGGGTGTCAGCATCAGGCCCTTCATCTGCTGTCTAGAAGTCAGTCAGTGAAATCTTTGTGATCCAGTTATTAATTCCATGGAAACAGCCTGGTTTCCTTCTTCTGTAGTGTTGTCATTGAGAAAAAGAAATGATTACTAGACTGTTGGATTTGTTAAATGCCAGCTCTGTGTTGTTCTTTTTTGAGGCTCTATTACCTGTCACCCATCAAAATGTAATCTGACAGAGTAAAAAAACTCAATTTATTAAAGGTGCTACTTGGATATTACAACACTGTGTAGGTTTCCAGGTTCCTGATAGGACTTTTACATAAAAGCACACAAACATTGAAAGACAGATGGGTGTAGGCCTTGGTGTGTTTCTAGACCCCTGACTTAAAAATAACCCAACCAACCAACCAAAACCACACCAAAAACTCAAAACCAAACAAAAACCCCCAAAACAAAACCCCCACAAACAAAACAAAAAGCCCAAACAACAACAAAACCCTGCAAAAAATGCAGGAACAATGCAAAAATGCAAAAAATGCATTAACGAATGACAGGGTTGAGTGTTTTGGAAATACATAATTGCTCAAGAGAGTCATTTGAACGGGGAAGTGCCATAGAAAACTTGTCTCCATTTCCAGTGCAACAAAAGGAGGGAGGATATGTTGGTTTGTAAACATTGTCACAATAGTCCTGGTTTCTCTTTCAGCATTTTGAGGAGTTGGGGTGGAAACAGCAGGAATTATTTTCTACAAGAGTAAATGCCTTTTCGTTTAACAAAGAAAATATAAAATAATTTACGGATTTTGGTAATTTGAACACTTTCTGCAGACAATCTCATCTCCCTGCTATTTCTGAAACTCAAAGTTACAGAAGAAACTCCATCTTGCCTTTTAGAGCTCTGTTAAGTCTAATACTGATACTAATACTTCTATTTTTGATATTTAGAGTTTATGTATCACTGTAGAGACAGTGTCTTTCTTTGCAAGCTTAATATTCTTTACATGATTGTATTTACAGTTGTCTCTTCTTCTCTCATGCAAACCACGTCACAAAAATGGAGTCTTGCATTTTATGGGCATGGGACCCTCCTCTCAGTTTTCCAAAATAGCTGCTTTGGGTGATCTAATGTCTATGGTTTTTCTGATCCAGTTTTTTTTTTCTATTTTTTTTTTCCCTGAGTCCGAGTACTTCTATTTTTGCCTTTGCCTGCATTAAACAAGAAATTCAGATGTTGGTAATTAACTGGAGTTCCCCTGCTGCCAGACCAAATTCAGTTCCAAAAAGCCCTGTATATTGCTACTTCTGCATTTGTTAACAATGTCCAGACAACAGGTCTGCAATTAGATTCCCATCTGTTAGGCTGAGCATTTAGCATAGCCAATGGATGCAAATGAACTTGGGTCCCTCAGTGGAGTATATCCTTAACTAGCAGTATTATATTTGAAAAGAAATTTAGCAGCTCATGATAGGGAAGAAGATGAGACTTTTAATAATACAGCAGCTCTAAAATGTTTAAATGAAAAAATAAAATACTGTTTCCACATAGGATGAAATAGTGTTTCCACACATGATGGTTTCTCCAACAAATCTGAAAATATATTCAAATATTCCACTGTTTTCCTCAGTGTCTTGAATGCTGCATTAGATTGAGGGGAAAAGTGCTAACTTTAAATGTTAGGTATAGTGTTTGCTGCATAAAGTAATGCTGCATGATTATATAAAATGTTAGAATTCTGCCCCAATTATTTTTTGAGACTCTTAAAGGAATGCCTCAAAATGTTAAATATTTTTGCAGGATAAAATGGAGAAGGCAGAGGGATGCATTTTTAGAAATTCTTGTGTTTAATCTCAGGCTGCAATTTTGTATCAGTTCTAACGGCGTTATAATAAGGGATAATCCTACCAAGTCCATAGGCTGTGTGTTGGAGGATTAGCTAAAGCTCGCATATTTAAATGTTTCATTTTCTACTGGTATGTCTGTAAAATAGACAGTAAAACCCACTTAAACTAATACCTGTTGAAGGGCTAAAACAGTAAGGAAAAAAACCTTTGTGCAAACTCAGATTTTCTTTGAGTATTCATTGTATTATGCTTTTGCCTTTTCAGAATTTGTAAATCAAAAAGCAAATATATATAGGATATGAATATAAAGTTTAAAGGGCTTTTTTTCTTATATATTAAAAATATAATAATTCTGATGTGAAATGATTTTTCATTTTTGCATTAATTTGTTTAAATTACTTTATTTATGGCTCAGAACAAACAAATTTCTAAACTAATAGTAAAAGACACTTTTGTAGAGTAATATTTGCAATTATTTAGGTGCCTTAGCAAAACAGGAGAATGGGTTTTGGTGGAGTTTATTATATACAGAATGCAAATTTACACAGATTAGTTTTTATTATAGCTTCTTTTTCCTCTTTGGATAGTAGTAATCAGCATTTCAAATGGTGATGGGACATTTTTCATCGTTTTGTCATAGTTGAAAATGGGATCTGGACTGCACTCCAAATTTCATAGCGGAGCAAACACTAGGGTGACAGAGAGAATCCCAAAGGTACCAAAGCAATTGTTGATATTACAATTTAAGCTAAAAGAAATGTTTCTAAGATAACCATCAACATATTGTTTCTGAGTTTGGGATTTCCTTGTTCTCCCTGACAATGAGATGGTTCGTGGCCGCAACATCATTGCATCCAAAGGGCTGAGGAGACCTGTGTAAGAGCACAGAGCACCAGCCTGGCAGAATAAAAATGGGCATGTTCATATTTCATCTTCTCAGTGCAGAGCAATGCACTGGCCACCAGTCGCACCAGTACAGCACATTCTTCCTTCATCAAGCAACCTGGATTTCCCAGGATATGGAAGAGTTTCAAGAAATCAGTGTCCTATTGGTTCACAGTTAGAGCGTTCCCTCACCAGGGGAGTCTCTTTGTGGCTAAAGGTTCTGAGAATGGCACTGCTGTGGGGAGGAGATGGAGCTTTGGTTGTTGCTGGCGGATTCAAGAGCAGTGTCAGCAGGGCAATGCTGCTCTCCCTGTGTGAGCACAGCTCTCTTTGCTTGTGTGCTTGGGGCGAGATGGAAATGTGCCCACTGGAAGGATGTGCCCTGCACTGCAGAACCAGCTATGACTTTTCCATTGAATAAAAGTGAATGGACTTAGAGATTATTTGGGGGGGGCTCCCTTCCAGAACCATTGCATCCATTTGTTTCAACTTAGCCAGCAGTGTGGGACTGCTCAGGATGAGGTGTATGCTGCTTGTCACCATGACAAAAGTGCAGATCGTTGCCTCTGTGGGATTCGACTTTTCAGGGTCTGACAGAAGATGTGCAGGATCAGAATTCCCTGCCAGGCAAGCTGTTGCTTCAAGTGTACTACAGACAGGGTGGGAGCTTGTGATTGCCTGGTCCATAGCCTGCTAATCTTCCAGATTAGTCTATGCTTTCTCCCCTGGGGCTGGCAGGCCATCAGCAGAAAGCAAGAGCAATCCATTGCTCTTTCACTGACAATAAACAGATAGTGACAGCAGCTAGAAACCTTGTGGCAGTGCTATAGAGATCTGGGAGTGTGTGTGGGTATGGTGTTTTAGTCAGTCACATTTTTCTTGCTCTTCTTAAACAGAAAATTATTCATATACACAGGTAGTGGACAAACTGTGTATGGGAAGGTGGGACTACAAGAGCATAGCTGAATGAAGAGGTTCTCCTAGCAGGAGAAGTTTGGTCTGCTGCTTCTTTGCTTGGCTTATGCTTATTCTGTGATGCCATTACTACCTCTCCCTAGCAGCAAACTGGGGCCATCCTCTGGTCCATGTGCCTTAAGGAAGCATTGGTTTAGGTGGACACGTGTGATGGGGCATGGCTCGGGGCAGTACCCTTTGCTGACGTGCTCGAACAGCTGGTGGTGAAGAGGTTCAGGCATGGGGAGCCTCTACTGTCAGCTGGTGCAAAGGACTGGGGGCAGGAGGGAAGGCTTTGTTCTGATGGTGGCTGCAGGCCACAAAGGGCAGCGAGTTTCTCCACCAGCCCACCTGCTGCCTCATTAGCCAGTGATGTGGGCACGGCTGGGAGCTTGGGCACCTCTGGGCTTGCAATGGGAGCCTTGCCCCACCTAATAATTTTCAAATGATATGTCACTGGTTTTGCCTTCTAAATCAGAAACAGGCAGCTCCTCACCATGCTAAACACTGTACTTTCTCCAGTTCTCTTTCCGTGCATCGCTTTGCTCGTTTATAAGATTAGTCTTAAGTGGAGAAGCATCTCCTACTGAGAGCAGTTTATGGCTGGGACTGCCTCAGTACAAGTGACCATCAGCTACTTAACCTGCATGTTTTCCAGAAGTAGTGTTTTCTTACCATTTATGACTATTAGTTTCATGTTCTTGATTTCTTATTTTTGAATTCATCTTCCACAGATTCTTCTTTGATAACTTTGTGTTATTAAATGATTTTTTTTTTTTAATTTATAGGGCTTTTCACCTTTGATAGTAAGCACCTCAGGCTTTCCAGTGCTACCTTCTTTCTTATTTCACTGACATTGTTAGTACCTGGAGGTAGGTCTAATAACAGGAGCACAGCATCAATGTCAGCATTCAAGTAAGGAAATTAACCTAATAATTGTCTCTTAAATGCATTCTTTCATTACACAACTAGTGGGGGTGAGGGGCAGAGGTCATTTAACTCGCACAGTGATCACATTTGCATCAGCATAGAAAACCATTATCTCAGTAGGTTATAGATAATCCTACTGATAGCATTTAATCAGCCTAATTTTTCTAATAAAGAAAAGTATTGATGAGATAACAAAAATTGGTCAACAGAACTTATTTAATGAACACCAACTAATCATCTTGGCTAGAGTTTCTAGGAAGAAGAGCAGGTAGTTTTCGCTCCACTCCCACTGGAGATACACCTGCCAGCCCTTTGGAATCTCTTCTTTACATTTATTCTTTTGCCTGTTTTTTGGCATGGAAGACAGCTTGGCTTTTAGTGTTAATTTGTGATTGCATATCTTCCTGATTGCTTTCTGCCATAAGGGTTATGTCCACAATGATGACAAAAGAGTGACTGCAGCCTTTTTAGATGTGGCTGAGTAATATTTGGATGGGCAGATCAAAGACTGGTGGTATTGCAGCTATTTTGGTGTGAGATGTGGGTTACAAAATGCACCCACCTGAGGAAGAACTGGAGTGCTGAGCTGTGCTGGGTTCTGTATGCTGCTCACCACGGGCTGCCCTTGGGCCAGCAAGTGTGCAGCTGGCTCAGGTGTGGCCAAACACACTTGGTTAGTGCTCTGGCTGCCGTGTAAACACACTCTTGGTGGGCTGAGCTGCCCTGTTTCTGGCATGCAGCCTGGCCCTCTACAGGTTGATCCTAATGGAGTTGACTTTTCTGTGTTTGAAGTCTAGTTTGCTGCTTCCTAGGGCAAGGGCTTTAGCTGTCATCATGGTCATCCTCAGAGTTTTCCCTTGTCTGTCTCTCCTCTGGAAAGTACAGTCTGAGCCCTTCTGTTAATACATTGTTTTCATTGTTTTCCTTGTTTTTCCTTGAGACGCTGACATTTTTGAGACCATGTAGTGTGGCGGAAGCAGGAGCAGAGATCATGGGATACATTACTTATATCTCCAAATAGCTTGATACCAAAACTTGCATTCTGAATGGGCTGTGCCTTGACTCACTAAATATTTCCAGTATCAAACACAGCTTTCTGGGCGCTTCGGCCTGAATTGGATCAACACTGTTCTCATTTGGTAGGAGAGTGTCTTCAAGCACCCACTCGCAGCTGACAGAAGGCTGTTGGATTTGCTCAGTCTTTGCGAAGTCAGCGTTTTCCTCTACTGTGGGAGGTTTCTTCAGGACAAACTGTGTTTTTTCAATGGTCTGCTCCATGAGCTCCGTTTGTGTCCGGGTGGCTGCTCACCATGCAGAAAGGGGAAGGCTAGTGGCAGCATTTGGCTCTCTCTACTCTCTGTGGCCCCACTTCAGTCTGCACAGGGAGCCTGAAACACAAGATAGATGCTCCTGCATGTTGGTCACCTGTATTAAAGGCCCTAACTGTGATCCTTGCCCTGCAGGTACTGCAGCCTTCCTGAACACTGGTGTGTGCTATAACTGTAGCACATTATCAAGCTAATCATTATTATTATCCTCCATATATAGTCAAAAATAATCTGATTGTTATAAAAGAGAGTTAGGATGGGAGAGAGCTTAAGCAAGACAGAGGAAATCATAAGAGCCAGAAGAATAATGCTGGTTCCTGGCCTCGATGAAAAAGGGAAAGAAAAAAAAAAGTGAATGTTTTTGCTTTTCTGTTATATTATTTGCCCTTCGATAGCCCATATCTTGTTGACAAAGAGGAAGAAAGCTTCTCCTCTCACTAGTTGTTTATTATTGCTAAACTGCTATTGAAGCGCGCTTGAAATTCATTTAATATCTCTTTCACATTTTCTGTCACATAGGGAATCAATATTCAAGTGAGACTGTCACCTCCCGAAGTAACCCACAGAACTACCTTCCCTCAAATACTTTTCACATTAAGTGTTGCCCCCTGACACGTACCCTTTCCCCAGCCCCACCCCGCCCCGGCTCCGCTGGTCTGTGGTCAAAGTGTTAGGCAACAGTTTTTATTAACTGTAATAACAATATTGCAGGGATGGCCAATTTAAACTGAAGGCCAAGCACAGCCCTGCGTTTCACAGCTGATTCATATTGACGAGCGCTGCTTACCCTGTGAACTGTGAGCTGCTGGAATGAGCAAAGCAGCTGCGGTTTTCTTTCAAGTTCCAGGATCCAAAGGCAGCAGTAATTGTTTTTGAAATGTTTCTTTTTATTCTTATTAAATAAGTTCATTGTATACATTGAAACCTGGATCATTCCTGCTCTGATTTGCTTCCCTTTTCATGGCCAGGCCGAAAGCGCAGAAGCAGCGTGTGTGTTTTGGATTGCTTCTAAGCCATAATAAAAATATCCTTTCTGCAGGGAAAGGGTGCCATCTCTGCCATTTCCTCAGAAATGTGTACTCCATAATTAGTCGGGATTTCCAGCTCAGAGTGCTAAATGGAAGAGACAGGGAGAACAAGAAACCCAACAAAATAGCTTGATTTTTATTTAAGCTAACATAACAGTGCAGAAATATGTTAGTCATATATCATGACAGATTCTAGCCCAGACTAATTCAGTTCTTCATGTGTGTATTGGCACAGGGAATCAAAGCCTGTTGGAAAAGATGTGCTTACAAAGTAAGGCACTTTACCAACTGTCAGGAACTGCTTTGAAACGTATCCTTACCTCTTGATACTATTTACCTTGAGGATGTACACTGTATACGCTCTCTTCAGCTTAAAGGCCCAAGGCTTGAGTAGCAGCAGTCACTGTATCTTCCAAAAACCCCTTGTAAATTATCACATATGTGCCTTGCAGCACCAGGCTGTTTGCTCAGCAGGCAAACACAATGCAGCAGCATTATTAAATTTCCATGAAGTTTACCAAATTTGCAGGATCAGTAGGGTGGACCCAACAGGGAAGCTTTCCTACTGCCTACAGCACCTTTAAAGCAGCTGATGGTGCTGCTGATACTTTGCATTCTGCTGTTACTCTACTGCTGTAGCCATCTACTTAATCTCCACAGCAAAGATTAGTTTATTCGATTAAGTCTGTTCCCTATAGACCATCCCTGTAGCTCCTTGGAAGGCATCAAGACTGTGTGTCTCCAACCTTTTACCAGCTAAAAAGATTCAATAAAGTAATCTTTTCCCCCTCCTTTTATATGATTGGAAAATAAATTGAAAATGAATTTCAGTTATTGCTTGTGTTTTAAATATGAGATAAAGGTCAGCCCCCTCTAGCTATCTCCATAGATGGAGATTAACATGAGCATGTTCCATTATAAAATCATATAGCAGTTTTGTAAATCTGTCAAGTCATCTACAAATATATAATTAGTCTGTTAGATTTTGAAATCAATAAACAATGACTTTTTAGTGCTGTGCCTAGAAAGCTTTGCTAGAGAGTGCTTTAGGCATAGGAGTCCGAATAGCAAAACATTTGCACTGTATACATTATGCTGCTCTCTGGATGTTTAGATGTCGAAGGTTAATTGAAAATTAGGTGTACGTGTGTGTGGGTTTTTTATTACATTTTTAACTCTACTTAAGAAAAGAAAGTAATTTTAAAGTTGGATTATTTTTTTTTTTTTTGTTAAAGCAAAGTGTCAAACAGTGGATGTTCAAAGTGTAAACTTCCCATTTTTCTTTTCATAGTTGGCTCCAGCGAGATGGTGACTGTGGATGTTTGTAAGGCAACATTCATAGACATATTTATACAAGGCATGTGTTCACCGTTTGTCATCACTGTCACAGAACATGATTTCCTGGGTCAGAAAATTGACTTCAAAGCTTGACCCTAAAGATTTGACTTGCCTGTTTGCTTATTCTGGTTCAAGATGTGATGTCAAAAGCTGTCCTATTAGTGGCACCTTTTCACATTTAGTTTGCTCAGGTTGATAATAATGATACTGGAAGGACCGCATTTTGATGTTGAAAGAGGGGAAGGAGCACTGCTGAAATTGATGGTGTTGACAGTAGGAGGTGAGATTGGGAAAAGATATATTAAAATGTGGATATTATTTTAAGTGACAACATTCCTTTGTTAGAATGTTATGTGTCATCATGAAATTAAATTTGTTGGTGTATCCTGTGCCTAAACTAAGATTATTTTTTTCATGCCATGTAGGCGCTGTTTATATATCAATTGCAAATATATACATATGTATGGTTTGAATGCAATTTTCAAAGTGGATTAATTAGAATACACTTATTAGAATGGATTACATTTTTTCTTTTAGTGATTTTAGTGCTGAATTTTGATATGCAGAAATTCATTGTTTCTACTGTCTACTTGCTAAAGAAATAGGCTCATATAATTTTATCTCCAGCTCCCAAAATCAGAACTGCTATCATTCATCTCCTGGTTATGTTAGTGTGGCATTGTTACAAGTTCCTGAATATATATAATGGTCTGTCGGAATCCAGGGATCTCAAAGAACAAAAAAATTTCAAAATTAGATTATTGAAACACTTAACGAGAAGACACTTGTGGCAGGATAAATGTCAAATCAATAACTTAATGCTCACGATTGAGTATCCTGGGTTTTAACTAATGATTACCTGTTTATTGATCTACCTTTTGACACCAAAGTCAGAAATACTGTGATACTCTTTATTTAAAAAAAAAAAAAAAAAAAGACAAGGAAAGGGAATCTCGTGCAATATAACATCTACATCAATGACAGTTTCCACAGCATGCTGATAGCCTGACATGGTTCAATTTACTTGTGTTGTTTGCTGCTAGTGAAGTTAAAATAGATGGGCTTCCCGTTTTAATATGACCTCATAACAGTTAATTTATATTAGGTCATATCTCAAAGTTTCCAAGGTACTTAGCTGGCATAGACCTCAGTGGAATGTAAAGTAGCCAGTGTGTAAGGTCATCACAGAGGAGAATTGCAACCATGAGCCTTGCTTAGGGTGCACAGCCCTGAACTCCTTTGTTGGATATTAACAATGGGTTTCACTCGTCAATTTAGAACACTTACTATTAATAATAATAGTAATAATAATAATTTCATTCCCTGCATTTGCTTGTTTTTGCAATATTACAGGGACTAGTACTCACATTTACTCTTTTTTTTTCTTTCACCATTGTAGCTGGTGCAAAATTCCCATTCCATTAAGATCCCGTATTTATGGAGTTGTTAATTTCTTCCCTAAGCATTTGTGGGTTGTGATCCCTTTGTGCTGTCAGGTAAAAACTGCAGCTGCCTCTCTGTGTAATGCTTGGCACTTTTTTAGGTGTGAGGCGGTCTGGGTTGAGGCAATGCTGCTGTTGGGGGTTCTGCAAGCTTCTAAGGTCACAAGTGGAATTTCAGCCTTAAGAATCGAGTTATACTGATTTTTTTGCTATTTTGTTTTTTTTTTCATTTCTTCATGTTCACATTGTCGTGTTTTGGTTGCTCTTTTGGGCTTTTGTCGTTGATTTTATATATTTTCTTCCTGTGCAGTTTGTATAAAAGCAGCTTTCTCTCTCTAAGCAGCAGGGGTGTCTGTTCAATTGGTCTAGCAGCAGAACAAATGGAGTTTCTGGTAAGGGGAACAGGAGAGAGAAACTGGTGGACAAGTCACACTGTAGTCAGGGCATAGGAGTGGTGCTCACCTGTAGAAATAGTCAGATTCTGCCAGCTTTGCTTGGAAGTACATTCCAATCCCACAAACAAAAATACTTCAGTACACGAATATGGATTTCACAACTTGACCTAGTGGGCTGGTATTGTCAAACTGTTAGTGGGGTTGATGGAGTTAAATTTGACTAATGGTCAAATTTTTTATTGAGGTGGCTGCTTAGCCCAGGTAAAAATTATATAATAATATAATATCATCTAAATCAAGATAATTACTCAGGAATATGTTAATTAAGGATGATATCTCTTACTGCTTAGCTTGTCTGTTTGTACAAATTTATATATACAAAGTTCACTGAGAGGCCCAGAGTGCTCAAATACCGCATTCGTTGCCTAAAAGCTAAAGTGAAACTAAATCACAGTCAATTCTCTTGATTGCATCATTTAAAAATAACCATTTGAGTAAGAATGTTATTCAAACTGCAAACAGTAAATGCCCAATCTTCATGTTGTTTGCTTCACCTATCCCTTTTCAAATGTACAAAAAATTCTGACACCTTTCCAATGAGGACAGGTTTGGGGCAGGGGGAAGCAGGAGAGGAAACATGTAGGACTAAATGAGTAAAAAACTCTATTAGGTGTGACACACACATTTCAGTTGTAATTAGAGAATTTTGTCTTCAAGAAAGTCACCTTGACTTTAAAAACTAAACAAGTCCTGAAAGAGCTGCTAATTATGATGCATCTCTGACTGAATGGTTGAGCACATTTTTAACCACTCTTCTTGCTTAAATATTTCACACGAAGTTCTTCCTTTTTTTTTTTTTTTTTCACTCCCCCTAAACAGAGTTGGTTGGTCAAGTGGATCTCTTGTTTGAAATTCAATCAAGGGCATTAAAGTGTAAACCAGTTGGAAAAACAAATTGCTTAGGGAAATCATTTGCTTAAACAACAACAAACAAGCACTGGTAATCTTCTTACAGAAATTAATGAAGGGAAAACCCCCTCAGCTTGGGTGGATAATGATCCTTAGCTATCATGTAACAAGCCTAGAAGGTTTAGGGAGAAGGTGAAAATTAAGAAAGCTGGATTAAACTGAACTTCCAAAGGAACAAAAAGAAATTCAGGATAAGGATCAGTTCTCCCACTTTGAGATTGAAAAGTGGTTCTGAACTGGAAAGAGCCTAATCCTTTATGCAAATCTGGTTTAAAGTTAAGTTTTCATCTCAGAATGTTTTTTATTTCTACCGTATAGCTAATAAATTAAATACTTAAAAATAATTCAGACAGCTATCTTGTTAACAGTCACTTTAAAATGAAAGCTTTTTCATCACATAGAGCTATAAAACTAGTAAATGTAAAAAAAATTGTTACCTTTATCTTCTCATGATTGTCTTTAATGCTTATTCTTTACTAATTAATCTCTTCAAATTATTTAACCACAAAATTGAGATCTCTTCACATTAGGGCCTACCCCAGAGGATATTCATGAGGGACTTCCTGATTACTCAACAAAATTTAATTAGTTTTCTCAGTACCTACATGTTTATCTTTTAATAATGATAGGAGCTACCTTCTCTTCCACTGAGAAACTAAACTTCCATTTCAGTCGGTCCTCATTGAATCAAATAAGCTGCTGATTTATATATTATGTCATATATATTTTACCTGAAAAATGTAAATAGCTGTTTCAGTAAAAGTTTTTAATTATCCTATTTCTGTTTGGTTTTGGAAAAAATCATTGAACACTGCAGTTAATTATCTCTTCCTCCACAAAAAAAAAAAAAAAAAAAAAGTGTTCAAGTTGTCTTCTGTCTTTTCCCTTATCTTAAGGCTTATCACTGCTCAAGGTTTGTTTTAACTCGGTGGAAGTGCTGAAAAGCGAAGCTGTGGAAATACCTGATTTGTAACTGTTAGGACAGGTGGAACAATGCTGTCAAAATATCACATGAAAGCTTTACTAATTAAATGAAAAAGAGGTATTTGGGGATCTGCGCTCTGTCTCTAGGTGGACCCTGGGGGAAGCCAATTGGCAGTCATCACCCACCTAAACTCAATCCTAATGCAGTGGAAGTTGTAGGTGGATGTTCATTTAGGCTCCAAGCCCACAAACACTTAAAGGCACACTCAGATTTATGGGACAATTTGCAGTGCATCGAGTTAACTGCATACCTAGGCATGCCTTTGCAGGAGCGGGGCAGTGCTTTGTCTAGTCACACATAGCTCACACGTTTTCAGAGATGGTGACATCAGGAGGTGTAAGAATTTCAGGATATCTACTCAACAGGTCTGAAATGTATTACACATGGTGTGGAGCCTGCTGAAAAATGTTATTTAATCTTGAGGGATGAGGGGGAGAGTGCAGGGGGAAATTAAAATCAGAGCAGTAGTAATTACTTTAAAGTTTTGTACTGTGATATCACCTTGCCATTAAGCCTGATGTCCTCCTTTCGCGGAATTTCTCCTGGCCTATTCTCAAATACATTTAAAGTGTTAAGTAATATGAAGTCAATGAAGCTCGTGATACTTTAAAGTTCGTAGAGACTGATTGTTTTACATTTCAGTGTAGATTAGATCAGACCGAGCAGAAGTCACTTCATATGAAATATCCTCGAGTGTGTAATCGTTTGATTTAATTTTGTAGCCTCAATCTAGAATTTAAGTGAGAGGAGTGAAATAAGAAGTCCTTCACATTCACTTCATTGAGTCTCTTTTCATGGCTTGTCAATAATTCCTTATATGAACAGATATACAGGAAATTGTACACATTTTGAAAGCTTGAGTAGCTGTCTAAAATATTCCGGTTAAATCAGTTTATTCCTTTTCTTTCTAAAAGAACTTTAAAGAATATTAGAAGGAATTTTTAAAATTATGCTTAAAATAATGATCATATCAGTGTTTACAGAGTTTTTGAAAAAAAATTTCAAGTTTCCAAAAGGCAGATCTCTCAAGTATGAAAAAACATGCCTTCAACATAGCATTTTTTAAACAGCTGTTTCCCTTTAGACCATATTAATACAGGAACAGAATTATACTAAACCATGTTTCTTTAAAATTATCATATTTACAGTCCTTATCTGGTTCCTGTATCTGCAACCTTGAGCATTTCCAAGACTGTAGGGCAGATACAGAATATCCTTTCCCAGTAGGACAATGCAGTGGTCTTTGTTTGACAGTCAGGGAACTGGAGCACAGAGAGTCTCAAGTCCTGATCCTCAAGGATTTTTAGGTGCTTAATACATTTCTTACCAAAAATTAGAATTCCTACTTATTTTCATCGAGAGTTAGAAGCTTAACAGGAGTATGTCTTCTAACTACATTTTAAGTATCTTGACCTAAATAATCAAGATATTTTCATAGAATAGGGATTAAATTTGGTTTCACACACTGGGCCGCTCTTTCCTCTAGCCATGCTCCTGCAGATTAATGCCCAAATACTGCTGCAGAGCAGATGAAACGAAGATATGAAATATGGTTATTGGTGCAAATGTCCCTTGTACCCATAAAACGGTGTACCTTGTATTTTCTAATTTGTTTCAGTGTCTAACAAAATCTAGGCATGAAACAAAAGGCCTCTGGCCATCCTAATAAATATGAATATATCCATCCAAATAATGGCTGGCCAAGTCTGAGTTTACTGTCGGCTTTCTTCTGAAGCCCTAATAATTTTGAGTTCAATGTGAGGTTCCTGCAGAATAGTCTAAGTCAAACAGCTTCGAAAATAAAAAAGATAATAGTTCAAAGATTTTAGGACACAAAGATGTGGTAAATGTAGTAGCATCTGTTAATCTTAGAAGTTTTCTACCACATCTGCCTATGATTTTTAGGTGCCAAGTGAAGTTAACAGGTTATCCTCGTCAGCATTTGTGGCAGTAGTTACATGCCAAGAGAAACTGCGCAGAAAAGAAAAAATCTGTGGATTCTTTTAGGGAAGGGACCTAGTCTAAGATGCTTGTAAGTTAAAGATAGGAAGGACTCATAGAAACAAGGAGGTGAGCAACCCACATCACTTCTACATCTTTCAGCTTGTTCTTTGCCAGCTTAAAGTTCTGCGTTAAAAATGTGTGTATATATATATGGATGAACTGTTGCAATAAAATTGGCGTATTGGGGACTCTGTTTACGAAAGTTCAGAGTTGCCCACCTGCTAAAGGAGGGAGTTGTAGTGCATCCATGGAGCTTGGCCTGTTCTTCAGCAGCCAGGGCTTACTGCAGTGGGAAATGTTGGCTCATACAATTCACTAACAGCAGTGAATGTTTTCATACACATTTTATTGAATCTACACAGCACAAGGAGGGCTTGGCTTTGAGAAACAATCCCAGTACTCCAGAGGTCCAAAAGTAGGAGTGATAGCAAGAAATAACATGTTTTATTAAATGTTTTCTATGCTGGTGGCTCAAGTTTGGGAGGAGCTAAAATCATCAAGGATAATTTACCAGGTCCTGCTTCAGATTGTGAGACTCTCACCAAAAGGCCTCCAGCTTTCTATAAGTAACCTCTGTCTAGTTTAGCAGGAACTCCTGGATGATTCCTGACGGTGCCTGTAGAGTTCTACCTGCCAGTGTTTTTGCTGATTCCTGTTTAATGCCGTGTTTTGCATGCTACTCCATGTAAGAGAGTTCCTAAGTTCTTTACTGCTGCAGAACTGGCTGTTCTGGCTGAGAAAAAGATCAAGCAGAAAGGGACGTCCTAAATCTGATGTTGTGTTCAGGTCAGATAGAGCTGCATTATGGACCACAGAGGAACAAAATTTAAATAAAAGGTCTTATATCTCTGTTTTCTCACCACTCTCTGAGTACCTAATGGCAGGACTGAGAAAGCATCTTTGCAATAGTATCTTGCTACAGGCAGAACGCTTCTCAGAGACTTAAAACTATTCATGGGCATTTGTGGAATCTAGATACCCTTCTGTAAATCAGGACCAGTGGCATGATCCTTGAGTAAAAGGGAAATAAACAGCAAAAAGTAATGTATTTGCTTTTGGTATAATTGTATGGGTAGTATACTTATAATGTGTAATTATTTCAATTTTACCAATGAGGGAACTAAGGCACAGAAAATTAGGTATGTCATGTGAGATAACACAAGAGTTTAGAAACAAAATTGCTCTATTCTGCTTTTGTAAGCTGTAAGAAATTCGCCCTACTCTTCTATTTTGCTCATAATATTGCATATACAATCACTCAAATATTTTCCTAGCATGAATCTTATGTACCTTCATTATCCAGTTAAGCTTAGTTAAAAATCACCCATAGTCTGGGTACGCTGCAAATCCATACTTTGGGAGGCAGTTTTGAAATATCTCATATGTCTGATTTTTATTTAAAATATAGTTGTCAGTTAATTCACTATCACATTTAATAACCTATACAATGCATAACTATAACTGCAGATTGTAACCTCAATTTTTCACATTTATGGGCTTTCTTGTATATTAATCTAAGGAAAAGTAAAGATAGGGCAGTTGCATGTAGAACTTCATAAATAATAGTGCTTGAGGCTGCCGCCCGAGTTGTGAAAGAAGCCCTGTTTTTCTCCAATGACATGAAGCTTTAAGGACTTTATGTCCTGATCAAGAAGGAATGCTTTAATAAGCATCCATGTTAGAGGGTTTGTGCTGTGTAAGCTTGGTACAGACCATATGGGCAAAAAGGCACATTGTGTGGCGACAACTGCCCTGCTTGTCATCCCCAATCATACTTGCTCTAATCCTCGTTTTAATTTACTCTGCTTGTACAGCACCAATCCTGCCAGTGCGGTCCTTAGGGTCCCTTCATTCCTGCCATTTATGACAAGGAATATGCAAAGGCACAATTATTCATCCACTAAGGTGACAGAGAAGGGCTCTGCTTGGGAATATGTTCCCAGACTTGCAGCATCACAATGTCAGTTGTTAAAGCACTTTGCAGTTGCAAACAATTCTTGAGAGACTTTTTTTTTTTAATATAAAATTTTGAACACAGAAGTGCTAAGACTAAATGAATCCTTATTGATTAAGCAGTGCACTGCTGGAAAGTTTCAATAAATAACATTCTTCATACTTGGCCTTTTATTCAAATGGGATGTTTTTTGTCTTTCCCCTTCCACTTAATTATTGTGCTCTTATCATTTGTTTAACTTCAGACAAAGGATAGTATGTTGAGGCACCCTTATTAAGTCTTACATATTGTATATTGTTTATATTCTGCTGTACACCACATTCCTAAACGGACAAAAAAAAAAAAAAAAANAAAAACCAGCCAACAAAAAACCTTCAAGTGTAGCATTCAGCCTCTCAAGTCCATAATGTATTTCATTTGCTACGGTCAGAGCAATTTTAACAATGCCTTTCATTTTCTTATAGCCTAAAATGATTTTCTTTCTGTGAGGCCATTCTCCAAAACTTCTCTTCCCTTTTCAGGGTATCATTTGCAATTTAAAGCTAACCTGGTGAGTGTACTCACAATAGGCTTGCCCATAAAATGGTTCAGGGCCTGCCTGCATGCCTAATGAGGTTGATGTTGAGCTATTTAGCTCTTTGTCCTTCCATAATATCTACTTAATGCAGTTCAATGGGAGTGGATTGTTAGAAGCATTAAAGATTCTATTAAGTCTTTACTAAAGCCACTCTATTCTAGTCCAGCTGTATAGTGGCAAGAGCATTAAATTTGAGAATGTAGTGGGAACAAGGGGCCTGAAAAAGCACCTATAAAAAAAGGACAAATTTCCTAACGAAGTAAGACCACACTCAATTTAAGACCTGTTACTTTTGTATCTAGATCTAAAGACTTTCTCAATGTGCATCTCACAGCGTTCTGAATTAACTCTCGTTTCCTTTAATGGGTGAACAAGGTAGAGTTTAAATCTTCATTTATTTTCAAAGCACACGAGTAGATTTTTGCTTCACCACGCCATTGAAGACAAATAGCATTATGACTTTAATCTCAGAGAAACTACCAAAATCTTGCAGAGGCCTCCTTTCAGAGAACATTTAAATGCAATAGATTTTGCTATTTGCTTAAATACTGTAGGAAGATTGGTCTGCATCAGGAATTCAGAAATCTCTGCACTTTGGGGGGGAAGATAAACAATGCTTCTGATAAAAAATATTCATTCAATGCCTTGTTTGGCTTAAGGGTTTGTTTTTTTATCAGGTCTGTATGGTGCTAGCCACCAGCACTGAGACGAGGGGAAAAAAAAAGGAGTAGAATGGCCAGGATTTCACACAGTTGGCATTGACTTGGCTTGAAGAGGCAAGCACTAAGCTGTCTTTTCAACCATAGTAAAAACCCTCCATCTGGCCACCCTGAAACTCTGTTAGCTTGTTCAACTCGCTGTCGGCTGATTGGGCTTTGTGAAGCAGAAGTAACAACATCAATAGTATAAACCCTTGCCACTTGAGAGTATTACATTTCATTTCATGCTTGACTTAATCAAAACTGGGGAAATGAAATTTACACCTTTTTGATGTTCTTTTCCCTGCTGTTTAAGGAGAAGAATCTTAACCCATTTGATCTTCACATGCACCCAATAAATGACCAAATATGCCAAGCTGCCAAAAGCAGACGGCTGCCAGTTGCCAGTTTATGTCAGGTCACTGTGAGAGAGCTTAATGCAGAAGGTCTTGAGTTTCATACCAAATACTTCGGTTTGCAGCACAGTATTTTGGTTGCAGTGTCAACAATTTAGCTCCCCTCCCTATTAATATTAAACTATTATAAAGAAAGCAGAAATGTCATTTTTTTTGTGGAGGGAAATGTGTTAGCAGGCGGCTGTTGCGTGACAGTCAGGAGAGAGTGACAGAGATGAAATGAAGCTGGGTTGGAATTGCTTCTTCAAACCCTTGACATTTGTTCCTTTCTTTCCTGGCTCTGATCTACACGATATACATAGTTGTTGTTGTTGTTTTTCCTGCTAATAACAAGACAGCGCAGTGCCGGATTAGAGACTGAGTGAGTGAAAAATGGGACTGGTGATAAGGTTTTCCCCATGCCTGGGGGGAGGCTCATTAAGTGGGAGATCAGATCGCTACAAAATACATACATGAATAAAACCAACAACTAACAAAGTTCGCTCTGCAACTTGCTGATGGAGGCCGTGTTTGATTCAGCACACCCAGGCCTGGGAGGAGGCTTCGCCGCTCCCTTCGCTGCCGAGTTCGGACGCGTCGCACGGCCTCGGTGCCCAGCGCGGGGTGTCGGGGCCGGTGGGAGATGTGGTGTCACCACCTGCACGGGGCTGGGTCCGCACTGAAAAACACACACAGACACAGCGCAACAGGTCCCTGCCTTCCCCGCCGCCGTCCTGCTCCCTTCAGAGACCTTTCGCCTTTTGTCAAGGGCCCACATTTATGACTTGATGAAAACATTTGTAATAGATCATCAAATACTGATACATTCCGAGGGACAATATCCCATTTGTTAAATATAAATTAACATTAACACAGATCCCCCGTCGCAGAAAGGCGAAGGGTTTTGACACCTTTTCAGCAGGACAGGCCGGGCCCCAGCGAAGAAAGCCGAAGGCCTGTAAAGGAACTTGTCCCGAATGGTGATCTTCAGGCTCTTGTGTGACAAGGTACATAGTTTCTATTCAGGAACAGGCAGATTATCGGTTACTATAGTTTCCCTAATGCTCAAATGGAGCTGAGGCCTAAGCTGAACAGAATAGGTTAAAAGGTGCCGATGTTTGGGCCTGCGAAACCACATGTTGAGAGTCAGAGACCAAACAACACAAAGAGCACATCTCTCCGGTCTTTGATGTCTTCTCTGAGGGACGCGGAGTGAGAAAAATGTGGCCGTGCCCCCGCGCCCAGCGGCCGGACAATGCGGCAGTGTGGGAGCGCAGGGTGCCGCGGGCCTCCGGCGGGAGCCGGGCTTCTGCTGGGCAGGAGCGGAGGAGCTCGGCACAGCCCGTCTCAGAGAACCCCTGTGACCACCACATACAGTTTGCCTCATTTTTCCCCTGTGAGCCACGCACTGTGGTCTTAAACACCCACAAACTTAGGGCCTTGAAACGCTAAGTTTAACTAGACTTAATTTGCTGTTTTCTGCATTTGTTTCCATTTAGCCTGTGCTTTAGCATTTCCTTTGTGTTGCATGCTTTAAAAACTCTTTACAGCACTTCAGCTAGCAGCTTTTTATTTCCCTGCTTGCCTCAGTGTCTGCTCTGAATCCACTGTGGAGTTGGTGCAGTGGCTGCTCTGTGCTTCCTGCATGAATCACTGATTCTGCTCTTTTTTCCATTTGTGAGTATACAGTGTTTTTAAGCAATTCATATTCACCATAAAAATGTTCCGTGTAGGATATCCCCTGATAGCAGAAGTGATGCTTTTGCATTTTTCATAAGCAAGATTAAAATATCCACTCCTCGTGCTCACAATGTAGGTCTCCTCCGTTCCGTTGCAACTCAGTTTAGTATTTTAATTTTTTATTAAAACTCTCATAAGCAAGATAAATGTGCATTGGCACTAAAGGGAGACTGCCAGCTTTGATAGGTTATATTGCCACAATTTGCTGCTGCTCTTTAAGTATTCCAGCTCTCAAGATCCAAGTATTATGCAAAGCAAAATTAATCAGCACCTGCATCTTTTAAAATAATAGAATTCATGAATTCTAAAGTTTTATCAGCGTTATTGTAATTCTGATTGTCGTCAGTTCTTTATACCATTATAGAAAAATATCTAATTGTAACAACTGTATTCCTATAGTGAACATATTACTTGAATTCAAACCCTAACAATGGCAATAGGATAACTGTCCTTGAATTTGAGCCTTTTGTGATACATCAATAGGCTTACAATGTGCTGAATTAGCAGGCATATTAATGGGCAGATGCAGCACCAGCCCATTCTTTTTACCCAAATCTTCTTATGCAAATACCCCATGAATCCAGTTCAAAGAGCTAGCTTTAAAATGAGCTTCTACACACATTCAGATGGGTCCTTTCACAACTGCAATGGGACTTAGATAGAAAGTGACATGAGAAAAGTTTAGACACTTGTTTTTATAACTGAACATGATCTTGTTATCATAATCTGATACTGGTAACTGGCATGGTCTGGTTGTAGAATTTTAAGCCTTTAACAGAGGGAGATAATCTAGGCCTTTGTGCTACAATGTACTGAATCCTGCACTTGGTGAAAGCTATCAATGAGAATCGCAGTTCATGCTTTTTCAAACAAAACTTTTTCATGGTAAAAGCTTTTATCCTATGATAATTACTTAACTGATTGTAGCGGTGCCTTTAACATTAGTGAGCTCATAACAAGGACACGTAAAAAAGGCTGCGTTATTTCAGAATAAATAAATTGTCAAATAAACAGTTTTTGCTTGTTGAAATAAATGGTAATGAGGTCATTATTAAAAATGCTAATGCACGGCAGCATGGCTAGTAAAAGTTAATGTATTTTATGATCTTTCTTTTGTTTGCTCTGTTTCTTGCGATTGTTTCTCATCAACAGCATCTGGACAAGAATGGTTTTAATGCTTTAATTGCAAATTTGGGAAAACCTGCCAAAGGAAAAGGAGGATAATAGTTTTACTACACTGACAGTGTTGAAACCCCTTCCTTAAAAGTTAATTTAAAATTTCTCAGCAGTTTCACTGAAAGCCCATGGTTTTCTAGGTGGTAGATTGGATTTTTTTAAACTGTCCGTTTTAAGAAGTCCAAAAGCTGGTGAGAAGGAATTTCTTGTTGACATTTCCTATACATGCTGACTAAGCTTCATTAAAGCAATACTTCCTACAGAATATTCTATAGGAAGCATAAAGACAACCGAGAATCGATTCTCAGCTGGAGCAAATTGGCATAACTAATTGACTTCTGTGGGTCTGGTCAACACTGTTTCAGCCTTGGCCAGTATGTGGAGTTGATAGATGTAGATAATTTAAACTACATGAGTTTATTGCAAAAAATGAGAGGGGAAATAATCTGCTCTTTTATCATTGCATTTAGGTAAACATAATGTGTACTAGACTAGTCCTGTACTGCATTATCAATTGATTTATTCTTTGTAATTTTTTTCTGCAATGAGTATTTATACTGTGTTCTGAAGCATTAATGAGGTGATTCTTATACCAAGAACTTTGGTGCAATAGATGAACATGAAAACCAGCATGTCTCATACAGTTATTTTTAGACTAGTACAAGGATTTCATGTAGATGCATACTGGTAAAAATATTATGGGATGTGCTTGATAACCTTCATGGAGGAATGCTTTATTAGGACTTGTTGGTAGCAAACGTAAGAGCTCCTGATTCTTCTTCTAGACACTTTGTGTTTCAGCTCTAATTAGCAGCATTATTTTGGGACATGAAACATTTGACCAATGCTTTCATTTTTAGTATTGTTTTCTATTTTCTGTAAACCTTCGATAGGAAACTTATGTGCTGGAAGAACACGTTAAGTTAATGTATGGGTACATAGAGGGCCTAATTCTGAATTCAGATGTATGTAAGTCAACCCTGTCTCAGAAATACGTCCATCGCCATTGATTTAGCTTTATCACACTCTGATACTTAACTGCTTAATTGTCTTTTTTCTTTTTTTTTTTCTTTCTGGATGAAGCTGAAGTGACCAAATGAATTTATATTTTCTTACCTATTTTTGCTGTATCTAGTATTGTTTAATTCAGCGTGGAAAAAGATATGGAAGGAAATCCGTGAAGGAGAACCACTGAAGGGGTGAAATGTCAAAGGTGATGCAGGAGAGGAGCATAAATGGGTTAGAATGGTTAGTAAAATGCCTGGAGGGGAAACTGTGTTGTTGAGCGGTGGAAGGAGAGAAAGATGGGGAATCATTTAGAACTTCAGTATCCCACTGCCAAACTGTATGTTATGTAAAAGAGGAAAGGAAATTTTGTGTAAATTAATGGCAGATAACATAATCTGGGGAGTAGAACAAATGAAAGGAAACTTGGAAATTCTCAGGACCATGTAACTTACTTGTTATTTTACTGCAGTTCACCAACACAGAGTTCATGTTTCACAATGTCAACAGTAACAAAAGACAAGGTAAAGTAGATTGTACAAGCAAAATTAATTTGAATGAGTTTCAATCCCGTTAATGTGTCTGTTGGGCTTCAATAGTGGAGGGCAAAACAGGAAAAGACAGAAATGAAGTCGTTGTTTTTAGAATTTCTTTTTTGAGAAGTAGTGTGGCTGTGAGCATGGTTTTTTTAGGAAAGTAGAACTTGAAATTCTGGCAGGAAAATCATGTCCTTGTGTCCTTTTACTCAAGGAACAGATATTCTCTGAAAAAGGAGTTTCATGATGGTAAAGGCTGTCTGCAATTTTAAGTGAAATTTTCAGAACATGTTTTAAAAAGATGTGCACTGTATCTGTAAATCAAAACTGGCTAAAATATTTGCAGCAAAATTGTATTTGGATATTTTGCAAATTAAATGGAATGTTTTGACAGTTTGCAATAAAACCCTTTTATTTCTAGATGGCATTTTTCCATAAAAGTGAAATGAATCTATCTCAAAGAAAAGGGTTTCAGTATCATTCCTTGCACTGCTCTTGTTGACTTTTACGCATTTTAGTACTTTGAGAAACTGAAATAAGTATGTGTTTTGGTGCTTTGAGGAACTGGATCCTACAGCGTTTGAGATAAGCCTTAGTTTGTCCTACAGACAAAGCTGAAATTCATCCCCAAGAGATTCAAATTCTTGATTTTGTCTTTTTGACATCTGGCGCTGAAAGAATAGTTTCATGCCTGCTTTTCTATTTCTTTTTTGTGCACGGGAGGATTTTTTTTTTTTTTTTTAAATGCTCATTTTTCAAATCTTCTTCCAGGGAACCGTTTGGCATGCTTTGGGTCCTCTGAGCAAACCAGTGTTTTCTAACTACAGGTGTTCACCCAGCAGTAACGTTGCACTGCGCTGCATTCCAACCAGAACAAAAAAAGGAATTATACTCACAAAATATGCCAATGTTCCCAGTCTTGTGCCTTCATCAGGGATGAAATGTTAGTATACTCTGCTAAATCCAAGTCAATGATAAAAGAATCATGAGAAATGCGAGTGGAATTGTTTTTCTGCCAAGTGGAGTGCAATGAGGCTTTACCGTTTGATGAACATCTGTAAATACTCTGGATTCCCCCATTGCATTCGTGCTGTGTAGGTGGTAATGCTGGTGCTTTCTCTCTAACATCACCAGAGTTGTTATCATTACACTCAGTTTGCTGCAGAGAAGCTTCTCTCTGCTTTTCTTACCTTCCAGGTATTAGATGTGCAATACCCTATAGCAAATACAACTTCAGCCTACATAAATCTCACCTTTTCTCTGTAATTTCAGAGCAGAATTTTATAGCAAAGCCAGCATTCCTCCCATTAAAATGCCATCCGGGGGATTTCTGTATGCAGGGAGCACCTCAGAACTGACTGCCCTCTTCCAAGTCATACAAGAAGTTGGTGATGAGTTTGACAATGCAGCCCAAATCATCTTATTCAGCATGTGGTTCAGCTTCTGTCTTTCACTTATACCTGACAGGTGGAGAAGAAAAGAATTATTTACTTAGAAATAATTAAATAACTTCTGTTTTCTGAGATGTTTATCCTAGTAGCACTAGGGATTTACATGGATGTGTTGAGCATGGGATCAGATTAAAAGCTATCATGTAGCAGTATGGGTTTTTTGCATGGATATTGGTATAACTTTTGAGTCTGCATGTAAGCACCATGCTATTTGTGCCTGAAGGATAAAGCAGTAACAGAGGAGAAGTCCCCTGGATACACTGGCCATTTGCTCTGGGAAACGCTTGGCACAGTAAGAGAGGAGCTCAATCACTGATTTAAATATAAGGCAGGTGCGCTTTCAGGAGATCACCGTGGCCGTGGGGCTTTCTTTGTCTTTCTTCGTTCCCTGGTTTAGTTTGAAATAAGGGTGGAGGTACCCGTAAGTGGTCAGACCCCTTGGAGATAAAAGCACTGAGACCGTACGTCTGTGTTAGACCAACATGATCAGATATGAGGTCTGGTGCACGAATGCCAGAGAGTCATAAAATAGCTTGGGTTGGAAGGGACCTTAAAGATCACCCAGTTCCAGCACAGTTAGCTCAGAAGGTTTAGAGAAATAATTTCTTCACTGCCTGTGATAGCCCTACAAATGCATAGCTGCTAGGGTTATGGTTAGTCTACAACTACAAATGCAGAGTGACAGGGAGAAGAAGGGAAATTGGCTCCTTAATCCAGTGTCTCTAAAAGAGGATGGAAAAAAATAATTTAACATGTTCAAATAATTCAAATTACTGAAAAACATGTAAAATTATTATTGGTCCCGAGGCAGCCTATAAATATTATTACTCTATTGGCGAAATCCAAACATAAAATATTTTCTCTGTGTTTTTTAAAGCCATTGACAGATACAATAGACACCACAAGCCAACTCTTAATCTTGGGTTTAAGATTTAGATTTGTTCTAGATGTTAGAATTAACCCTGGTTAGAATACATGATAGATTTCTATTCTAACAGAGAAATATCCCCTCTTCAGAAGAAATCCCCTTCTTAAATCATCTAGTCTGTGACATCCCCTTAATCCCTTTATTTTTCTCGAATTTAGCATAAATACTTCCCTTTCTTGCACCTCCATCTGTTTGTTCTACTTTTTTGCCTTGGTTCCTGTCAATGATGCATGGAGCTCTGTTTTCAGTCAGAAGGGCATTAGCTAAAGCAGTAGTTTCCCAGAGCTGGTGCCAGAGAAGTAGACTGAATGTCTTGAGAATGGTGAAAGACATAAATATACAGGGACACATATTGATCTGTATGCATGCAGGAGTGGAGACGGATGGGTGGGTAGATGTACGCTCACACAGATAAATAATACAGCCAGTGAATGTACACACACAGCTATTGGAAAAGTTGGAGAATTCTAAAATGCTCTCACTAATAGTCTGGTTAATGAATACAAATGCAGTGCAAACTCAAGCAAGCTTAATGCTTACAATGGTTTGTTCCCAGGCATCTACGGAGTGGTAAGGAGGAGAATTAACATAGGATTATCATATTTTACACATAGACATACTTGCCAATCCTTTTAAGAATACTTTAAGGACAGATCTAGCGTCTAAGTATTTGGAAGTAAGAATCACTAAATATAGACTGTGCAAACCACTTAGCTATAATTCTTTTGAGTTACTTGCTGTATGACAGAACTGCATGTTCAGTTGATTTCTGCATAATGAAATAAGCCATTTTAATTTTTAAATGTGGGAAGATAGCAGTTTGTAAGCTATCCTAAATATTTAAGAACATTTCATTTGATTAACTGAGCCATACTTGGCGCTGTGAGGAGCTATCCATGACTTTAATACTATCAAAAATTGGTTCTGAAAGTGTATGGTAAAAGGGATGTGTGCCTACCTGGTTTCAGGGTTCAGCACATTTGCAGGGCACATTCCAGAGATTTGTTATGTTTTACGCAGGTACAATCACGTATCTATAAAATCACCCAGCTGCATTATGTAGGTGTCTGACAATGTGGGCTGTGGTTTCATCATCATTAATATCCAATCTATGTGCTATCAAAGCACTCAGGGTAAATTTGATCTGGCTAAAGGATGCTTGGGTTAGCTCACAATATGCAGTTTGTGCTGGCTGTGGTAGGACAAACACTGTTTAATCTGGCATTAAGGCTGCTGACACATTTTTTTTTTGAAAGATGGCAGAGTGAGATTTTTCCATAATGTGTCTTTGCATCTTGTGACCGCAGTGCTTTTTATTTGCTATTAATGATCTAAAACCATGTCTTTAGCAATTGTAAAATATATTCTCGGATTCAGCTCCTGTTAAAAATATATTTTAAAAGCCCTGTTTCTTTTGTTGACCTGGGGAACATAGTTGCTTTCTTTTTTGTTAATATTACCCAAATGACTTATTTGCGTAATTTATGGGAATATTTTTCAGGCACATTTCAGGGTAGCTTTTGACAGAGGAAAAATTAAGTTTAGAACACACAGGTGAATAGAAAAGTCTTATTTCTTCAAAGTTTTTAAACTGCATCATGGATGAAAGGTTGCTTAGTGATGCTGTCTCTTGAAGGATTTTGCTGTGTCATTTCTCCCCTTTCTACCTCTCCAATGTGAAGGGGAGCAGGAAGGGTAATTAGGAAAGGGCTGAGCCAAACTGCTCAGTGTCAGTCTAGCAAGGGGCAACAACCGCAAGAGGTGCCTTGGGAAGATTCAAGTGCATGTTAGGAGAAATGTTTCCCCTATGAAGGTATGGTAATACTAGAACAGGTTGGCCAGAGACCCTTGGAACTTTTCAAGAGCTGGTTAGACACAATCATGGCTTGTTTATTATTCATGGCAGTTCTCGGGGGAAGCAGAACCTTTAAAGTTCACTTTTACTAATATTTCTATGATTGTGTTTTTCTGTACCTACACTGCAGAGGTATCAAAGTAATTTATTCAGGTGAGATTTTCACTGTAGGTGAGTTTTCTTTGTGGGTGAATCTTTTCAGTGGAATTTCAGTAATTTTGTACTTAGGCCGTAATTCAGCTGTGGAATAAACCGAGTGGATCTAATACAAAAGCCTTATATTGTATAACAATCACGCCTCCCACAACATAGGGATATTACTAAGTATTAGAAATCCTGTTTTCTTGTTGAAATCCGCCATTAAAACCAATTGTGTACATGTGCTTGAAAGTCCCTTTTTGTTATGGGCATCGTATGAGCCTTATTAAGGAAAACAAAACAAACCCTGAAAGTACAGCAGAGTGTTTCCTACCCTTTCAGCAGCAGGACCAGTCTGAAATCTGGTATTATTTCCCATGTTAATGCTCAGTGTTTAGCTTTAAAATTCTTTATTGATAATTTCAAAAGATTGTGAAAGATAATGAATACCATACAGGGTCAGACCAGATGTCCTTCTGTTGTGTCCTGCTATCTGACTCCAACTAGCAGTGACTGCTTATCAGTGTAGGAGCAGTGCGTCATCCTTTCCTTGGTATATCTTTCCAATAATCAGTGGTTCACTCTTCGCTGAACTAGGTGTGATCTGAGAATGCATCTCACAGCAGCATTCAGCACTTTTCATGTTTAAACCCATCGGAACATAGTATTAATTATGGTGGTGCATCTCATGCTGCTGTCATTATCCTCTGATGGATTTTTCCAGAAGACTCAGCTGCCAGATGTTCATTTGGTCAGTTTCCAAGAGAAATATGCTCCTCCATACATCTTTCATTTGGCATTTAGTGACGTATTCACAGCAATGCTCTTGCAATCAAAAATATTTTGGTTGGGTTTGTTTTTTTGTTGGGGTTTTTGTTATGTTTTGTTTTGTTTCATTTTGTTTTGGTTTGGGTTTTTTTGGGGGGGGTGCTGTTAGCACAACAATGAGCTCAACTGTGTTTACAGAAATTGCATCAGGCAATGACTCAGTCTTGGTTTCTCTTCAGCTGCTCCGAGTTCTCACCCAAATGTTTTTTAACAATTTTGGTCGCTCTTGATTTATGGAGTCGTGGTTAAATAAGGAAACTGGAGCAGCAGAAAGTATCTGCCGCTGTTGGGGAAGCACAGGCCCTGGAAGCTGGCGGATGTTGGCTCTGCAGCAGATCAACCTAACTGTAGCAAAGGTCATTCTCTAATGGAAAGGAAAACAAAAATAAAACACTCCCATTCCGCCATGAGGAGATACTGAGCTACCAGGGGGAGGGAGAGCTCCCGTAATATACTGCTGTGCCACTTGTGCTGTACAGATCTTTATGGTCCTTTACTCCTCTTTCCTCCCACAGAGTCTGATGGTCCTGTGATGGCCTGAGCAATAATGAGATGAGCTGCTGCTCAGCCTCTGTTCTCGGTGGGATCCAGAAGCCACCCTGCTCAGTGGTAGATCCTCTCAGTCTTTGTCTCCTCCTGTGATACCAGCTCGTACCCTGACCCACAGTGGGCAACATTCAGCGTTCGTCTGTGGGTGATCCTCTGTTCGATTCAGTGTGGAGAGCTCAAGAGAAGCTTTGTCGTGCACAGAGATACGAGAATGGGGAGACCTGCCCACCTCCAGCCGTGCTCTCCCTGTTTGATGGCATTGGTATGTCCCAGTCATTGATAAACTCTGAATTTTCCTGGCGTCCAGCTATGGTACTGCTCTTCCTTCACTGTTCCTCTATGGCATGCAGACAGCTGAGTGCTGTGTAGTTAGCAACAGACGAAGGAATCTTTTCGGGAGATGCCCAGTTCAAATGACAGGAGCAATTGATTTGCAGTATGGAGGACCTGAACATAACACTTTTATTGTCAAGGAGGCATCTCTCTTGAGATGTTTCTTATTTTTCCCCTTTATTGTTCAATTAGCTTTCATTTTTTTATTACTACTGTATTTAAATACAGGCCTTAAAATTTCCAGTATTGTGTGGCTATGGGCTTGTGAAGGTTTTTTTCAGGCAGCCTTTTTAGAGAAATCTTTTCTATTTACTCAGTGAAGACTTAGTCTTGGCCAGGTGAACCTTTACTGTGTGGGTCCAGGATTTCAACTAAATTTTTTCATTTCCTTTTTGTGGAAATTCTGTGGTCATACAAATGTCATTTGCAGAGTAAGTCTTACCTATGCTTTTCTGTTGCATGGCCCCGGTATCAGGCAACATTTCTGTTGCTCTTGTTTAAGACTGCAGTGCATGTGTACAAGTCAGGGAAACAGAAAGAAGTGCTTGGGCATGCTTAGGGGTGTGTGCACATAGTGAAATTTCTATGTGTAATGAAATGAGAAACATCCTTTTTTCAGTTTGCATATGCATTGCAGGATACAGGAAAAAGGGATTCCTCACTTATTGATAACTGTGACTTAACTGAGATAACTGTTGTTGCTTGGTTAAAATGGATAGAATACCAAATCACACTCCTTGTCCTCATTAAAAGGCTGCTGTTTCCCAACCTCAGCCGCATTGTTACTAAACCAGTGCATTTCCCTCATAGTTGTCATCTTTGCTTTCTATAACTCTGCATCTTCCAAAATGCCAAATTGCAAATTTGCAATTTGGAAATGCAAAATTTCTCTGTCTTTGAAGCTAAAGACATACTCCTGAGTATTGTCATCCGTTATAGCTTTGGTGTTCTCTTCGGCATCTTTAAAATAAAATCCCTAGGTAAGTTTTCACCTTGTAATTAAGGACCTAAAGTAAAGGAGCTAACTAAAGGAAGCACGTGAACTGGGAAACACCACTTGTCAAAATAATTTTTGCCAGTACCACTTACTTCAGTAAAGCCAGTGGCAGCTTTAAAACAAGAACAAGTTGTACAATACATGTGTGTATTTTCTGTCCACATAAATTTCACTTCTCTAAATTAAAACGCCCCAAAATGAAAACCGTCCAGATGCATTAGTTATAAATGAGGAGCTGACTCAGTGTCTGCTATGGCCATTAATGAGCCTCTCCTACACTCCCTAATCATCTTGATTGCCTTATTGAATGAAACATGTGACACAAACCTTGTGCAGAATCTCAGTGCTGCTGAAGCACTCACTTTAGTTCTTTGTACTGTAAATGGTGATTTACTTCTGGCACCTCTTCAAATGGCAGCTCTTCACATTTGTGGTCTTCAGTTGAATGTTCTGCCTATACACTTAGTTTCTCAGAGCACCAGTTATCTTCAAGTCTTTAATGTCCCAGCAGGTATTAATAACAGGAAAGTCATGCATACTTGGTCAGCATACTATTTTGCCTGTCCAACATGAAGTCAACATACTTCCCTCAAGAAAGCATTGGTTGAGGTGTAAAACAGCTGCAATGGTTCCTACTTCCATAGCCTTTTGAAAATAGGATCAGCATGCTTTTAGCCAAAATAGTCATTATCTCTGCTTCATAAAGGTTCTGGTTTTAATGGAAATGCAGAAGGCTACTTAATAAAGGCTTTATTTGTAAACACTCCAGAGTTTAATCATCCTAAAGTTAGTTGGTTAGGCTGGTTAAACCAACACTGTGGTCCTATTGTGTATCTAGTGAAGATGTGGTATTATCCTGCAGCCCTTCATACTGTGAGAGTACTATGGGCTTCCTGTTGATGTTTGGAGTCTCAGGAAAAAGCTGAAGTTTACAATGGCCGTGGAAAGGGAAATGATTAAATAAGCTTTAGGAACTAAACTACTCTTCCTCCTTCAAACAGATCCTTCTGGGCAAGGCTAGAAAGACATGGAGTACAATGGTGAGGAAGTCTACTGTACTTAAACTTCTGGTATTCTCGTACTTGTCACTGGCTATGGACATATTTAGTGGAACTTATTCATGCTTGTTAAAAATTGAGAATGTTAACTAGGAATTAACTACATTTTTAACAACACGTAGTTTCTAGTATTCTGCTTTGTGTTGGTCTGATTTGGTTTAAGGGACAGCATTGTGCAAATTAATCTGTATTGATGAAGCCCATTTGTCTGAAGATTATTCTCTTAATAGGCTAGGCAGTTAATGGTTTTTAATTACAAACTTTGACTATAGGCTTTCAGTGTTTTCAAATATGTGCTTGTCTTTATTCTTTCATTTTAGATGTTCTTGAGGAAGGTGGTAACTGCTTTTGCAGATAGGCGTAAAAAGAAGTATTTGTCTTGGCTTTCCATCACAGTTCTTCTGCTTCCGTATCCCCATTTCCACACAGTCCACATCTGATCAGCCCATGAGGCGCTAATGTGGATAGCTCTCATAGCTTATCTGATGTTTTGGAGAGGACAATCTATAAGAATGTTTTTTCTTATCAACAGTGTTCCCATTTACAAAGATCAACACATTTTGTAATGTAATGAATGTGGGCGAGAGGGTGTGTTGTGCATGGAAGCCCCAATCAGGACTTGGGCTTTGTAGGTACCTGCCATCCTTCAAAAGGCTTCAGTGTGAGTGTAGCATGGGGAGAGGAAAATAAGGGACCTCGGGTACAATGGTGAGCCATGCAGAGGGAGCACAGAAATGGTGTTAGAGGGAGAGAAAATTAAGGGGAGAAAACAATACCAAACTAAAAAGCAATAGAAAGGGGGGAAAACAGAATTAGGGAAGCGAGAAGACAGGGAAAAGGAAAGTAAGATATAAAATGAAAACAAGAGGAGGAGAAACATGAGCACCACAAATAGGGGAAAATAACACTGGACTGAAAACTCTGTTGTCTGGAGATATCCATGATACAGCTAGAGCCTAACTGAAACATTTGTATTCTTCTGAAGTGTTCTGTGTAGATTTCTAATCTACTTCTACTAGAAGTAGATTTTTAATCTACTTCTGTAAATGCTTTAAAATGTTAAATGTATTTGATGCAGTTGGATGAAAATGGGATTTTATTTTGATACACATTTATTTTTCTTTCCTAATGTTGCAATATACACAGAAAAAGAATAGGATGTGTATTAGTTCAACAGGAACTCAAGACGACTTGTTTTGTATGAACAAGGGTGTTAGGTATTGTGAACTATAAAAACATTCCATTGTTAGACAAGAAGAGTTAAATGTATCGCTTTTAGCAATCTTCCAAATTAAACAGCCAGGCTTTGCTCTTCCCTCTGTCAATATGACATCATTTTGTTTATACTGAAAAGACTGCTTTAGAGGTACATCTTGAGTTGGAACACGTTATTTAGTGTGGCAAGAATTCATAAAATGTTCTTAGAAGTTTTAACATTTGTCTCAGTAAGAGAAAGTCAAAACAAACATTTTCAGGCATATAAACCGTATACTTTGAACATTGCTCCCGGTTTTGCATTTCTAGGGGTTTTTTTGTTTGTTTCATTTGGGGTTTTTTTGCTGAAAACACAAAAACATTAATCACATACATTAATACACAAGGGGGAAAATGTATGAGGAAGAAGGCGTACATCTGTACAGGAGGGTTGTCTACATTCTGTGTTTATTCCAGCAAGGAGCTTCTGTCACTCAGTACATCAATATGTTCTATTTAAGCTTAGTTCTGCAGTTTCTTTTAAAAAAGGCTGTTAACAATCGCAGTCACTTGAGGACTGGTTTATGTGGATCACATTCTCGTTTTGTTTCTTCCCGATAAAAGTTTCTGGTCATTTTGTCTTGTTCTGCTGAAACCCAAGTGCCTCTGAATGCTGCCCATTGGTGTTGGGATAGGGAGAGCTGTCCATCCGGACACAGCTGCCATGGCACCGCTTTTTAAGGTGCTCTACAGAGGTTAAAGCATAAAGTACTCATGTAGCTGGAGCTTTAGGTGGCATCTTAATATCTTTGGGAAGCAGGCAGACCCAGCTCCACACATGTGAGCCATAAAGGGCCCTGTCTGTGAGGATGACGCCGTGATGTTTGGTAATGGTAACCAGTAAGGCAGCGAAGTCTTTTCTAAAAAGTATCGCGTTGCAGCGTGAAGCTTCCTGGCGTGATGTCAGGCAGCTCTCATGAACCCTGACCGCTCCACAGCAGCTACGGTTATTCTTAGAGACACTTCCCATTCCTTAGGAAAAGCTACTGTGTGAGGCTTAGTTGGCTTTTATCTTTAGAAGTGAGCATTTAAATGTTGGACTAATTTGTAGCTCGTTCGCAGCTCAGCTGCAGCCCTGCCAGCTGCGCTGGGATCAGTGACAAGCCTTTCTTCCGCCTCCAAAGCACACTTGCAGACAGATCCAGGCCCTAGAAGCACATTGCCCCAGAGGCAACTCGACTTTTTCACAGGCATGTAGCTGCCTGAGGGAGTTTTCCAGAACAAGTAGCATATTAGGCGTTCCCTAGCAAAGAAAGACCTTACACAGCAGGTAGTAACCTTGCTGGCTTCAGGACTGCTGGACTGACACTGCTGGGGACATGCTCTTGTGTTTGGAGATGGAGAGGGGTTGGTGACCACGAAGTTAAGTGTTGCCCCACCTGGGCCATACGGCTTAGAGACAGAGGTGCGAGCTGCCCAGCCAGGTGGCAGAAGGGGATGAGGGAGAAGCTCTGTCCCCTCAAGGGATGTTGATTCAGAATGGCAGGAGCAATGCGTATTCAACTAAAGCATCTTTTCTCTTGGATCGTCACCCATGATCCTGTGGCAGCATTCTTGCAAGACTTAGCAGAATGGCTGAATTAGAGACAGCCTCTCTCGTGTGTTGGATCACAAGGGAAAAAACGTATTTTTTTGGGTGGAGATCAGAAAACAAGTTAATGAGGTAAGAATTAGTACACTGGGAGGCATCTGGCTGTGCAGCTTAGCAGTTGTTTGGCAGTATGGAGCATCATCCCCACATTTTCAGAGGCCTATTGTACTCTTCATTCTTGTCCCACCAATCTCTTCTGGTTTTGTTTGCCCTCACAGATTTGGAAAGTTAGTCTGTCCAACCTTACAATCTAGTAAATAGTAAAAACACTTAGCTGGAAGCCTAGCAGCTTCCTCTTGGTCAGGCTGGTTGCAGACTTGACCTCTGTTTTGCAGAAGTGTGCAGTGGCAGCTGGGCAAGCCCTGGAGCAGCAGTTCCAGGCACAGGCCTCCACAGGCTGTGATACCTTGGCTGGCAGGGAGCAGGAGAAGACAGTGGGTCCATTCCTGACCTGTCAATAGGGTGAGACACCGTCGTGTCAGTTTTGCATCATTGCAAAAATAAATCTTATTTTCGTTGTCACATGTTCATATGAGGCTCCCCATCCGAAGGAACAGAAATGAGCTAACCCCTCTTGACACAATCCATTTAGCCTGGACAGTAAAAAAAGATATATTTAAGAGAAGAATTTTTTTTATTATGTTTTTTATGTTCAGGAGATTTCTCCTTGTTTACCCCACTGTTAAGTTTAGTCCATCTTAGAGGCACAAAATGCTTCTTTTCAATGCCATTCTTCTTTTAAGATCCAAGGAAGTGTGAAGGAGTAAAAACAAGCAGTTGTTCACCACGGTTAACATGAGCTGCTGAAGTGATTCTATTAGCTCACGATAACTGCCCAGATGCTCGAAGCACTGGGGTCTCGCTGCCGGCTGGCGATTCCCATAGCGAGCGTCAGTAACAGATAGTGTGAGAAAAAGAAACATGATCAGGGCTCTTCTAAAAGAGAGTAAAATATACACTCAGCAGGGATGAGAATATCCTAGAAACAAACAGCAGGGAGCTGAAACGAGGAAGAAACAGAGCAGGAAATGGAGCTACAATTCTGATTTCATCAGATTAGCGGAAGCTGAACAGAGGAGAAACCAAAGGATTTCTGTGAAAGTGGGAGCGCGCTGTGTTGGATTCACCCTTGACCAGTAAACCCAGTTTTCACACTGGATCTGTGTGAAAGAGCAGGAGAGGCATAGAAATTATGCGTGTGATGTCAGCTCATCATGAAATAGTTGAGGATTATTTTATTTAATTTTTTCTTTTCTAAACTTTCATCTTTTCAACTTCAGGTTAATTTTTTTAAACTAAGAAACTGCTCTTTAGAACTGAACCTGACAAAAAAAAGTTGTTTGCTAAACGGATTCAGTTTTATTAATAGCTTTGTTCGTTCCTAGGCAATGTTTTCCAACAATTTTTTTTTTTTACTGAAACATGGTTCTGGCATTTCTGTTGTGACTCTTTTTGGCTTTTAATGAATAGTGCCATTCAAGTGCAACAAAACCAGAACTAACTAACTGAGTCTTTAAAAGCATATTACTCTTAATTAAATGGAAACATCAAAAACTTCAGGTTGAACTGAGTGAGATTCACCACGGGCAATAATTACGTTATATCTACTTAGTGTTTTCAGCAAATTTTTATTCTGTTGCTAACAAAATTAATTTGATTTTCAAAATAAGGAAAGGAGGTGGAGGTTATGTGAGTGTAGGGCCAATGGATGATCCTGGAAGAGCCTCGAATTGGCAGGTGGAGTGGAGCAAATCATGAGATGGAAAGGGAGACTGCTCTTTAAGGTGTCGTGTTAACCTGATGTGATTGAAGTGTGAGGCCTTGTAGGAGCTGATTTTTCATTTCTCCAGAAAGCAGGGCTTGTAAGCAAAACTCGGAAAAGGATTCGAAATAAAAGGAGGCTCTCTGTCCTACTGTGTCACAGGTTTTAGGAACTTGGCAAAGTCAAGCTTCCTCAATAAAAGATGGAAATTGGTCCTTAGTATGTTTAATTAAAGAGGAGATTGAGAATTATTTAAACATAATTTAAAGTGATTTAATGAAAACCAATATTTGAATATAAGGTTTAATTTCCCTGAAAATAAATCACAGCTAAAGAGGAGAACCTTTCCATGTAAATCCAGTGATTTGGAGCACCCTGCATGGAAGGGGAGCTCAGATGCAGCGCATCTGTCACAGCCTTGGAGAGCTGGCCCTGATGGCTGTTGGGCTGGAGGTGCAGGCAGAGCTTGTGCCCTGCTGCATCTGCTGAGCTGTACAGGACTGGAACAATATTACAGGCAAGAAAGACTTTCATTTTCCCTGGAAAAACAAGGAATTTGAGTGCTGAATAGGGAATATGATCAGTGGTACTGAATTGAGGAAGTATTTGCTTTAAGAATGGCTACTTAAAATTCATTACTTTTCTCCCCATTTTTATGTTATTCTTTTATTTCTCTGGTTCAGGGTACTCTTTTTTCCTGGCCTCCAGTGTCCATAAAAGATGGATAGAAACAATATATAAAATGTACAAAATAATTTTAGAATATATTTTATTAGAGTTTTGGATAGGCTTAATGGAAATTTTCACATTAAATATTTTGAAACATATTTCAATGAGATATATATGTAAGCAAAACGTTAAATATTTTTAAAAGAGAATATATGATTTTCTATATTTTATAGACCTAATGGACACAATTTTCACAAAGGCTTTTTGTGGGTTGGAGGTGGGTTCTGGCTGTGCTGAGCTCAGGAGTCACCCCTGAGCAGGCGCTGTTGGCTGTCCCTTTGGCTGTGTTCCGTCTGCTGGTGTTACAAAACTCTGAGAACTGTTGCTCTTAGCACTTCTGTGAATGTTTTAGGAAATGTGTTTGTTGTTTTGGAGCAAAGACGGGGAAGGCAATTCTTTTTCCAACAGCTTTGCTGAAGAGTAGAGATTCATAGCCCCTTACAGATAGGGAACCTAGACAGGGCAGACTGTGTCCACGTGCCACTGCAGGGTGGAAGACACTATTCTGCTTTTCCTTCTTTCAAAAAAAGCAGGATAAATTAACCAAGCAAGGAGTAGGCCAGGAGAGTTGTGCTATCGGCACTCTCCAGCTTCTGGTGCCGAGCAAGCCAGCTTGGATCCCTCTCTGCAGCTCCATACTGTGTTGTGTCCCTGCATTCCTGCAGTCATCAGCTACAGTTCCTGCATCCACAGCAGCCTCCTAACTTCCCAACAGTCTTATTTGTCTCCTGTCTTGTTTTACCCAGCCAGCTCCATTTAAGGGAATAAATACGTGTTGATTTTTTTAGCCTTAAATAGCTCACATTTAAATACAATGAGGGAGGACGAGCATAAGCACAAGAAAACAATTTGTGTGATAATATGAAGTATTTCAAAAGAAACCTGCAGTGTGTAATTCTTCCCCATGCAAAAGCTGGGGTAGAACTTTCTGCTTCTCGTAAATGTGAAATTAGTTCACGTCTTTTCTTTCTTTTATGGTGTTGCCAATTATTCAGTGCACCATAAGCCCCGTGTCCTAAATTTCTTGATTCATGTCTAAACATTGCTTGTATTAGCTGTACCCTAATTAATCCTTTTGTGCCACAAGTCTAATTTGCCCAGCATGCTTTTCTTTGCCAGGAATGGATGCACCAAATCTGCTGATGCCAAAGAGGTAGCGTGTATTTAACACGCATCAGCACTCGCTCTCCCTTTTATAATTGCTGATCCTCCTCCACTTAATAATGCGCTACTAAGTTAAGGTTATACATAGCCCAAGCAGTGCTTGAGCACTGAGTGCTATCAGGGTGTGTGGTTATTCTATAATAACCACATTTTAGGGTGTGTTTCAATTTTACAGGCCAGTCATTTACTTCAAATTACTTTGTCATTTCTTAAAGCCATTGTGTAATTTCATTATTAAAGGAAAAGAAAAAAATATAATTTGATTTTTAAAGATGCATTAAATAACACTAATTATAATGCTTAGCTTTTAGCACGTTTTTCATCCTCAGTGCTTTATAGCCATTTTGCTAATTAATTTTTACAACATTCTTGTGATGAGCAACTCGCTGTACCTCTGCCTGAAAGTCAGGAACGCTGAGGCAGGGAAGTTGAGTGGTTTGCCCAAGATTACAGTGATTTGCCCAGGAGATGATTTTAGAGCCAGTATGAGTATTTGGTTGTTTCTGACTGCCAGACCATGCACTCATAAATCTTTCTTTTCCCCAAACCATATACTCTCAATAGTTATTTTGTCTTTAAAACAGGTAAGAATAGAGCACTGTGATCAACACAATTCCGTCTGTGTAAAGGAAGATTTGTTTTTAAACACCTCCGCTTGAAAAGTGAAATTCCTTTACACCACTGATCTTTGGAGGCCTCAAAAATTCACGTAAATGTTCAGAGCTCTTTTCTTGAAGTTTCATTACTAATTAGTGGTTGTGAGGCAGTAATCCATGTTCCCATTGCCTCCTTTAAGGCCTTTTCAAGCTTCAATCTAGCTACTAGCTCTCGGCCTGTGATTAAATTTCTGAGCTGCCTTTAGTCCCAGGAGCGTTCAGCACAGTAAAAGAAATGTCTTCAGCTTCAGGCTTCTAACAGGTTAGGAAAAGGGAAGAGAAGGTGTTTCCTCTGTCATTTGTAAATGTACCATTCTTAATAGAAAAGAGAAAGGAGAAGTAGTAAACAGAGGGTGAGATGTCTGAAATGGGAGTGACTGGCTGCTGAGGAATTCTGAAATAGCAGCCCATCATATTTAGGCAAACATGCTGAGTTGAAAGCCTTTTTTAAATCCCTTTATTCAGACAAGAGTTGAAGAAAGGCTTACTAGAACAGTTTTGTCAATATTGTCAATTTTCTTGGAGTGTTTATAATACTGGGATATATATATATATGTGTATATATAGATACATATCTGTGTAGCATTACATTCCAAATTGCAGCTATGCAATATAATTTATCTACGAAATCGCGTGCTTTGTAAGACTCAATTTCTATATATTTAAAAAAACCCCGAAAATGTGTCTTAGACATGCAAGAGTTTAACAATGCTGAAAGACAAGTTAGAACTACTCAAAACTTTTAAATTCTTGTGTTTGACAGTGTTGTGAATGTATTTATTTTCAGAATGTGGAGCGGGTAATATTATACCCATATTTATTGCAGCTGGATCATTTTCAGCTCCTCAATCTTTCTTGTTTGTTGATTGTGACTTTGGTTCTAGCACTGAGGGCATTCAAACTGAATCCTCCTGTTTCCCTGAACTTTAAAGTTAATTACTCTTAAGCTTCCAATGCAGTTATCTTTGACTTAGGTATTATGTTAGCACTGCAGATACTATATAATCATTTTAAAAGACCTGTAATTTTCCCAAAGGTCCTAATCCTCCCATGAGATCATGTTGCAACACTTAACTAACACGCTGTAGTTGGGTTCAGAGGAGCTTCCTGCAGGAGCGAGGTCTGAGACAAGCCTCCTTCAGGAGCACAGCCTTCAAAAGGCAGAGATTTGGTACTGATAGTTTGGGGATTTTTTTCTCAGGGCTTTGTCACTAATGGTAATTTGTGGCAATATGGACTTCAAGGGCTTTATGGTAAGATAAAATAAAAACCATTAAATATTGGTGCCCTTGACTTGCTGAAAGACTGTACTTTACGTTAATTTGTCATAAACCAGAAGAAATATTTATTTAATAGCATCATCTCAAAGGCCGATGCTGTTTCCACGAGAGTTCAAATAGAATCTCAGCAGAAGCTACCTTGTTGAAATCTGCTCAACCAACCTTTCTTTAAAAACACTGCTTCCCATAGCTCAGTTTCTGGCCTGCCCTACAAAATTGCAGTCTCTGGTAAAGTTAAAGGATGATTCATACACCTAGAGAAGGAATTGAATATTCAAGTCACTTGTCAGCCTGGCAGGTTTAAATTATATAACAGGAAGCTTTCTATTCATATGTAATGTAACTGAATCACCACTTCTTTATTGATAATTCATTATATGTTGCTACTATCACTCTGCAGCTCTGAAATGCTTTTTGCTATAATGATTTTATACCATACCAGTATAATGGCCTTCTGACTGTGTCAATCAGCTCTACTTGCGTGTACAGTAATATTATTCTGCAATCTGTCTTGGGAGAATGCTTAAAAGCTTTCTCTCATTTTGTCCATTTAACTCATGTATTATCTGAGTTTTTACATTAAATGGCCATACTTAATATCCCATGACATGTCACCTATTTTCTAGGGAGGATACTGATACAGTACTTACCAAATCCAGAATCTATACTAATCAAATTACACCTGCCCACCTCAGCCAAGAGCAGTTAGTTCAGTGCATCAGCATTTAATCTGCAGGAAGAACTTATGAGGAGGAACAAAAACAATGAGAACTGTAGTTGGCTAAATGTAGTCATGGTTGATGCAATTTGTTTTGTGAGGAGGGATTAGAAGATATTGAAATCAAACTGAGGCACAGGGGTCAATTTAGATACAGATTTATTGCCAGAACTCAGCTTATATTGGTTGCACATTTATAAAGACAAGGCCTAATCCGGCAAATATTTATGCAATTTCTGTTGTGCACTTTGTGCATCCTGCTGAATGAGACTTCTTGGCTGCAAAATTAAATGTGCGTGCAAAAGTAACAAACTGTCAGACTTTAAGAGAGTTCAGGCCAAGTGTAGATAACAATCATACTTTTGCACTGAAAGACTGCATGGAAGTCCGAAATCCTTACTCTAAACCCCTTTCACAGTCAGGTTAATGTACTCAAAATTTTAAGACTTGAAATGCCAGCTGCTGAACACAAAATCCTACATTGGAACCAGTGCCAAGGCATTTAATCTGTTTGACTTAGACATTTTCCCTAAAAATACTGGATACACTTAAATCTTATTTGTTGCTTGATTCGGTCAATGCCATGGTGTAACTGACTTCTGCGTTAAAGAATAAAAGACTCTATTTACCTAACAGTTTGAAAATTTAATTTTTCAAGGGCTGCTGGTGTCCATTTACATGGACACCTGGCTTATAATATCCCATCCACTCTGCATATGAGAACTTCAGACAAAATTAATGCAGCAAACGTGCAAGTACAGGCAGAATTAATCTGCTCAGGCACACAGGAAGAATGGCAAGGTTGGAAAAGCAATGGTTTAATTAGGCCACAGCCTTATTAACTCATAGGACAATAAATGGTACCTTTCCCATTATCATTCATTCCTCAGTCTGTTTTTAAGCCAGCTCTCCTTGGGAATAGGATATTCCTGCCTGAGTACTTGCAGCTGTCAGTGGAGGAGGCTTTCAGTTGTAGTTGTAACCATACAAAAGTGCAGGAGAAGGTCCTAAACAGTCAGACAAGGACATAAGTGTTTTTGTGACTTGTGAGTGGGAATCTGCATAATAACATATAGATAAATGGCTTTTCTTGCTTTTACTGGCAGAATGACACTCCTCGGGGCCTCTCCTAACTCCTGTCTTCACCAGCACATTGGCAAAAATCATAAGGAATGTCTCGTACTAGTGTACATTTGGTGGGGGAAAAAAACCATAAGTAAACTCAGTTCCATGTTTAAAGGTCAATAAATTATCATAAAAACCTCTCATGGTTTGTATTGCCACTGTTCCCTCCACTGTGTTAACCTGCCAGCCTTGTTTTAGTAACCCTTCACGGGATGTCAGGAGCTTTTGGCACATGCATGATTGTGTCATGGGTCCCTACCCTGTCCTAAGCTGGGTTTCTGTTTTCACCTGGGCACAAAATTCAACGTAAATGATTTTGATTTCCTCCAGCAATAGCAGTGACAGCACTGAATAGACACAGCACCCTTTTCTTTGTAGTCTCACAATGGTTTGCAGAGGTGAGCAAGCTTCCTTCCCTGTAACCCTGGAAGCTCAGTACATGATTTATAAAGCCTCAGAAGGCTGTGGTAGTGGCAAGACCAAAGTATAACATTTAGTGGATGCAGACAACTTGTTGTATTGGGCGTCCCAAACCCATCTGCAGGGTCTAGACCTCCTGTAGGCTACGGCAAGGCTCTTATCTCATGCCTGAGGGTGGTGGGACCTGCCACCAGCCTTTTCCCAACACTTCGCTCAACCTATGCAGTGCATCAAATCACAAAAATACAACAAGTGTCTTCTGCTTCTAAAGCACACTGTCATTAGTCATTTTATGGGTTTGCTGTAACGTACCTGGGGTATTAGCATAACTAGTAACACAAAAAGGAAGTAATGCTTCCTTATGGACAAGTTAAAAGTAAAAATGTAGAATAAAGGGATAAGGGACTCCGGGCAGAAAGTTCTTAGGAAAAGGAATATTGGTTTTCTTTGACTGTGTTTGTTTTGTAATTCAATAGAAATAAACAGTTACCATGGCAACTGTCATATCACAGGCGAGGCGCGGAGCAAGGAAGATGCAGCGCACTTACCAATTAGCAGAATCACTTTTAGGACTTTTAAAGAGACATTTTGCCTGCTGACACGAAGATACATCACAACTTGGCCTTCAAGGAAAGTTAGAGTTTGCTCCTGTACGTCCTCTTGGCAGGTGCATTAGCCATTGCTTCTTGATGCTGCACCCCTCTTTATGGAGCCCTCCCCTCTGGAGGTTCTCGCTGCTCCATGGGCAGCCAGTAGCTCCCAGGGCTGCCCTGGGAAGACCCCCTGTCCATAGGGATGGTGTCTCAAGCACAGCAGTCACCGCTCACCAGAAGGTCTGGAGGAATCATAATTGACACTCTTGTGACACCCAAGGTGCTCAAAACACATTGATAGAGTTAATTAATCCTTGTAATAGTCCGGTGAGATAGGTAAGCATTATTACCCTAGAATATATAGATATACTTTTTTTTATTATTATTTTTTAATACATAGGGCAGCTGAAGTTTGTTTAAGTGTTTTCAGCATCAGGGAGGAGCAGAAGTAGAGAGTCGCTGGTTTCCAGCCCTGTGTCCTGGCTACTGTTCAGCTCTCCTAGTTCTTGTTTGCTGAACTCCTCTCATATCTCTTATTATTATTATTAGTGTAAGAATACTGTTAGTGTGGTCTTGAAAAAGCAAAATGATGTAGCGCACCAGAGGTTGTTTCCTTTTCATTTTGCTCTTTGTTTTCAAAGGACTTGGAAACACAGCAGCACAGCAGCTCTCACAAATATAGAAATTATAATCATATGTACTCCTCATTTTCAAGGGTTGGGATTTTCTTCCCTCTTTTTTTATTTTCTTTTGGGATGAAGGGCATTTTGATTGCTCTGCAGGCAGTCTGTATATGTGTAAAATTATCCTCATACTGCAGGGTAGTTCAGAGTGTCATGTTTAATCTGTTTATCCATGTGTTGTAAAATTTCCATATACACATGCACACACACATGCACACAAACTTTAAATTTTTTTGCATACGTATTTATTTGTATACATATATCATACAAATACACATATAGATGTGTTTTTCTATCACTGACTATAGCACATAGGATATTGACTGTGCTATTTTTCTTCCCTTTAAAGAGCATTAGCACCAGCGAATTATATTTGTTTATGTTGTCTCTGGAGGAGACAACCTTTACCAATATAATTTTTACTCCAGCACCACATCCAAAGAAGGTTGTGTTTCAAAGCTGACATATTCCCCCTCCCTAAAGAAGAAACACAAGGCTGCAATTTGTCTTTTTAACTAAGCTATGTGGGTCTGGGTAGCGTTAAAAAAAAAAAAAGTGTTGTCCTTGTCACCTGCCATTTTTCTAGCCGACTTGACACCCCCAGGCTTCCCAACAGCTCTTTCCAGCAGGAGCTGTCTCGGAGCTCTTAGCATCACCAAATAATTGAGGTTGTCACATCTCTTGTTCATTGTTTTTTCCAGGCCTGGAAAAAATGCAAATATTTCATTGTAGTCATTAATTTTCCCATCCTTTTCTTCAAGCATCTCATTGGTTTGATCTGTTGAAAAGGGCTGAAGGCATTATTGCAAACACAGTGGCATCCAGGTTCTGCCTATAGTGGGGAAGAATCTCATCAGATAAAGTCTCAGGGAGGTCATCAATCACAGTTGCTGACAACCATTTTGCCTTCGTTTGTTACAGATGTGAACATGCTTAATTATTTGTAGTGTAATTAGTTCATGAAATGTCAGGAAATGTCAAACTGTGTTCACAGCACAGATTTTTGCAGCAAAGAGCAATGAGAGCAAGTGTCAGTGGGAGACATGGAG
>VZTA01008038.1:217157-239657 GCA_013398855.1 Mohoua ochrocephala
CCCTCAGTCGGGGAAGCCACATTATGTAGAATCATCATAGATAAATCTACAGTAATATTGTTGTTTGAACTAAGGTAATTTAATGGCCCATTTAAATGTTTTTCCTGTTTATTAAGCTTTCTTTTTTAAATGCTTTCTTCTTATTGGTTTCACAGCGAGTAAGATTTTTTAAAACCAGAATGTTGTGTTATTTTATTTTAATAATACATCTTTGGGGCACATTTGCTTTCCTATGTTAATTTAATATAGGAGCTAAGCTCTCAATTAAAAGCAAATTATTAGGATTTGCAGTTAATCCAGAAGTGAAGCAGAACACTAGCAGAATTTGCCTGTGAGTTAGGCCATATATTTATAGTGAAGAAGCAGCTCCTCTCTTCTTGTTAATATGCATATTGAAAGTAGCCTGTTATATCTATTTATCATTAGGTGGAGATTATTTTCACATTTGTACTTATAATTGTTTCTAGTTATGTAAAATACAGCCTTGCTGTGTGTATTCTGTGTGGGAAAAGGTGAGCTTGTGTGTGGAAGAACAGCTGAAGTACATCAGGGCCTACATATCCTTAATTCTGCATTTCAAAAAAAGACATCTATTTGACCTATTCATTATCCGCAATTTCTCTATTGTCTTTTCAAAAGTAGAGATGTATAAAATAGTTTAATTTTCTGCTATTTCATTTCTCTTCAGTTTTCTAAGGAGGGGAAAAAAGAAATATATAAACAGAAATGTTTTACATAAAAAAGCTCTGAAAAGCAAAGTAGATGCTATTTATGTAAAGCCCAGTCTCCCGGAGCTACTGTTTTGCTTACACAAGTCCACCACTGAATTTATACTGATTCGAATACCTGGCCTTTCTAGTTTTGCAAGTTGCATTTTAAACCCAATGTTAAGCTACGATTATGGTAGAAAGCATCAACCGAAAATTCCAGAAGTTAATAAATATTCAGATGCCCTGATTTTATGATCAACCAATTTTTTTTCCAGTTACATATTTCTCCAAGAATTCATATTGGCTTTGTGAAACTAGAAACTTTTCAGATATGTAAATCAATCTTAGTGTTACTGTGCAGTATTCTTTAAATTAAATTACAGTACAGATATCAGATTCTAGCAGTTCTTTTGCTGCAATGAGATAATTTCTGGAGGCAAGACACCTGGCCAGGCTAGAGTGGTGATTAATTTTATGTGTTTAGGGTGCAATCATCACTCAGAAAAAGGCTTAGGGTTTGGATGATGGATGACGGGTAAAGTGCAGGCTGATAGGACATGGCCCATGAATCTGTTCTACATCATCAGTTCCTTTGATCACTGGCAGAAGTTCAGAGATACTTCTTTGCATCTGTCCAAAATAAACAAAGCTACCATATACCTTTTGCAAGATCACTTTTAAATACAGGCTTATTTGTGGGGGAGAAAACACCTTTATTTTTTTCAACAATGGCTGAGGGAAATAAAAGCAAACACTTTGTCTTGCATTTACATGCACTTTTACAGGCAAAAATACGTTGACTGTGTGTGCATCCGTGTCCATACACATATATATATTTTAATGAAAGATGATAGTGTAAAAGCAATTTTTTTCTCCTGCAAACTGATACCTATGTTGACACCATAGAGGGGATTCAGCATAGCTGCTGAAAAACAGTGTTACACAGCCTGTCATGAGAAGAAAGTCCTAAGTTATAGCAATGCTATGCAGCATTTCTTCTTCATTAGTAATGGTGGTGTGACTACAAATTGTTGGGAATCTTACTCACTAGTGATAGCAAAATGAACTGTGTGACCAAAATGATTTTGATTAATAATTCAGAAGAGTTAAAGGGGGAAGAGATAGAGAGGATTTGTGCCAACCTACCAAAAATATTTTTTTTGTATCTCAATTAACAAAATATAATTTGATAATTGGAAGCAAATGCTTCTTTATCATATGATTTCTACTTTTCTTTACCCAATGCTGTCCCCTGCAGGGTGTAAGAAATCAGATCACAGAAGTACTCAGAGGCTAAAAATATATATTTTTTTTTTAAATCCAGGAGTAAGAGAGGAGTAGCTGAATTAACATCATGTTCTCTATCAGAATTCCTTATCAAGCCAGCATGGTTTATGAAAAATCCTTTAAGAAGTTTGACTGGGTGCTGTGATGATCATTCCTTGAAAATACTCTCCTATATCTCATGGCATATGTGTAACGCTTTTTTCCATAGGTGTTATGAATTCCTAGTGCTCGTGCTGATGTTCTGTCTGTGGACAATAAGATGTTAAGCATTTCTTTTGTATGTCTCATCAGCTGCACTTGGACAAGAAAATCAAACTGAACTCATAAATTATAAAATATTTCTCAATGGACTTTCTTACCATTTTATAGAATGAGAAGTAAAGGGTATCCAAGACTGCTTTGTATATGTAGAAAATACTAAGCTACTGCTCTGCTTAAAAGACAGGTGACCCTCCTAAAAGAAATACAACTCCTCTCAAAAAGGACATTAAAAAAAGTGAAAGGAAACATAAAGGTGGAGAGCTGATTAGATTTCATTAATAAGATCATCTTCGTACCAGACAAAAACAAAACATGGAGCTTAAAAAAAACCTCTGGGAGCATTTGTTATCACATAGAAATCATACTCACATGATTGCTGTCTCCTTACTCAGCTGGAAAACTGCTTTATCTGACTAAGTGCAAATACTGAAATGTTCATTAGTTCTCTTGAAATACCTTGACTTGTCTTTATTGAGTTGCATTTCATCCATAGCCTTTGCACCTGGGGGCACACAATAAATTTTTCTTCACAAAGGGTTTCTCAAGAGTGGTATGACTGTTCCTTTTCTCCCCAGAGTCTGAACGCATTGCATCATCTTCTATCATATTTACAAGCCTGGGGCCCAGGATGAAGAATTGTTTAGTATCTCCAAACCAAAGCTTGCCACGTAGCAGATGAAATTGTTGTTGCTCTGCCACTGAGCTGACTCAGTACTTGCTTGTTTGATTTAAGGCACAGTTCCACTGTGAAAAGTTATTGTAAAAATGGTATTTTCTTCTGCAGCAGAGCTAGTTCCTACGTGAATGAAGAATTATATGTGCTGACTCAAGTGACAAAACACAAGTATTTACTGCTTCTGGTGTTGCCAGCTCTGCAGAGCAAAGACAGAGGAGAGAAAGCAGGTTAGGGTCCATTTAATGTGTATCCATGAATATTCCTTTCCAGGGTTCTGTGTGTTTAGTCTTTGCAAACTCAGGGAGAACGAATGCATCCCAGAGCTGTTTGCAGGAGTATAATTTGGCCCCTACTGCTGGTGAGTAGCCATGGAGAGGAAGCATCTTGGTCTCTCAGATAGTGCATGTGGGAACATCACAGACAAAAACCCCATAATGAAATTGTGATTTGAAACAGAGTAGATCAATACTTTATACTCTTCCATACCATATTTTACCTATGTGTAAACCTGCAGAGTTTGTGGCTGCAGTAGGTTATTTTGTGGCATTCTGGCTTTGTAAACTTTTCTCTTGGTTTAACATCATCTCTTCAGAGGTAGCAGGAAAATATTTCTGCTTTTGTCATTACTTACCACTTCTTTTAGAATAAAGCAGAGTGACAATTTCTTTGTATTATCCAGCTAGCTATCATACTTTTGGAGTTAATTTCTGCCTCGATGTCGTGGTATGTTAACACATGGAGCTGCCCTTCAGTGACTCTGGTCTGTCCCCACTGAGCCGTTCTAAGGGTTGGAGAGGGCCTCCTCCTTTGGCTGTCTTAGACAGTCTGTATTGAATCTATGAGGGGAGTTCCTTAGGAATTACTGAGTTCATAAGGCTGAGTGTTGGTTTTAGCATGTTCACAATGTCTGGCTTTATTGCTTTTGCTTATCTAATCCAGGGAGAGGAGTTGTCTCTCTCTCTGTTTCAAAGTGACACTGAAGCTTGCATGAGAATGACTTGGACTTGTGTTCCATCAAAAAAAGGCACTGATTAGAGCAAGCAAAGGAGCAAGAAGATTTTCTTGAATATTTCAGCAACTTAAAAGAGAATTTTTAGCCATTGTCTTAAATTCCTAGTGGCTGCTAGATGATCGGACTGCCAGCAATCTGCTGGTTACTTTTGTAGTCTTTTGCAGTGAAATCGTCACCTTTTCAGAGCAATTTGTGGGGCTATATTTTAAGTCCAGTAGAACAGAAATCAGTGGGAATATGGCAGCTTGCTTAATTAGTCCAATACCTTACTCTATCTCTCTGGAGCAGAAAAAGTTTAAATAAAATTTATGGTTACTGAATTCTCAAAGATTGTCTTAACCAAAAGATAGTGGCTATCAATGAACCAGGCTGTGGTATTTGAAATAAACGCTGGCCCCTCTGCTGAAATGTCTTAGCACTGGGAAGAGAAGGAGTGGCTTCTCTTGGCGGCTTTGGAATTTTCTGCCCAAGTAGTCCAAAAAGTTAACCTGTATTGGCCTCAGGTTATATCTGTTCTTCACCTGGGAACTAGAACTAGGTTCTTCTTAAGAGAGTACAGTCTTAACTAATGGTGAAGCTGATAGCACTTACTTTGGTATATGCTGTCAATTCTAAAGTAAATACCTATGAATTAAAGCAAAACGTCATTGTTATAGAGAGAAAAAGTTGAATAAGAGGCAACTACATGAAGCTTATCTATGAGTAAAGGGCAACTTACCTCCTAGGTCCCAGCACTCAGAAGCTGACTAACTCTCTGCGGTACAACATTCACAAAAAGTCCTTGGAAGGGGCAGGAGGAAGTGCCCTTGACTTGTCTTAGAATAGAAACTGAAAGTTTTAAGGCTTCTCTCTAACATGAGGCTAAACTACAAAACATCAGTTATTCTTTGAACTTGTCTTTTAAATAACCCTTTAGGTATTGTAGCCTGAGCAACAAATATTTTATTGATTTGTGTGTGTGGATGGATTGTGATTAAATATATTCAGTTAATATTGCTTAGTAATTTTTCTGAAAATACAGCTATCCTTATGAGCTCTTGAGTCTGCTTTAGCCTGATCAGTGGTTTATCAAAGTCTTGTTATGCATTTCCATGAGAAGGAAGAATACAGCCAGCGAGAGCCGTGTGACTCCCAGCACTCACCACGTTGTTCTCCTGTGTAGCAACTGAAGTCGTATCTGTGGGCTGTATTTGCTCCTGAAATGTATGAACTCATAAGCCAAGATGGAGACTCGAGTGCAAATTCACTTCCTTATGGTTAATAGCAGTTACGTCCAAAGACCCTGAGAAGAATCCCTAATTCCACTGGAGTTTTACCTTTTTCTGGAAACCCTTTTGTTGTGAGCAGGCCTGGCTCAAGGGGATAATAGGAACTTGAAATACGAGTGTGTTTGAAAAATGCACATATACACTACAGACACATAAGCCTGACAATCTTTAGGAGCTGTCTGATAACTTTCTACAAAGCAGCTTGACCCCCTACTGTTATTTTTTTATATTTGTATTTACTTTATCACACAGAAAACCAATCATGTTACTCTGTCATACCAGTTATTTTATAAAAGTAGACAGAGGCATGTAGCAGCTCAGAGGAGCTTACAGTCTCCTGCAAAGAGACAGCACTTTCTTCCCTTGAGGTCTGAAGTTATTGGGACAACAGAAATGCTTAGATTTTGTTCTTTTAAATCTGAGTAATAGAATAATAGAACATAATAATAATAAAATATTCTCGAAAAGACCTAGTACCTAAATATGTCCTTGAAAAATATCATCATAATTTTATAATATCCCCTATATTAAAAGTTCAACAACATGTTACACAAGAGACTTGACTTGAGAACATATATCCATTTAAATTGTTGCAAACTTACTCAGTTAATGCAATATAAAATTATCTTCCATGTTGCTGTTGGGGATCATTCTGCTGCATTTATTTGGATGTCAAAGTGACAGGCCATTAGCCTAGGGGTAAGCTAATTATTTAAGGAACTTTTCTTGTTTTGTACAATGAAGAAGTACTCTTGAAAATACAACACAAACATAGATATCTGTGTCAGATGGTAATGGTCCATTTCTTTTAAATATGGAAACGTAATTTTAGCATTCAAACAGTCAAGAAAGTGGTAATTTAAAATAAAACAAGAACAACCGTCATTAAATGGCTGTGTTTCTGGACTTAGATTGATGCTTAACACATTGATCTTCTTCAATAGAAGCTTTCCATATTCCATCTGTTAGAATCTTTGACCTTTTCTTAACACCATTAAAAGATAAAATGTTAATCTACTGAAAAAAGATGCATGACCTTTTAAAAGTGAACTGTACCACTCTACAGTCTGCCATCATTAAAGAACTTTATGCTCAGGAGCCACGCATTATGTGTATCATAGCAATATAATTGTTTAGAATAATGTAATTGTTCAACCAAGGAGATACATACCACACATAACATAAATTAGAACTAGAACTATGTGAACTTTGAAAACCCAATCAAAATAGCATGTCGGATCGAGTCTTACTTTCAGTTTGAATCAGCCTCAACCTCAAATTTATTTTTTATTAATATGCCGCAATGCATGCCTAGAACATACCATTTTAACAAAGAAGAAAGATACTTTGGGACAAATGAAACCACATCACTGGCAAAGGAAGATGCTTATCTTTGTTTTAAATCACCTTTGCTTATTTTTTCTGTATAAGGAAATAACTGGAGCACAAATATTTTATATTTCATAAGGAATTTCAATAGCAAGGAAAATCATGAGAATGGACTTGTTTTTACTAAATCTGAATTATCTTAAACTCGACTTCTTAAAAGCAGTGGCCACAATTCAGAACAGTGCTGAAACCTGGTTTAAATCCAGTTCAGCATCAGATAGTAATTAGTTTTGAATATGGGCTAATTTGACTCCAAATTAAGAATGGAAAGAGAATGAAAAAAACCTGAATACGTGATATAGGCTCAGATAACCTAATCTTGTCTTCTGGTATGGTCTAAGTTTTAGATGAAGCTCATCGAATTGTTTTGAGGGCATAGCTATACAGTAGTGTGTCTACTCAATAACTACTTAACAGAGGATAATACAAAGTTCAAGTAGCTTCTGCGTTTGAGTATCATGTTCTGCTAGTAATTTTTATTATACAGGTAAAAAAGCCTTTCTGCAGATGAAGGCTCATATTCTTCTATTTTAACCTAAATTCTGCTCAAGTCCCTAATTTGTTACACTTTCCACAGTAAAACCAGTGAGCTTAGACTGGATAATTTGGGGTTGGAATATCCTCTATGCATGTTTTTCAGTGACATTTACTCCTTAAGGTAAGTGGCTGCATGCAAAATAGAAACGCAAGTGTTCCAAGATAACATAAATTTAGATCCTGATATTAATATTATTTGATTCTGTTAATATATTATGTTTAGCAATGTCACTGTGGCGGGGGCTCTTAGACAGCCCTGATACAATGGGTGCATCTAAATTAGTAATTTAGGGCACAGGAGTGATTTTTTCCTTTGTGATTTTGCCTTGCACCTGTACCTGAAGGCAGGTGGTGTGTGCCCAAAGCTGTTTCCTACCTCATGAAACTGAAGCTGAAGCCTCATTACCATTGAGCAGTAATGAGGACGTATAGTCCTGCAGGATTTAGTTCTCCACACACTTACTGCATGCCTAGGAATGGAAACTGGCTTGAACTTCATTGTTAGAAACTTGATCATCTGCATAATGACGCAGAAAGTAAAGGAGAAATCACAGAGTTGCTAGGAGTTTTTGGTAAGTTGAAAGACGTTCACTTCCAGTTAAAACTTCCTATTCTGTTTTCTGATTGCATTGCTACCCTAGCCCTATTTATGTTAAATAAGCAGCACCCCATTTTGTACAGGCCAAGCATTTCATCTTTGAAGTTCGTAGTCACTCTTTTTGTCAAGCTCTTCCATTGTTTAGACCTGCTTCCCAGTCCCAGCCCCAGTTTATCACACCACAAATTTCCTCTCTCGCATATTCTTCCCTCTAGGTCATTGATAGTGAAAGCAAGCAATATGTTTCCTGGTGTTCAACCATGTGGCACTTCACTAGTCACATAATACACTAGATAAGGAGATGACAGTCTGTGCTGCTCTGAGCAGCATATGTGCATGCCATCTGAAAGCCAGGAGCCGGAGGACATGGATACAGCCAACAGAGGGAGTCAATGGCAGCAAAGCACTGGCCATTCAACCCCTGCTACGGAGAGAAGAAAAATGGACAGCTTTGCATTTATGGTTCAAGGGAAGGTTTCAGCCTGTTTCTCGTTAGTCCCTAGGCATCGTTTGGAGGCCATGTGCTCCTCGTCTTTCAAGCTGGAGGTTGTCTACGTGACACGAGTTTGGTCCCAGCTCAGCAGGAGGTGGTACCCCACTAGAATGTCAGCTGTTTTGATACAAGTTTGGCCCTTTTAACAATTTTTATGTGTACAGGGAAGATCTGATCTGTAGCCTTTGCCTTTTTGTCTGCTATCAAAAGAAGCTATAATTGCTATCTGGTTAGAATTACAAAATAAAGCCTACTTTGTGGGGAACACCTGCTTGCTCCATCTTTTACAGGATGGTAGTAATGTTTAAAATCTCTTCTGCCTTCTCATAACTTGGTACCCAACATAGCTACAATGATATAGATCTCATCAACCAAAGTGGCATTCCCTTCAGACTAAGGAAGTCCTAGATCTCAGCATTGGTGAATATAATAAAGAGAAAGAGTCTTTTCTCTTTGACAGAGGCAAGCTGTCACAGTAATAGTGAAATGAGACACAGAAGAAAAAAATTTCAAAATACGCTCAGACACATTCAGGCAACATGTAAATAGAATAATAAATCTGGCAAGAAAGATCTGTTTATTTTTTGCACAAAAGGGCTAAGAAGTTGTTTGGGTGTTTTTTTTTTCATTTTAAAGCATGAATTTCTTTTTCTTCCACCTGAAGTCTGCACAGTATTCCACAGAGCAGCTGTCCACAGCAAGAAACTCATCATTCACTCTCTGATCAGCACATACAGTAAGTGACATGAAACTCTGCTTAATTCTCTTGTGTCTTTATGAAATAATTTCTTCACCAACTAAAGAAATCTGCTGTTTACCATAATCTCAATTTAACACCTTCTCTCACTGTTCAAAAGTAACTGTCTGCATTTGAATGGGGTTTGCAAAGCAGAAGTAACTGCCAGGGAAAACTAAACAAGTCTCGTCTCTTCCTTGAAAGTTGAAAAAGGCTTTAGTTTTTTTATCACAGTGACAGGTTGCATGGTAAATAAAGTTGGAGATCTTTGCTTTGGCCATTTAATACAAGAATTGGTTAGAAGTGAACAAAGCTGAAGGGTGCAAAACTTGAACTCAGCCCAAGTAACACATTAAATCGGTTGTTGGGAGGCAAGTGGCACATGCCCACGGTAACCCTGGGGGGGGTGGGTGCGATGGGACAGGCTGTGGGTGCTGCTCCTCACTTACAGAGGAAGCCCCTTCAAGCTAATGAGTTTTCAGTTAATGAGCACTATGGAAAAGAGGCCTTGGGAAACATTCCACTCCTTAGAAGCTAATTTGTTTGTTTTGTGTTACTTAGAAAGCAGCTGGGAGGATCTCAGCTCCATCAAAGCTGGGAAGGGTCCCACCTTGCCTCGAATTACCATGCACAGCAGAGGATCGCTTAAAAAAGATTTCCTCATTCGCATTGGAATCAGATATAATATCTTTTAATCAGCAATCAAAACAAAGGCCGTGTTAGTATTGTGAGGTTACGTAGATTTCTACAGATTTGTTCTGAAGTTAATGAAATTGCATCCAAATGAGACACGAGACATGAAATGTTCTGCAGGAGTTCAAAGCCTGCGACTGCAGCTGCGCTCCCCAGCAGCCTGTACAAGCCCTGCAAGCACTTACCTGGGAACCTGTTCTTGAGGAAAACCTCTCCTGCAACTCTCTTCCCCTCACTCATAAGGTTATGATTTGAGGAAATTCACATTTGAAAATTTAGAAGTACAGTGCACAATGGTTTCGTGTCATAGCTGGATTGAACTAAGAAAAAGCATTGTGTTGGAGGGTAGGAACCTCTTTTTGTCTTTTGTGTTTCTATCACTGTGTTGATTTACTGCAGGTAAAAAAAAAGGGTGATGTAAAATCTTTGTGTAATTTTTCTGAAACAGGATGAGTTTTCACATGATGTGAGTAGCATTGTACTGCTAACTGCAAAATGCTTAGAGGAAACTAAACTAAGTTGAAGGAATTAATATTCCATCAAAGAGTCAGTACTTGCCTCAATAAGATATTTTTGGCATTTTTGGATTTTGATATATGTGTCTCTTTTTCCCAAGAGAACAGGAAAACTACTTCTCTTCTCACCACTTCTTTCATCTTAGGTTGTTTATGGCAGACCGTTGCATTAGGTCATGTTGCATTTGATCTGCTGGAAAATGAACAGTGTTTTGGATCGTCCATATGTTTCATTTGCTGCCTCTCTTTGGTCAGGCGAATGTAACCGTCCTACCAGCACCCAGGTATGTACCAGGGTTAAAAGCTTTCAGATAAGCCAGGTATGCACCTAATCGGAATACTCTTGCCTGGGCACAGCTTTCGATGCTAGAAATAGTGGTTTTTAAGCATATTGACATATGCATTAAATGAAAAACACATAGTATTGAAGTGCTCTATTTCCCTAGAAAAGGAAGAGAATAAGTCTTAATTTTCCTTTAGGGCAAAGCTTTAATAGAATTGCTGCTAGTTCATAGTCTTCCAGTTATTGTTTAAACCCCATAAGATACTAAAGGCTTTGAGTGTTTATACCAAGAAAAGAAAAATATGAATTCATTCTTGAGCTCAGATTTGGAGCTAATAAAGTTATTCTGATTTCTATTACATTTCTTGCCCACCAGCATTACCCTCTTGCTATTATTTAGCTGAACAGTTTTAGTGTCTTGGGTGCCTTGTACCTTATGGAAGTTGGGAAGGAAAATCAAAGGTCACACGGAACATGGAAAAAGGTAATTAAAATATTGCAACAAAGAAAACAGAAAAAAAGAAATGTAACAGAGGATATGAACAGACGCTATCAAAGTGGTGCTCTGCCAATGTTTTTAGTGTCGTCATTTAGGTGTGTCTATGCAGTTGAGAGATTTTCCTCAGCAATCTGCTTGTTTTGTTGGTTTTACAGTTTTTGGTGAGATGGTCTCTGAATTTTTCTCAGATTCTCCCTGTTCCCTCTAAGATGGACACAATTTATCATTTTGCCATTATCCATCCCCAGTGATTCAAGGACTTCTGTGTTTTCTTAGCAAGCCAGCCAGCTTCTCACATGATATTATGTGTACTTGGAATTAAATCTCATTTCCCCTCTCTCATGGCTACCAGGCATTGTATTGCAAAGTGGGATCTTCAGCAGCCGAATTTTCAGTTCTACAGTGCCCAGTACACATAAGTTGCAATATCCCAGGACCCGAGTGGAATCCCACTCTGTCAGGATTATTTTACTGCATCATGCAACGTGCAAGGGCGTGCCAAGCTGGGCAGAGGAGAGAAAAGCATGCAGCTATTTTAGCAGCTTCTGTCTCCCCCCGACTGAATTGGAAATTAATGTGAATTTTGTGATAAAACTATACGTGTCACTTATAATTTGTAATGTGGTCAAATATGGGTGTCTTATATGGGTGAATAAATAGAAAATTGATTGCACCTTTAATTCTGCAAATCTTAGGATGCTATCAAGTTTGGCAGACCTGTATTTTTATCTGCAGTTGTCATCTGCTGCAAAAAAATCTGGAGTTTAGAGGGTCAGACTTCAGAAAACCCGGGTGTACAACAGATACTACAGACTCTCTGTAGTTACCCAGTTTGAGAACAAAAGGTGAGTACAGCATGCATAAATACATTTGTTCTGTGTACCAGCCTTCTGCAACAGTTTGCAAATCTGTCCTTAAACCAAAATGTTTTGTTTGGTGGCTAAAGTGAGGCGCACATAAGCATCAGTGGTTCTGTCCATTTGTTCTTGTTGTGTTCAGTGAAAGGTACAATTTTTTTGCAGTGCCTTTGCTTATTCTATGACTAGGCTTTAGATGAATGGTGATAATGTTTGGGCTCTGTATTTGATTTCTAAATTTTGAGTATGAGGTTATGCACATCCATAGATTATAAGAAGAGTCAGGCTGACAGCAGAGGGATTGATCTCCTTTGTGGAGCAGGTACAGCATGTTGCCTGTTTACCTTGTCAATGCGCTTCAGTCTCAACACACTTTCAGTGTGGAGAGTCCCAGTTTGTTTCCCACATCCTCCTGTCCTTAAAATCTGGGCTGGGCAGGGCAGCCTGGGTTCCCGTTAGCTCCAGCTGGTGATTGAGGGGGCAAACCTGCAAAATACGCAAAGTAACTCATTGACGTAGACAAATAAAATTTTGTCTTGGGCACTTGCGAGGCCTTATGAGTCTCCAGCTAACAAACCTCCCTCATTTTCAGCTTCATTGAAAAATGCAGTGAAATCAGGCTTTAATCAGGGGAATGACACATTGTGGTGCATATTTCCAGGTCTGGATCTATTTTTTAAAGAAGAAAATGAAATGCTATTTCAATTTTCTTGTGCTGACTCTTTAGGACTGTACTGAGCTCCTGCCACCTACCAGCATGCTCGCCAGGCAGTCTGTACAAATATTATTATTACTTAAATAGAGTCTGAATCATTACCTTGTGTTTTCACTTTGTACTGAAGTGATTTAAATATAGTTTTCTTATGTTGGGATCCTTTGACAAATGCATAAATAGTTAGCGCATTGTTAGCAACAGTGAAAAGGAAATGGATGCCTGGCAGGAGGAAGGGCAAATAATTTTCTCATGCTTGCTGTGCTCTTTCTGTAGTGTAAATCAACTCTTCTCCTCTGAAAGTAAAAACTTATTTCAAGATGTCAACAAAAGTAAAGTAATTAGGAAAGGAAATGTAATTCCTCACTGCTGCTCCTCCCTCACACACATTAGTAAATGAAAGCTATTTAAAGACACAACCTGGCGTAGACTAATTGGAGATGAGTCATTTGGGACCTGATCCTGGAAATGCTTACTCAAATGAGTAGCCCTTTGATTGTTCGCCTGGGTCAGTTTGGAGTGCGTGTGCATGCTGCAGGAGCAGGGAGGAGACCATTCCATCCTGCTGGGTCCTGAGCTCTCCAGAACCGAAAGGCTCCTGAGCCGGCCAGCTGGCCCCAGTGGGAAGATGCCTGTGCTTGGAGTTAACTGTTTTATTGGATCACAGCCAGTTTGGTCAGTGTCTCCCAGGACTAAACTCTGAATAGAATAGGAATATTACTACTTTGATTAATTAACCTCATTTGGAAAAAAAGAAACTAGAAAACCGAAACACACCACAAAACTTTCCCACATCCACTTGTGCTTCTGGTTCATGTCTGTTATAAAATTAACTACTGTAATATGCTCTTTCTGCAATTTAGTTCTCAAATACTTTGCTGCAAAGGAAGCTGTAAAGCTCAAAGGCGTATTTTTTCTTAGTGTTAGCAATTAATATGCCACTAGTCTTTGCATAAATAAGTTGTCTATTTTAAAGCAACTCAAATGGGCTATTTCATTTTATATGACTGTTAATTAAGATGTTGATTAGCTCTGCTATTGAAGCATTGAAACCCTTTCTAAAAGCAATGACCACTGTTTCAATTTTATTTTAATTAGTTGGACTTTGAGGTTATTTACTACAGTGTCAGCTATCAAAGTAAAGCTATTTAATTTGATGTTCCGTCCAAGGCAGGTAGCACACAGAATTCCACGTTTGCCTGTAACCGCTGCCATTAACAACAGTATGATTTAAGGTCATTTAAGAGTCATCAACCTCACAGATGGTAAAATGCGAAGTATCTAAAAGGGAAAATAACAATTGTTGTCTTGTCAAATAAAATCCGAACATTGTATTTTTCGTGAACACCCACTAGCTTCCAGCAATTTTATACAGAATGTGTTTCCCTTTGGGCGGAGAGTGTTAGGTCTTCCCTTTTATGTATCCTTCCATTGAGACATGCTAACCCCCTCGGGAGGTGAAACCCACCCAGATATTTGTGATTTTAAAACTTCATTTGCGTCACTTGCAACAGAGATGGATCATTATTCTGGGATAAAATCACATCCTGCGCAGTGAAAATAACAGGCAACATTTGACCTGAAAAGGGAAAGAGGAAAAAGAAAACCCCAACAACTTTAAAGTGTTAAAAGAAACAGACAGTGTTAAAGCTGCTTCAGGAAACAAATTCTCCCTGTAATGCAGTGTAATTACGATCTTTTCTAAGCTAAGTATAGTACCCTAGAGATTACTATAAGTAACTTATAATAGAATTTTTATTAGTGGTAGTAATTTTTTATGATAATTAGTGTAATCTGCAGCCAATAAAATCAGAAGATATATAGTTATCTCTTTTACACCAGAAAACTATTCTTCAGACAGCTGAAACATTAGGAAAAATATATTATGTTATGATCATTATATACCTTTATGTTCTGATTATTTGGTACTTTTTTTATTAGCTCTTTCCATTTAATGGTGAAAAATGTGAGGCATACTCCAGAGCCAGTACAAAGCAGCCAGTTTGGTGTAAGCAGCTGGCATTTAGTTTCCTTGGCAATCTTTATTCCATCTGATCTGAAACCTCATCCTTTGTGGAAGTTAGCGAGTTTTAAGTATTTCTTCTAGATGGTGGGTGACTCTTGCACGAGCCCTGTCCTCACAGTGAGATTTTGCCTTTCCTTACTGACTGGAGGGAGAGCCCTGGCTGTGGCACATGGTCTGTGTATCTTTGGGACTCTTGCGCTGCTCCACGAAAAGAACATTTTGGCTGAATGGATCAGCTACTGCTACTAAGCCAGCAGGTTTGCTGGAAATATAAAGAAAGAGAACAGTTCCAAATAAACCTAGGGAAGGACTAACTGCAATTCTCTGTTAGTGTTCTAATCATACTTTAATTTTTTAGTTTGCTTCTCTGTCAGAAGCCTCCTGCATGGATGAGATGGAGCTCTCACATAGGCTGTCAAAGCTGGGATCATACATGCCTAGAATTTCTTGGGCTTGGACTTCACTCGAGGCTGTTTGAATATACATAAAGGCTATGAAGAGAGACTGCTGTCTTCCACTCAGGGAATGGCATAAATTCTCCTGGACCTTTTGGAAATTCTTCCTGAAGAAGGAGGTTAGAGGACTGTTGCATTCTCCTAGCCTTTTTGTCTTGGTTTGTCCTAAATTAAGAAAAAGGGGAAAAGAAAAGGGAGAAAGTTATGGTCTCACTCCTTAGAGGTGCTGAGATTAGTATTCCCAGCAACTGTACAGATATTCATAATCCATATTCACAATCTTCTATGCCTTGATGAGCAGTGACTCAATGTTGACAGTTGACACTTCTCCAGCACGTGACTTAGTGTCTGTTGAGATGCATGGGGTAGATCAAGCTCCACAGAAGTTTGTCCACATTCTGCAAATATGGGAGGACATCGCTGCTTGCAGTTACCTGTGATCCATATTTTGAGAGTTCTCCAGTGATCATAACTGATGTAGGGTGTATTAAGCTGGCTATGTTTGTGCTGGCTGGTCTAGTTCATAGACCTCTTTAGACAGTTCATGAACACAAACATGTTCATCTAAAGACAAAGACCTTGGTTAGGTCCCTAATAAAGATGTTCTCATGATGTTTCTTAGCTGTGTTGCCAGTACATTTTGTGTGGAGATACGAAAACTGGCTGACTGTTAAAGATGCAGTTGTTTCCTTCACGTCCAGGAAACCTTCACTTTGTGATGAAAATGGCAAGTCCTTCTTACCTTGCCTCTGTTTTCCCCCACTGGTCTTTGGCAAAGGTAGCACTGTAAAGGCCTTCAGCCTTCAGGTAGATTCCAGTCGTGCTCAGCCAGGAAGAACACAGGCTGTGAAAACGGCACCCTGACAGTGGAGCTCCTGGCAGTGGATAAAGCATCAAGTTTCCATGCTGATTCTGCTGGATTCCTGTGTGCCAGCACTTAGAGACTGTTGACCGTGAGGTTTCTCTGACACTCTTGTGAACCCTCACAGGGACAGATGGATTTGCTCTTGAATGGCTCCATTCTTTTCTCTTTGTGAATAGAGCGGGCAATGGTTAATTTGCCCTGACTGCTGTCATGCACCACAGGCTTCTGCTTTGTCACCCCTCCTGCTGACCATGGCCTCAAGGGCAGGAGGTCTTATATTCTGAAAACGTGTGTACTTACTGTATGTGTCCAGCTCGTCTTTTGGGAGGAGGGGTATCGCAGCTGAGCGCAGATGGTGCTCTTCCCCTCGCTGTGCTTCAACCTGAGACTCAAATAAGAGGTTTCCAGCAAGCTGACTTGGTAGAGGCGACTGATGGGATTTAGAGAAAGGAAATTCCTGTTCCCCCTACACTGAGGAATCTTACCAAAAGCCACGTTAGCAAAAGTGATCACCCTTGAGTTCTGCAATGTTTTGAATTCATATAGGAGGCATTATAAAATTATGCATGAGTTAATTAATTTTGAGCTGAATTACTGAAAGGCACTGTACCTAAGGCAATGGCTGAAGAATATCTGGAAACTTGGATGACAAAGCAGTTTCTTTCTCACGTGGTTTCTTCAGAGAATGCCTTGCTTGCAGCCTGCTCTCAAAGTTCTCAAACTGTGCAACAGCTGCCTAAGGATTTCCAGGTACAAGTAGAAATGAAGTTTTCAGCCATCAGCCCCGATAATACAGGCTTCCTCCTTCATTCTTCATCCCATCTCTGCAGATTGGATCAACTAGTGTTCTTCATTTGTTATTATTTACTTAAAGGTCTCTCTTCTTTTACTGCCCTCAAAAATCACTGTATGCTCTTCCTCAAGCTTGCTGACCCTTGAGTTACGTAGCAGAACTGTTTTCCAGGATTAGTTTCTAAGGGTTGATAGGTCTGAAGCATTTTAGGCAAAAAGGGTCATATGTTCAGTTTTGGAGTCTGTGAATACCTTATTAGCAGACACTGGATTGTGTGGTGATTTGTCGAGAGGTTAGAACAGGTGCATGGCACCTTCCCAGATAAATAAAACTTAATTTGTAATTTCCACCAGAGGCAGATCAATCCGTGTAATTTAAGTGACTGAACTTTTATAGTTGATGTGCAAAAAAAAAAAAACCTCTTATTTAGAATAGCAGCAGTAAATTGATAGTGTAATTTGTGCTGTGAAAATTGGTCACTGCATTCAATTTTGTGTAAAAACCCACAGTCTTTTGAACAGCACTCACAAGTTGTACCCTAAAAAATATAAATAGTAATTAAAAAAAAATCCAAACATTCAGATCCTTGAAGACACTCCTTCCTATGACTGGTGTTAAACTTCAGGGGTTGTTTTCCTTGCTTTTCAAGGAATTTGGCATGTGCCACAACACCACATCTGGTAAAGGTTTAACTGAAAAATTACTTGTTCCTAAATTAAAATCTTAATTTTTCCAATTAAAATGTGTATCCTAGGGCTCATGGTGTTCATCCATTCTAGCACCAGGTAGGTAACAAATCATGTTGCTTGCCTCTCGAGATGAATATCAGATAATCCACTGTGCTATGTGCACCACTACCTAGAAACCAAAACACAAGTGATAAATAGCAGTAGGTTGGCAGCAGGGGGAGGTTCTTCAAAGAAAAACTATGCTAAAAAGATGTAAAATTAGTGACATCATCAAAAATGTGAACCCTCTATCCCCCCTGGAAATACACTGGTAAGCAGACCCTGAGGAGAAGAAAAAATCAGCAGCCTAAAGCAGAGTCTGTGGCCTCAGCCAAGAAATCCAGGTCACATCTGACACCCATTGAAATCCACACTCATGAAGCCAGTGGACTTTAGGTTGGATTCCTAATCACCAGAAAAATGGTTTAATTCAATGTGTCATCTCCAGGGAAGGGTGAGAAGACATCTGAGATGGAAACAGAGACAAATGACTCTTCACTTGAGGGAACATCAGATACAGGAGAAGCTCCCCTGTACGGCACTGGAGTCCAACAGGTAATACCAGTTACCTTGGCCTCACTAGTAAACACCTGAAAGGGAATGCAGTTTTGATGACTATAATTTCAGTCTGAAAGCAACCAACATAAAACACTATAAATTAATTGATCTTAGCATTAAATTTGATCTAACCTAATTTTATTTTGATTTTAAAGAATTAAATGCAGTCAGAACCTTCTAGGTGTTTTCTGAAACAGAAAATTGAGTGAGGGAAGCATTTTCTTTTTCACATGATTGTCACTGTTTTTATTTGCCACTTACAGAAATGTTCAAAGAATATATTTCTGCAAAATGAAATATTTTTAGTTTGGGTTTTTCCCCTTCTCTTTCCCCTGTTCCCATTCTGCACTTTTGGAACAGGCAGAAGACAAAACACAATTTTTCTTCTTAGTATTTCTTTCTTTTTTTTTCAGAATTTTTTTCCATCTTCCCTGCAATACCACTCAAAATATTAATGGAACATTTTTGCAGTGGGGCTGTATCCAGAAAAAAAAAAAGTCAAGGAATTCTAAAAATAAGAGTTCTATTACTATTTTTGATGTTAGAAAGTGAGCAAATTTGTCAAATAGGATGCAGTATAATCTTATGGTTTCAGCACAATGGAGAAATTATCAGTAGAAGAATGGATGGCAAACAAGAAGTCTTGCATGTGCGCTTTTCTCTGGGTGGTTTCCAGATTTCACAGATTGAGTGTAACACTGTGTTTCTGTCTTGTAGGAGGAAAGACTAGCTCGAGGCTACAGCCGAACTCCTTATGAAAAGAAAAAGGAAGGCTGCTCCCGTAATGGGGTGTGAAATAGTGACCTTCTAGAATAGCCATTTTAAGTAGCTTTTGGGTTTTGTTCAGCTGCGGTAAGGAAAGTGTAATCGTGCTGCCCAGTTCTGTTTGAACAAGTGAGTTGTGCACTTCACCGGAGGAATGTATGGAGTGTGTTGAAAGGACAGATACGGAAGTGTGGCCAGGAATGTGATAGAGTGGATATAAAATGAGTGAAGACAAGTGTCCTCATGCTGGCTGCGGTGGTGACGTGCATTATCTCGACATGTTATCAGGAGATAGATGTTTGCATTCCCATGGGTCAGTGCAAGTTGTCACAGTTTCAACTTCCAGCTTTTTCTTATGGAAATAACATCACGAGGCAAAGAACATGAAAAGTCCTCTGCTTGCTTGCACCTCCACATGTGACCTTACAATCCTGAATGCTCTCTAGAGGACTTAGGGTGCAGTGTGAAAGTATGACAATTGTTTTTTCAATGGTCCTTTGCTTCTATTTATAGCAACAAAGTTGATAAAAATGTTTTATTTCACTCCTCCTTTTCCCACTCATTTAATATCTTTGCTGGTGAGACATTTTCAAGGGGGAATGAGATATATAGAGATTTTTTTCCTTATCCTTACTTTCATTTAAAAAAAAAAAAATGGGTTAGATGGAGTTCTGAGCAGTAAGGTTTTGATGCACACGTTGAATGCTGCCTCTCTAGAGAGACATTGCCCTCCTGGAATGGCAAATAGCTCAAAACCTGGCACCTTCCACCCCAGCCCAACCATTCCAAGGTAGTTATTTTTGCAAGACCACTTAACAGGCTTTGTTATTATTCCGGTGTGAAACAAAAACAAACAGCAGAACTTCTCCACAGGTTTTGTAAAATGCAGTTAAGTAGTTGTCATTGTTTCTGATCTGCTAATCAATTATTAGTATTAATTAAAGGATCCCTTTAGATCTGTTCCTCAGATCCATAACAGTCAACAGGAAAAGGAATGTGTGGCATGTAATCTTGATTCCTGCATTTACTGTACGTTGTATCTGTTCCTGGGTGTGTGAATATACCATCTGATAAGGTGAAACACCCTGTATATTCTAGTAATTAGTCATAATTTCATGTAATTATTACAGCAGTTTCTCTGGTAGCTATCTCGTGTCCCAGACATCTGTACTTTATGAAGCCAAATTTGTAATTTTCAACAAATATATAATTAGCCCATTGAAGTACGTTACATACTTTTTCTTTATGCCAGCCTTTTTGAGCTGTGTTGTACCTGTTTGCTCTGCAAAGCCGGTAAGAAAAGTACTGAATTTCCAAGGTTACATATCTGTCCTAGTAAATTATTTATGTTGCAACTTTTATATTTTTTGGTAAGGTGTCAAATGTGCCGGTGTTTCTATCTTTGGGTTTCTTTTTTCCTTTAACTTTATCCTTTCCTGTGTTAGCCGGTAAATACAGTGCTCAGAAAGGCGGGGCAAACAGCACTGCCTCGAGTCAAGTGTGCTGAGGGCAGCTTTGCTGTAAGATTTCCCACACACCTGTGTTAAAGTTTGAGCAATCAGCACCCATCCTGATTTTTTCAGTTTGGAATATCTTCTAAGATAGGAATTGTTTCTTGTGCCAATCTAATCTGCAGGGTTGCTTTGTCGTGTGGATGAAGGGAGAATGTAATACATTTATTTTCACTTACAGTGAAAATCAAATATGAACTCCAGTCTGAAAATGTAACTGAGGTGCCTGGTAAGTTACCCTGGGGTAAGGGTTTCTTGGTGGGGTTTCCTGTTTTTGAAGAAAGCCTGGTTTAAAGAAAAAAAAAGTAAAAAATGAGCAGACTTGGTTAGCAATTTTTTAAAAGCAGAAAACTCCAGAATGGGGGAAGCAGCACAGAAATGTAGCCAAAATTAACTTTTTGGTTTTCTTTGAATCTCCTAAAGTTTCAGGCTTAGAATTATCAACCTGTAGCCCAACAGTTTCACTATAAGAACCGACTGTCATTTATTTGTGTGTACTGACAGCATCATCTCTTCATGCCCTGGCAACTGGGACTTACTTGAATTTCCTTTGATGTATTTAGCCTAAAGAGCCTTAGATTAAATAAACATAAACAGTCCAAATGGCTTTAAACTAATTCTCATATAAAACAAGATTTGAAAAATATGCATTGAAAGGTAATGTAAGCATTTTTCTTATGCATTTTTCGTTTTAAAAATGTAATGAATCTTTGCAGTTAGAAAGGGCTCTGTGGCAATACTCTGTACATCAGATGTTTGGGTACTCCAGTACCATTGTAAAATGCAGGATTTATCCAGTGAAAGCAGTACAGATGTTTGACAGCCATGCCAATGGGCAAATGAGTGAACCGTGAAAAAATGTTGGTTTTTTTCAGTTCCCTGTACACTCCCAGATTGCTTTTCACACCTCAGAATTTATTGAGGTGCAACATAATTTTTTCCTGTGAAAAAATTAATATTTACCCACACTTCTTTTACCGTGATATTTGAAATAATACAACATCATTACTTGCTGTGCTTAGAGCAGGAAATAACTATGACAACGCCAATACCATGGCTTGATTAATATTGGATTCTTAATAACTGTCTCTACACATAGATTTTTGGTACCAAGATGAGTCATTTGTGCAGACAGTTGATTCCGGGTGAGCCAATGACTCCATGGCAACTCGGAGAGCAGCATCTGCAGAGGAACAAGCTGGTGTTGTGTCTTTACATGCAGGTAGGGCCTGGATGCTTTGAAGATCTTTAGTGGGGCTCTCTGTGCTGTTTGTCTGGAGCACTGCACTGCGCTCCAGGCCAGGCCTGGCACAGCCAGAGCCTCACACACAACTTCAAAATAACATTAGCAAACTACTTCTGAAAGTAAAAATACGTGGTAGATGTACAGGTGTGAATTGTCTGCAGAAGCTGGAATCAGGAGGCTGCTTTGCTCCAGCACACCTTCCACTGTGGGTGGCAGAATCCCAAAGGTGACTGCTGGTGGTGAAATGGAAGGAAAGATGCCGTTGAAACCTCAACGGGATCTTTGCTTAAATGAGGACTGCAGATTTTGGCCTCTATTCTGTAAAAACTTGTTTCCCCCTCCAAGCTGCAGGAGAGCAGAGAGAAGTGTGACAGAGCTTGCAGAAAGTAGTTAAGAATACTTCACATCACTTCCTCATGCATCAGATCTGTTTTGGACACACAGGCCCTCTCCAGTTCATCAAGATCTTAAAAAGGGCCATCAAAACTGTGCGTTTTGCATGTATATGAAAAATCACAAGTTGTTTAGGTTTTGTTTTGTCTCCCAGTGGCACACTCCAGCACTCTCAGCCCTAGTGCCCACTCCTGCCAGCATCCTGTGGCATGCTGTGCACTCAGAGCGGTAAGGGGAGGGGCAGAAAGAAGTTTACTGCAGTGGCCATTTATTTCTTTGAACACAGAGACAAAAAGTCAGATCCAATCTTCAGCAGCTTATCTTTATGGTTTGCATTTTATTGAACCCTATTTTACTAATTCCTCCCGATTCCACATTGGCCATTAGGCATAATGTGTTCTCTATTGGTGTACTATTTAATAGGATGCTAATTGGTGGCTATCACAGCATAATAATCGGGGGCCAGTCAGTATTTCAGATGCTGGAAATCCTAAAGCAATGGCCCGTCACTAATGGCAGCGTGCTAGAATTATGGGTGTTTATCATCTCTGCCCACCTTCAGTTCCTGAACCCCTCTTGCCTGGGTTCAGTACAGGCGAGTTTATGAAGAGCTGTTGTTTGAGTGATGGTGGGT
>VZTA01008038.1:242157-257157 GCA_013398855.1 Mohoua ochrocephala
ATGAGATCCCCAAGTTATTACAAATTATAAGGTTAAGACCTCTTGAAAGAATCCTAGCTAGTTAAATATTTAAAACTCCTGGGTGAGAACACATGCACTAATGAGCTTCAGGCTACTAAATACCAGAAACAGGGGGAAACATCTTGTTTTATATTAGAAAGTATTAGTGAGTATAAACTGGCCATAAGAAGTGTTTAATTAGGAATTATATTGATATGGGGAAAGCAGAGAGAGAAACAGATTAGCAAATCTACTGTTCATCACTGTTAAAAGCTGGATTTGTCTGTGCAGGAAGAGAAACAAATGAAAGCAGCCCTGTATCAAACCAGGGGAGACACGGTACGGTATCCTGACCCTCCCAGCAGCCCTCTCCACAGCCTTGGGGGAGTTGCTGGATACCTCAGACCGAATGCGGATGGATCTTCCTACCGAGAATTCCTTTTGACGTCCATCAGGTAGCAAGTTGCCTTAGACTTTTGATCAGTATTGCTAATTTAGTAATTGTTGTTGGGTGAAAACTAGGATGCAAATGCCAGACCAATACATGTCTTGCAATTCTCTAACCCCAAACAAGAAGAAGAAGAAGAACTTCGTAAGTCTTTGAATCTCTTCCCTTGTCATCTTTTAATTCAGGCTTTTAAGAATGTGAGAAACCTGTTAATTATACCCGGCCGCGTTAAGTTTGCTATCTTAAGAAGAATAAAAATGTTGCAATTCGGATGGTAAGTAGAGAAGGGAGTCAGGGTTGACAGTAAATACTGGCTTGACATGATTAAGCACCAGATAATATTAAGTCTTGTCACACAAATATTGTGGGAGAAGGCTTGCTGCATTGTGTGCACACATATGTATTTTATGTAAAATAGCCTCGGTCTGTCTCCTCTCTGAAATAGGGAGTGTGAGTGGGTAAACAGCTCATAGCAACAGATGAAAGGCTGACAAAGTTCAGACTCCCAGTTCAAAGGTTTCAGCAGTATGTGAAATGACAATCTCAGGTTATTTGTGTTTCCAAGCTCCTGTGTATTTGAATTGTTTGCTCATCTATGGAGGCTCACCATTATCTTATTCCTGGTTGTGTTCATCAGCTGAGCGAGCTGCCTGGCTGCAGACATGTTTCATTAGAAAACTTAGTAAAGCCTCATAACACCCTGCCTCTGCCCCCAAGAAGATCAGATATCTTTTGGTTTTAATTGTTGAGGATAAATTACAGCGACACAAAGCGAGCATCCTGCTCACTCCATGTGCATCTCCTGCTGCTTGGTCAGCACAGGTCCACTGTTCCATTTTTAAATCAAATTATGCTTGTGATAATATTGTCTTGAGCTTACAGTTGCTGACATGGATATTGACAAAGGCTTAGCCAGTATTTTAATAAGAAAACAAAATACAGGAAATACTCTAGAGTTTCCAGGTGGATCATTAACAAGACGCCTTGGAGGGCTGAGACTGCCAGCCAGCACAGGGAATGCATCACAGTTCGTCATACAACTTAAACTTCTTTTGACATCTAGTTATGTCGAAATGTGACTGATCACCTAGGGGTCCAGGCTCCTGTGAGGGAAAAGTTCACTGACAGACAGCGAACGAAGCTGATCTTAAATGAGAATCAAGAGAAAGCAGCATTCCAGCGTCTGACAGTCTGCAGCTGCTACCTGGGTCTGCCTAACGAAGACGAGCCTGCTCTGCTGAACAGTTATATTAGCATCTGTATGCTTCTGTCTCATTATCACACATCTGCCCACCTTTATTCGAATGAAGCTTCTTCTGATCTGACAGCTCAGGCATTGTCAGTGAATAGATATTATGGGAGCCGGGTACAGCAGCTTAGGGTGTTAGCTTTTATTTTCTAAAGACTGTTGTACAGTTTGACAGTATAATGCCACAGAGGTAAAGAAGATAATTAACATATTGGGCAGTTTCTAAACAAAGCTGAGACAGTTATGCTGGCAAAAGTGCTGCTGCTGGAGCAGTATTGTTTGCACTCCAGAAACATCAAAGGCTTGCAAGATCTGCCTTTGTAAAAAAGAGAACAGGTATGGCATGGTCCCCATACCACAAGCAGGAAGTTTTGGGGGGCTGAGCCCACACCTAAAACTGCAAAACCTTTGGTGCTTGAAGAGCCTGTCGTGTGCGTTCAAACCTCTGCTTGCTCAGGCAAATTATCTCCCAGCATTTGAGAAGATGTGAAAAGGCGTGTGTGTGTGGAGAGAAGGTTGTGGGTCTTTTCACTTTCTTGAATTTATTTTCACCCCACAGCACAAAGCTAAGCATTCCTGTCAGCTTCACAGAGCTCATATTTGGATGGAGATTTAAGCCTTCTAAGTTAGAGATCACGTGGGATTTTCTGGAAATGCCAAAAAAGCATATGACAGAGGTTTTGTCATTTGCTCAGTAATATACTAGAAAGGCTTGTTAAAAAAAAAAACAACCAACCAACCAAAGGGGAAAATAGTATTTTGAGCCCTCAACGTAGATGGACTGAGGTTAGATGACTGAGGAAAGGGATGTTCATATTCTCTTCTGCAGATCTGAGAAAAGAAATGTAGTACTGCTGTGGATTACTACACAGCTTGTCTTCAGTTTTCACCAGGTCTTATAGTCTTTATAAAATATTGGACAGTTCTGGAATTGAATGGCAACTTGACTTCATAAATATTTTGGATATGAAGCATTTAAGAAATATATAGCCTCTGAAACTTCGCATTCTTCTTTACATTTTTGAGAGAAGTAGAGAACGGGATACGCTGCAGCAAGATCATCCCTGAAATCACTGTCACTTTGAGCCTTGGTTTATGTTTTAAATGTCATAAATAATAACCTAGAGCCCCCTGCCCACAAGCAATGCTGTGGCCGAACACCAGATCTGCCGCTGTTTTGGGTGAGTTGCTCATTTACAGCCAAAATAGTGTTCCCTGTTCCTGTGGCAATAAGCAGATTTACCTTGCTGAGAATCTAGCCCTAAATTTCTAAGAACTTATGGACTTTCCTCATTTCATTCATGGCTTTCAGTTCACTGCTTTTTCTTTGTTCTTGAGAGCACAGGGTTACACAAGTTAATGCTGAAATTACTGCTATTTTGCAACAACGCATTCAAAGTCATTTCAGCATCTGCGCTGATAAAGTGAGAACAGCTCATCCAGATTGGCCTCCAGGACCTGCACTCACCATTGCAAAGTTTGAATACAGAATTAGATTCGTTTAAAAAAGAGGGGGGAAAAAAAGGAAAAAAAGATAGAATCCATTGTCATTCATTCTAAAAAGGCATTACAGACTGCCGACACTGTACAGAAAAATAGGAGATGTTGACCTTTTTATTATAGACTTTTCTGTGCTGTTGCCCTCCTGTCGGAGGTGCCTCCCCCCGCAGCCGCGCACCCCCGCACGCACCCGCACACACGCGCGCCCGCTCTTCAGCTCTATGTTATCTCAAATAATTACCCTGCGCTTCTGGCTGTCCCCAGTGACTTCTGCTGCTAAAAAAGCTACTCATTGTCGGTGAGTGAAGAGGGATTTCAAACCTGCTTCTTGTGGCCCAGCAACAGCTCTTAATTAACCACTCAGGTATTGAGCCGCCTCCTCGCCCGGCTCCCATCCATATGGCAGGAACATGTCCACAGCGATAATCACTGAAGGAAATATTGTATCAAAAAAAGGGCTCGCAGAACAGAAAGCTCCTGCAAATTATTTTTAATGATTCTCCTCTTGTGAGCCGGATTATTTGTTATTTCAAGCAGCGCCAGGAAAGGGGGCTGTGTGGGGACATGCCTGTCCTCAGCTTGCTCTCCCCTGCACCCAGGCAGAGCCCCATCCTCAGCCCTGCCACTGGGCGGGCACCTGGGGTACCAGAGGAGGCCCTTCAGGCAGCCTAAAGAGCTTTAGTTCCCTATGATTTTGATAATCCTTTGTTTCTAGTGCGACTCGCTTTCCTTCACGCTGGATGTGCATGTTTCCTGTGAGAAAGGCACTTGAAAAACTTGCAGGCTTGACACAGACCCACACTTTTTCCTTCCCCCTTGGTTTATAGTAAAGAAAACAGTGATTTGAGTTTATAAATCTAATTAAAAATGAAGTTGCATTTACATTTTAAAACCTTGCATATACCAGCATACTGTGTCAAAAGATATTATGTATGATTTTACTTTGTGACAGAAACCATTACATTTAAAAATTCATTACAGCAAGGTTAGTTAGACACATGATGGATGCAGCTTTAATCCTGCCATATATTATTACAGTTAAAATGTAAATGATGAAAAATATTTTGTGCTTATCAGCATTTATGTGGAAATGTGTTTTACAGTGATATATGGTGTTATATTTCTATTATTATGATGAGAAAGAATGAAATACAAAAAGACTAAGTGTTTATTAAAACATGGTTACTTGTGATAAAATATTCTTGTTGTACATGACTTTAAACATATTTACCAAGGGCATTTGTCCAAAACAGCTGTGAAATGTGTTTGCTATGCAAATCATTCTTTGTAATTTTTTTCCCCTCTGTTATACTGACTATAGCTTTTTAATAGCCTAATGTTTAAGCTATGTAAATATATTTTTATTATTTTTCATTTCAGACATGGGGGGGGATGGGGACTGGCTCTGTTTACACACATGCATGTATTCAAATGGATGGAAGCATACATAAAAAGATAGACAGAAAATTGATCCTAGCAAAAATCCTTTTCTATCTCCTCTCATTTCAGCCTCTCAAAGCCAGCCTTGATCACAGGGAGCTGAGCTCTTTGCCAGCACAGCCCTTGGCACGTGCTGATCTCCGAGCACACGCATGGTCCTGCTGACGGGGGAGTGATTTAACACCTCACACCAGTGAGCCCTTAACTCAGCCTTGTTCTACACCCTCCTCCTCACACACGGGTAGTGCATCATTGCATGGGAGACTCATGCCCTGCCCAGGGAACTGAATTTTTCTTTTTTCCCCAAGGAAGGTGAGTTTTCAGTTGAGCTTGTGCTTTAGAAGAGCCCTGCCAAGCAAATCTGTACAGAGTTGTCCTAATGTGAAGGGTAGTGAGTTTTGAGGTCAGTATTGCATGTTGCAAATTCCTAGGTTAAGTAAGTTTTTAAATAAATTTTACTCCAACAATGACCCTTCTAGAAAGGTTTCTGGCACTAAGGGCCTGGTCTCCACAGGCAAAATCCAGTATAATCTTGAACAGAACAATACAAAGGCGTAAAAGCCATTAACTGGCTTGCCCGGCATCCCACAGGAAGTCTGTGACAGAAAAGAAAATAAAACCGTAAAGGCTCCGAAACTTAGGAATTTAACCATTCTATCTGAGTTTTCCTACATGTGCTCCGTACACTGGGTTTTCGGTGTGTTTTGGGTTTGCTCTCTTGGTCCTTCCACTGACCCTGGCTGACTGCTGTATTAGTCCAGTATTAATGATGATGACCCAGAAGCTATTGTCTTACACCCACGCTATCCCGACTTGCTCTTGCTTCTGCTCTGTTCCCGCTATTTATTTCCTAGATGTATCTCCTACAAGTTTGTGCTGTTTGTTTTGTTACTTTCTATGCAGCTTATAATTAAGAAAACAATAGAGTAAATAAACAAGTAAATTGTATGGTTTCCATATTGTTCCTGTAATTCCTTCAGTTTATATTGCTATGTCTTAAAAAAGAAATTCATTTGAGTTTGGCATGACACGGTAATCAGGCTGAGATTGCTTCTAGTTATATGAAGTTGAGCCCAATTTTAGCAAGTCAAATATCCTTCCTAAAAAAAAGGAACAGAGTAAATCAAAATATTTGTGATCAAGAGCATGTATGTCTCTCAGTCCTCAATGCCTGTCTTTTAATATGAACAGAAGCAGGAGACCTGGTGCTTGTAGTTCACTAAAGTGGCTATTTCCTTATAACCTTCCTCTTGTAACAATGTTTATTCAGTTATCAGGGAAGAAATATCATTTGTCCGTGCAGCTACAATTACCCAATTTGTTGTATAAATTATTACTTTTTTTCTCATCTCGTGTTGATGACAGAATCATTTAATAGACTTTCAGTTGCTCAAGCTTGAAAATTGGTTCCACATTCTCTCTTTTTTTAGTTTTCCTCCCTAGGGTGAGTGCAACGTGGTCTAAATACAATTTCCATCCCCCCTCCCTTTTTTCTAAACATCTGCTTGTATGAGGATGTTGTTGTGTACATTAGCACCGTACAGTTTAGCACCCTTTAGGACTACCTTCGGCTCTCGGCTTCCTCATTCCTGGGGCCAATCATAATATATCAGGAACTGTAGATATTTCCTATCTCAGCGCTCTCCGTAACTCTTCTGCTCAGCTGTCTGAAGCTGTTTTCTTTAGGAAGTCCAAAGCGAGGGGGGCTGGTTGACCTGGCATCAGTCCTATATATAAGAATAAACCCTCTTCCCCGCACACCTTTGGAGCTTTGTCGTGTAGGGGTCACATCCGTTTAAATTAACAGCTACCGCGCCCGTGGCGGAACACGGACACCTAACCTTTTACTGTCCCCTCTACCCTTTTGTTTGAAGTTATCCAACACACCCAGATAATTTTCTCCAAAGCTAAGTTTACAGGATTTGCCACTGTGTCTTTGCCACATAGTTCATTAGGAAGGGAAAAACCAGCTATTGTCACATGTACTGGATTTTTGTGTGTGTGTGACATGTTTATTTGTTTATTTAAAATAAACATTTGCTTTTAAATTTTTCCTCCCCTGCTGTTGCTGCTGAAATAAATGCCAGTCAGGCTTGTTTGCTTAGTATAGGAGTTACTGTGTGGTTGGAGGAAGAAATGATGTATGGAGCAGCCATCTCATTCCCAGCCTGTGCTCCAAGGGCTTTTCTTAGAAGTAATGCCGCTGCTGTTTCCGTGATGCTGGAGATGTCACAGAGTTACCATCTGCCCACTCATGAGTCAACTGGTTGCCTATGAAATCTATTTATTTTAGTTTTAAGCCAAAGACTATTTGCTGAAAGCAGGATTATCACTTTGTAGACCACCAACAGCTGTTGAAAAGCAGGGCATAAAACTTTGTTTATGTCTTTAATAACCCACTTAATGACGGAGCAAGCACATTATTCGTAATAAAATAGGCTGGCATAATCTTACTCCAGTGCATGGTGTCAGGGAATTAAGAAACATCTGCTATGCCATAAAATAACATTGTATATACTATGTACATTAAAAACATATGTACACACATATGTATATTATGTACATTATTTAAAATGTCTCAGTGGAATTCTACTCTTTTTAATTACATTTAGCAAACAGTGAAATGGTTAAATGAGGGTATTTTTGCTTCTGAATCTGAATTTTATATGAAGCTGGAGTCTATGGCTAGCTATAGTGGCAAGGGACAGGATACATTATCAGAGTACATTTAAGACATAAAGGCAAAGTTTCAAGTTTTGATATTGGGGTTCAAAATCTATTTTTAGCCTTCGAGTAAGTGACCTAATTTTCTGAACCACAAAACATTTGTGGGTTCTTAACTTGATGAGAGTGTTGGTTGCTCAGCAACTCTGAAAAACCAGGCCAGTGTTTCAGTGCCTAAACGCAGATTTTTATTTACAACGAAGGCATCTGAATTTGCAGCTTTTATCCATAGAAGTTGTAGGCATTGCTCCTGCCCTCAGAATGGAAACCCCACCGTGCTGCTGCTGCACGTGCACAGGGAGTCATTGCCTCTGCTTTGGAGACCTTGGAGCAATAGAGACCAACTCTTCCTTACCCTCGCCCTGCAGCTGGGATGCTGGAAGCGGAGGGGGAATCCTTCTCCCTGGAAGAGGCTGAGCGTCGTGGCTCCCGACCAGCAAAGCATGTAAACATGTCTTTAAATTTAAGTGTGTGAGATGTAAGTGGAACTACTTGCATCTTAAAATTAAATACATGTTTCACTAGATCAGGCCAGATGGTTTTACATGCTCAAAAGTGACATTTACAAGGTCACATAGGAAATGTTTGACAGAGCCGGGAACCGAAACCAGATCTCCTGAGTGCCAACCTTGTGCCTTAATTTTGCACCCATCCTATTCCTTTTTCTTCTTATGATGACATATTTCTCTTAATGCAAACAAAAAAATGGGAAAAAAATTATCCAATAAGGAGACAATTAACTTGTAAGGTTTTGCATGTCTGTCTGTTTTGGCTTTTTTTTTTCCAAAGAAGAGCTGAATACCCCAGTGCCACTGTTTCAGAGATTAGCACTTTAAGCTTTCCAGAAAGGCATATATTTTTATTCACTTAAAAAAATCTTTTTCTTCTATCTTTCAAAAATGTAAGCAATCTGTTTTCATTTCATAGGTGGCCCACCAAATAAAAAAAGTTATAAGTTAATAAAACTTCTATACAGATTTATATGAACTGAATGAACTCCCCCACTATCTGAATGTTAATCTGTTGGAAAATAGCTGCTGTGGTACTGGAATAACTCAACGTCACACAGCAGGGCACACTAACAGTAGTTCTCTCATTGACATTTTCCCCACAAGTGCCAAAATAAACATGGGAAACTACTATGGGGAAAAAGCCCAGTGAACTACTGGAATGGCAACTGTGATAAATTGAAGGCGGTTTCTTCAGATTCACCTAAATCTCTGCTTTCACTAATGTGTGTATTTTTCTTGGTAGTCCTATCCTTGCGAGTTATCTCAAATGCATTTGGTTTAGTCTGTCTTTGCTAGCTCTGGTCTTGGCATACAACTACATTCTTTGCAATCTCTCATTCTGCCTCAGGTTTGAGTGTCTTTAGCCTTTCTATCCTTCTCTAACTCACATCCAGACCTCAGCACCATGAGAAAGTACTCTAGATTAAATACTGTTTTATAATTAATATTTATTGACCAAAGTCTTACTCTGTGTATGAAAAGGAAGGAAACAACATTCTCACCTTCTCATAGGACCCTTCTATTACACCAGCAAAATGTGAAAACATAAAATATGAGTATGGCAGAGAAGGTTTTATGTAGTGACCTCTTTTTTTGGCTGTCTGGGCTCTGTATTTCACTTTTGTATTTAATTGACTTCTATTCATAAAATTTGCGTATCTGTGATCAGTTTGCAAAAGCTCTTAAAACCGAGTATAATTTAAGTAATATTCATTTGAGTGAACTCACCCAGTCATCTGTGGGGTCTGAGGAGCAGGCTCCGAGTGTTCTTCTTGAGGGTGTTTAAAACATCATCGCTTCAAGCTGTCCAGCTCCACCAGACCTTGAACAAGGGCCTGTGGCCAAGACACTGCAGCCTGTGAGCTGAGAGGAGAGCACAGAGCCTGCAAGGGCTAGAGATTTCGTCTACATGTAGAACTATTTCTTTTCTAATTTGTATCAAACTGAAAGAAATTGAAACCTAGAATCTTCCCCAAAAAATGTTCTCTAACTTGTTGTTCTGGTTTCTCCTTCAGCAAAGACCAACTTGTCTTGTTATGAGCATTAAGGATCCCTGCTGAACAGCATAATACAGTTCCCTTTCAAGGTGTGCTTAACATCAGCTTTCCACTCCTCAGGACAAACACACGTCTTCACTTGTCAGGGGAGCAGGCACTGAAGCTGTTCATAAGGTATGTGTCTGTGTTTCTCTGGGGTTTGATTGCCTTTTTTTTTTTTAACTGAACCTGAGCTACACTGTACATGGGACTAGAGCAATTGTCCTGTCCAGGGAAAGTATTGCTCCTTCTCCACCAGCAGCAGACACTTATGAAAGAGGCCAGAAAAGGGTGTCCAGATGCTGCTGCTTCTATAGCACCACTTCCCATCTTCTTGCACCCACCTTGCTCCAATTTCCTGAGCCAGAGCTGGTAGCCTTATTGGTTTTTTATAGTCTCTGATAGATTTTCCCTCGCCTCCCCATCCATGACTGTGCATATAGTTTTTAAGGCCATGTAAACTTTTGATATCTACAACATCCAGGGGCATTGAATTCCACAGTTTCCCTATGTGTTATGTGAACATGCACTGAGTTCTTATGTTCTTGTTCCAAATAATTATTCCCATGACACTCTTGATCTTATAAACTTTTGCTGTACCCACTTTTTGTCATCTACAGTTTCTTCAGGCTATGGAATCATCCTGTATGTAGGTGCTCCTCAGAAGCAGTCCCATATCTTTAAAATGTGCCAAATCTCTACTGGTAGCTTAACAAATAGCATTTACTTTTGGGATAAAATGGGCACGCACTACTACCCTCAATGATACATAATACCAGTCAAAGCAGAAGTATAAAAAGCAGATTAAAGTCCAATGCACTTCAAATGGTAAGGAATACAGAGCTGAGACAAAGGCACTGGTGTCTTCCTGAAGTCCCCATATAGAGGAATTTCCAGAAACCCAGAACAGGGCTATAGAAGGGTTCCTTTCCCGTGTGTTCCCCTGTCTGGTAAATTGGATTCAGGGCTCTTTAAATATCATGTGGAGAAAATCTTGGGAGTAAAATCAAGAACTAAATATGCAATCAATCACCCAAGTGTTTGAATTGCAAACTTTAAAATATTAACATGCTTTATTTTATGTGGTTCTAGCCAGCCCCTTTATTTGGGGGCTCCCTGTTTCCTGCATACTGGGAGAACTGGAAAGCTAATGCCAGTGAAAGCACCTATCACAGCTTATTACAGAGGGTAAACAGCCAACGTTATTAGTAGATGAGCAGGAAAGGCAGATCAATATAAGGAAATACTGCTTTCATTCACTATTCCCTTTGTCACTGCCAGACCTCAGAATTTTTCAGTTCATTGATGTCAGTAAGGATTTACTTCCCTGCCCAAGGAGCTGGGGCCAGATTATTCCCAGGCTGCAGCAGATACCGATCAGCATGTAAGCTGGCTTGGGCAGCTGGGTAAGAAAATAAAATTTAAGTTCACAGTTACTTAAATACTGCTTGGGTTTATAACGTCCACATAGGTATTAGGCAACTTGGCAACAGAAGTGGCCAAAAGATGTCTCCTTTCACAGCCATGCTTGGTGAATGCACTGGCTTGGTTAGACGGAGGGGTGGGTATGGTGTTTTCATTAGCTGAGTGAGCACCTAGCTCAGGCCAAGTCTGAAAACATTTTATTCACAGGGCTGCTCAGGGGTTAAACTCTGTTTAGCATAATCACTCCTCTACTAATATGCCATTATTTCATTTGCAGAGCAGCTTTCTCCCCAGCAGCACCTAGAGCCTGTCCTTGCATACCCCCATGCTGCAATGCCCTCGGCAAGCTGTGGTTTACACCACACACACCTTCTCGTCACTGTTATCACCGATGGTTTCCTCAATGGAAGTAATCATTCACATTATAACTGTTGCCAAAACCCTCTGGCACCAGAAGTGCTCTTGGAATGCAAGCCTGAAGGCATGCAAGAGCCTGAGCAGCTGTAGCAGCAGCCCCGCCAGTCAGCGAGCTGGGGTTGAACCGCATCCGGGGAAAAGGCACAAGATTTCCCTGAGACAAAATGCACTTCACTTCATGTGCACGTGTAGAGCCACATTTTGTGTTCAGTATCAACCAGAGGTAGGTGCCTAGATCTGCCTGGTCCTTGCAGATGAGTTCTGTGTGTTGAGACTTTTTTAACATAAATTTATACACAGGAATGCATGTGTACACGCGCGCGTGTGTGTGTGTGCGTGCTAATCTTTGCTCAGAGTTTGTGCACCTTGAGGACCTCGCTCCCCAAGTGGAGTTTAGGAGTTGTCCACAGTTCAAATTATAAGCAGAGATAGTCAAAAAAGAAAGACTACTCATCAGTGATATAACATTGTCTACCCAGTCGCAGAATAAGATACAGCAGCTTAGTCTGAGTGTTAAACTGTCACAGTGCAACAAGATAATGCATCCAAATAATCACTTGACTTACCTGGAATCTGCTCAGTGCTTTCATCTTCTCCAAGCAATCAGGCTGAAGGGCATTCCTAAATTCCCTGGCAGCTGGCATGTGAGGAATTCTTATTGTGGGGGTGCAGTTTATTTGAGCGGGCACATGTGAGTGCAATCACCACAGTCTGATTTCAAAGATGACTCTAAATGTTCTATGTCCCTTCGTAAGTTTAGCACTTTTAGTGAGTTAAGCTAAATGCATCTGTTATTTTTGTACAGTCGAATTGTGTAACTTGATTGCCTGACACAGTATCAGCAGTGTGAGGTCCTTCATGGGTCACAGCTCAGCTGAATTTTATGCATAAGAATTTCCCCATTTTTGTTCAGGAGATAATTGTTCTTCTGGGCAATACTCATCAACTAAAGTCTGGAAAAAAGAATGCAAAATGCAGCCAGACACCTCCAAAAGAGCCTTCTTGTGCCTTGCAATGAAGCAGAAGGAAAGTAAAATCCTATCCTAGTTCCTTTGAGTGGGGCTACCTATCCTGCACCCTCAGCCACAGCCCAGGTGGCCGATTCCTTGTCCTGATGTCTCAGGGCAGCATCCATGTGTGGAGGTGGCTCTCTTAGGCCCTGACTGGACCCATAGGCACTGTGCAGCGGGTGCCCACCCCGGGCATGGTGCAGGTGAGCAGCCCAGCAGGTACCAGCAGGTACCAGCACGCACCCCTGGGCACCACCTCCTCTCCCCTGGAGTCGCCACAGCACTGGGGGGCTGCACAACCCCAGGCAGGCAGTGACCTTGGAGCAGGGCTTGGATGCAGGAGGATTTGGGGCAGCATGGCACACTATAAAACTGTGCATCGGCAAAGACAGCCCAGCTCCTTGTTAGTGCTGGAAAATGCTCCGCAGCATCCAAACCCTGCAGTGCTCCAAGCTCATGCTGACGGGCCAGCTAATTGTCAGCATGCCACTGCCTCTGCTCCCTGTGTGGTCCTGCAGAGAGCCATCGTGATGGCTGCCAGTAATGAGGAAAACTGGTGTGGTTTTGTTTTGTTTCCTTTTAAATAAACTTGCAGTCCTTAATCTAGCAGGCTGGAGTCCAGATCTGACAGCCCTGTGAGTAACGAGGTGCAAGGAAAGACAGGATGTAGAATTAGGAGGTCAGAGCTGAAGGTTGCCCCAAATTTGATCTCTAGACTGGACATGTTACATCTCTTCCCCATCCCTTCTCCTCTTCATCTTCCCCCTTGCCATCATTCTGAGACACAGGGGATAGGTGCTCACTTACCAGGGCAGTGGCCTGCCCAGCATGCAGGGGAGCTGGAGGGGAAGAGACCCACTGGGCAATTCCCCACGGGTCCACCAGGCCCTGTCTGGGGCATCTCATGAGGTGTTCAGGCTGAGGCACCTGGGGCTGCCCACAGCTCTGCCCCAGGCACCTCGCATCCACCTCTTTCTCACCTCACCTTGAGGAGAAGCATCGAGCTGTGGTTCAGCTTGTTCAGATGCGTGCATAGGAGTGCTACATGCACTTCTACACAAGATGAGGGATAATTGCAAGTATTAGGTCATTTTAAAACAGCAATGTCTCTTCAAAATAAAGGTGAAATGTTCTTCTATATCTTTTTCTATTTTACACACACTTTGTTCCTCTTTGTATCCCTTCCCATGCAGCTGATCAGGTGACTAATTTTCTTCACCTGCAAACTGAAGTTTTGCTTTTCTACTATCCACTAGAAAAATGTAACACCCACCCAAAGTGTTTGTTTTCATGAGGCTGGTACATTGCACATTTGCTTTCTGCAATGATAGTGGGTTAGTTTGCCTTCACTTCTATTTAATATTCTGTATCTTGACTATTTACAATTGTAGCACTGCAGAGCGGGGAGTTCTTATGGATTGGTGCATCAGAAGTGGACCAAAACCCAACGGGGGGAGGGGTTTGATGTTGGTTTGTTGGTTCCTATGTGTTGTTGCCCAAAACATGAGCTCTAACCTTTCATTTGTCAAGCCCCAGAGCTCTGACCTCTGGGCCCCAGGTGACCTCACACCACAGTTATGCACTGTCTTAACACAGGGAAGGAGGGAAACGCTAAATGTAACTAAGAGGCCTATTAGATACAGCAGAACAACCCCTGGCAGAGCACACCAAACTTGTCAAATGACCCTTTCTGTGCACCAGAACTGCCCTGGAGCTCGTGCCCCTGCACCCACTGGCTGCCCTGCACAGCACATCAGCCCCTAGGCTTGGCTGTGGGTCCCAGGGACAGGGCAGAGCCTCCCGCACTGCTGCTCCCTTTGGTGCAGCTCTGCTAGTGAGTGGTTGCAGGGACCTCATCAGCTTCCAGATAAAGAGGTTCAAGAAGCAAAGAGAAAATCAGGTTCACCCAACGTCTCTGGTGATATTTTGTGTTACATTGCTGCACGTAGCATTGGCAAAGTTTGTGGCCATGGCTGAATTACAGCCATGCATGCACTAAACTGGCATTTATTCACCATCTGAAGTTCTTTTGGCAGCAAATAAGAAAATGCACTGATTAAAATTTAAGAGTTCTCTCAACTAGTTCAAGACCCTCTAATCAGCTCACCTTGGCTCAGGTGTCCCTCCCCTTGCCAATAGTCTTTAGCATGCATCAAGGAAAAGAATATAGTCAGCAAATCCCGCCGTTTCCATGGTGACCACAGGTGGCCCTGTGCTCGTCTCCTCTACAGATGAACAGATAAAAGGTCATCGGTATTGATGGCACGGGGGAGAAATTAGTGCAGGCTGGTTTGTGGGCTCCTGTGCTAAGGCCAGACAGCGATGGAGTGAGGACTTCAGCAGCGTGTGAATCCCTTTGGCTCGATGCCGCTGCAGCTGGGCCACGTGTTTAAGTGCATCTTTGGACAGGAACGCTTTCGTGGTCCCTGGCTCTGGCAGCAATGGGAACAGCTCGGCGGTTTAGACGGGCAGCCATAAAATAGATTAAAATACTCGGAAGAAGTGTGGCTTTTTCTCTGGAGAGTTGGTAAACATGGTGAGCAGCTCTATGTTTTTAAGGCAGCAGTTTGAAAGAGAAGCAAGTGTAAAAGTTTAATTATAGGCTTTTTCTGACAGCAAAACAACTCTTTAGGCTGTGTGTGTGTTGTCAAACTGCAAACCCAAAACAAGCAAGGGAAAGGAAAAGAAGTTCACGCTGGCTCATATTCTGTGCTGTTCTGACAAAATATTTTCAGCTGTT
>VZTA01008038.1:262157-319600 GCA_013398855.1 Mohoua ochrocephala
ATCATAGACTAAATGAAAACTTATCATGCACAGAGGCAGCAAATACATTTATTTGAAGCAGGCATCATATTAGTTCACTGGTTCGGCTGTGGTTAAGGGAAAAAAAGGGGTTATCAGTCTTTTGGGAAATTCTTTCAAATATAACCTGCAGCAAATATCTAAAATTGGGGATTATCTATGTTATAAATCTTTGTTCAAAAAGTAGAAAAGGAACAGAAATTGCTCTGTAGCCCTCTAAGACGATAAATTATATTATTTAACAATAGATAAACTTAGGGCACCTTTCCTGTGGTACAGCCCTATTGTGAATTAAGCTTTAATCTGCTTCACCTCAACATCTGTTCGGTGGAACCAAAGATCTGGCTGTATTGGACACAGACAGTAATTTGTTTGTTAACTGCTTCTCCGGAACAATATATCATTTCAGAAAACAAAGCCTACTAACACAACGCATATTTATCTGTTTCCTCTATCTGTGTTCCTTTTTCCATAAGTGCAAGTTCAGGCTTTTGAAATGTTTTCCTAGAGATAATTTGTGATGCTGTTAGATTCGTAACCCTGGAAAAATAGATTCTTTTTTTTCAAGCTTTTTTTCATCTTTGACCAACAGATGTTCTGTTCAAAATCTGAAAGTACTCGCTATGTATGTACTAGCAAATTATAATTGTTAACGCCCCTGTGGAAGGAAAATGTCGATAAATATTTGCCATCAGTAGACCGTTTGGAAACAAAGGCATTTGCTTCACAGAAGTTCGCGTGCTCAGTCTTCCCATTTGGCTTTTCCAGCAGTCTATTCAATAAGACATTTAACATTTTGTTTGTTTTCAGAAGAGGAAGTGAAAATTAACTTCACAGAAACAAAAAATAAAACGTAAAAGCCAGTGGGCATCCTGTATTCCATTGTAAAATGGCACTCCAGTGCATTTCTGTGATACAAAGGTGACCACAGAAACAAGTCTCTGATCCAGCGCCAGCATTTTACCACTGCACACCAAGGTGGCAATCGAAGAATAAAAAACATCTGGGACTGTGATGCAGATAAATGTCCAAACATATGTCTTCTAATGAGAGCTCTCCACCCCCATGGATAGTCTCCCCTGGCCGGACAACTTCGGTAAAAACCATATTTACCTGCAAGTCTCCACATCCACATCTCTCTAGTGAGACATAGTGGTTGAATGGCTCATACTTCCCACTAGTATTTTTAAAGGTGAGATTTATCCTCTGTTGAAGGGGGTAAAACTTCTCTCTTCTTCTCTTTTTTTTCTTTTAACTTGAAACAAGCAAATCACTATAATTTTCAACAACAGCAGGGCAAGCTCTCTGCAGAACTCTCCTGCAGAAATCTCTTAAATCCATACCCTGGCAATCCTTGTACACAATATGCCATCCTTGTATTGTGCTATATTGTGTTGTGCTATAGTTTCTCCTACTCTATTCTATATCTCGTTGCATTATTTTATCTCCCTCGTGGTAGCATTGGGTGTGTCCAAGCCCCTCATAGTGCTGTACAAAAGAATAGGACTAATGTCTAACACATGCTGTCGTGATTTGGGGAACCAATCTCTATGCCACTAAAATTAATTCTGTTTTATAGCATGGACTGCAGTGCATCTCTTTCAGAGAGCAAGCCCCATATGGACTGGAACTTCCTGGCCCTCTCTGCAGCCCCTTGCCCTCTGATTGATGCACTGACCATAGGAGATGCAGGTTACATCCTTTTACCTGGCTACAGGGCTAACAGTAAAGCATCATTAAAATGGGAAAAATCAGCCATGCAAATGAGCCAGAGAAATGGCTACCAACCAAGGCAGAGGAACTTTTCCAAGTCTGAACCCTATCAGGCAGCAAGTTAGTAACTGTTTTGTGGATTCATTTGATGAGCTGATAAATATGATAAGAGGGCACCTGAGGTGTTACACAAATCAGGGAGACTGAGAATCCATGTTTCTGAGAAGTCAGAGGCAGGAATTTGTGTCTAGAAGAAGAATTGTGACCTACTTAGAGGAATCTGACTTAAGCCCCAAATAATGTTCTTGCTCAAGCATGAATTACAAGCAGCTGAAGAAAGATGAGCTTTTGCACTTGTGCTCTAGCCAAGTTTGCCCACATCTAATGAGCAGAAGTACAACTCAGTGCCATTTTGTATTCCCGGGACGTGGTGCAGATGGAGAAGCTGCTCTGAGTGTGGGTCCAGAAACCTCTCACCCACTCCTCCAGGCACTGCACACATCCTGCCTCATGCCTCTCCTTGCAGAGCCTGGAGGTGGAAAGTGTCAAGTTCAAGAGCAGAGGGAGCAGCAGTAGCTGTGAGAAGCAGCCTCACAAACTGGAACCAGAGCTGGCAGCAGAGCTGGAGCATTGGGCATGGATCAGGCTGGAGGAAAAGAACTAACAGTTCCATGCTCAGAAGCCTGTAGAGTGAGAAAGCAGCAGTCACCCGTGGAGGTAAGCTGCCGCACATAAACTCAGGTACAGTAGTCTCAGTACAGGAAAATTCCTGGGGGCAAAAAGATGGTGAAAATATGGGTCTTGGTTCACCCCCATGCTGGGCGATGCCTCGCTGTGTGTCAAGTCTGGGCAGATGCTTTGTGTGTTGTGTTATTTGGGCCAAAGTCCCACAGGAAAAAAAAAAAACTGAGTCCAAATTGAAAGATGCTATGAGTCAGTCTTCTGATGAAAGAGAGGAACGTGATGTTGGGGCTGGCAAACATGATAGTGCTGTGGGATTAAAAGAAAAAAAAAAAAGAAAAAGAAAAGCCCTCAGAGAAAGGGTATGCAAATGATGGGAAAAAGAGCAAAAGAGGAGATTTTCTCCAGGGATGCTATATCCCTGCCTTCCCTTCCCGCAGAGGGTCGTGGGTGAGCTCTTCGAGTTGGGATCCAGAAGTAAGAAGAATGTAAAGATTAATAACTGAAGTATCCCATTGGCCACAGAAGTGTTTTAGTTGGGTTTCCAGGATACCTGGGATCCTGACCTAAGCATATCCCCCGGAGGTGGGAGAGCCCTGGGTGTTGCCCAGCCAGGTCAGGCAGGCTGTAAGACATGGACCAAAAGCCACCCAGGAAACACCTGGACCCACACTGGCACCACAGGCACAGCCCAGCACCACAGATTGAAGCGACACTAACTTGAGTTAAAGCTCAGCTTTTAACCAACTCCTATTATCTGCAAGGCAATATTAAATGCTGGCATAGGCACTGCCTGGAAATGGCAAGGGGAAAGCAGGAATTGCACAGAGCAGGGGAAATTGCAGACTGTGAAGGATAGCTGCATGCTACATGGCTTTGGTTAGCAAAAGAAGTGTTTTCTACAGCAAAGGCCTCACATTTAAAGACACCATTTTAACTTGGCCCCAGCAGCGCTGGCAATGCGAGTAGGGTAAAAGGAACAGTAGAAGAGGCGGCTGTTGTCAGAAAACAGTTCCTGGAAAATATTAAAGTTCTCTTGAGGCATGTAGAAAAATTCCAGAATACTGTATTATTATTGTTATTATTATTACCCTTGATCTTTTGGAAGGTGGGGAGGGAGTATACGCAATTTTAAAGAAAGAAGACAAGACATCTGTAGCCTTTAAAAAGAAAAGCACAAAGGCTGCTAGTCTCTCCTTACAACATTTTTAATTATTTTCCTTAAGTTTCCGAAATAAAAACACAATGCATGGAGCCTCACCCAATAAAACTATGTGGGTAAATGCAATACCCATTGTCTAATCAATATCATATTGCTCATGGCTTTAGCTTGTTCAATAGCTGAGCTCACTGACTCCTGAGTTGCACCTAAGGATGCCAATATCTGCTTAATGTTGGACAAACTGCATTTGTCATTCCCTGTAACCGAGTTCTTTAATCTCATTAATAACCCACAGATACCGAAACACAGCTTTGAATAAGCTGGCTGGAATATGCCAGTGCTCCACGTGCAATTCCAGCTCAGGGGGTCATATGTTGTATGTTAAATAGGCTCGTTGCCCCTGCAGAGGCTGCAGCCCTCCTATCCCATTGCTCTTCAACTCAGACACCCATAAATGGCAGAAGCTGCAACAGAATAAAACCCAGGAGAAGCCATCAGATACAGAGAGTCGTGTCTGTATTTAGTGCATCGTAGCCGCCGTACCGTATTATCAGTGGTGGCCTCAGCCCCAAGCGCGGGGGAGGCAGGAACACCTCCTGCTCCCCACGCCTCATCCTCTGCGCTCGCCTGCATATGGCAGAGAACCCACGTGCTCCAGCCCCACAAGTGTGCATCAATAAATTATCTTCATTGGAAACACATTGCAAACAAAATGCAAATGGCAAGAAAGTGCTTGTTCTCAGAGGTCTGTCTTGAGAGTTCATCTACCCAGATTATAAACACTTGATAAGCATCCTGGTTTTCAGGCTAACTGTCTGTATGGCAGATCCCGGGACTAGGCTCCTGGGATTTCAAAATGTATCATGAAATAAAAACAGCTGCAAGGGAAACTCATATGACTAGGATAGGTGCCATATAGCAATTAACAGCCAGAAGTTTTGATCTGGAAAATCACATTTATTTTAATTGCTTCACTGTTGTGTTCATAAAGAATTTGGCTCATTTGATTATTTTCCTTATTAGATATACTACTTAACTTTGGAACAATGTAGTCATTAGTTCCATTGTTCGAGGTTTTTCATTGCAGTGAAATGAATGACAGAGACATGTTCTGCAAGGAAGATTGTTTATAAATATTTATCATAGCCTTAACAGATATTTGTGTAATCCATCCTAATTTTTCTAGCACATAATTCGCCAGTTATTTAATCTGTTGTGTGATGAGTGGCAGGTTCCTTAACCTTGAGTTCAATAAGGCATTTAAAGTGTGCGATCTCTTATCACAAGAACAGAGCAGGAAAGTAACACTTCTTTTTTATACATTCCTTTGAAAACTGGCATTCTCTCCGTTTGCCTTCAGCAGGCTGTCTAAAGAAGATGCACGTGCCTGAGTGCTTTCCCCTCTGCCGTTCCTTTCTTAATTTTGACTCGGCACCGTGGCACGGATCAGCCCTGCCTGCGGGAGCCGCTGCCCGGCGTGGGCAGGCCGGGAGCGGGAGCGGGGCTGGCGCGAGGACACGCGAGCACACCTGAGAGAGGGGCTGGGACCATAAAATATGCATAGGCCCTTCTGCAGCAAACGAATCTACTTAATTGAAAGGAATCGGGAGGTGAAAAATGAAACTTGGCAGTTCAGCTTCGCTCCACCATTTGGTGGTTGTTGTGGGACTCCAGCAAAGGGAGCTATCACTGCGGGCATAATTTACTTGATTTTAAGGATCTGTATGAATTCTGGCGACATACCAAGTAGCCATTAGCTACGAGGAATGTTTCCCGATGCTCATTTGTTTTCCATGTGTGAATTTTCACTCTTCCAAACTTTCTTTAGAAAAAAAAGTACTTTTTCTTCATCAATTCCATGTGGAAAATAAAAGAAAAATACAGATAATAAATTATTCAAGGAACACAACTGATTTTTTTTTAATGGAAAAATACTGGTTCTAGAATCAAACTGGCAGCTTGCTTTGATTTTGATATTTTATGTTAAGTGTTATAAAATGATATGCTTGTTCACATGCTCAGGCATAGTCTTTCTGTGCAAATTAGCCTAAATAGGGTAACTCAATAGCAAAGTAGGCAGGTTTTTAATGCTATTACTATTAGGAAAATACCATTAATATGAGACATATGCAGGATGCTATTACATCAGTAGGCTGCATTTATTAAGTATGCAGGAACAGCCCTGTGGATCAGAGCAGAGATGCTGGGCCTGTAACACATGTAACTTGGCTTAGTCTCGAGGTCAAAATCTGTTAATGCAATTTTCTGTATAAGACCAAGAATTTAAAATCCATGTGGTTTTAATGACACATTCAAGACTGGGGGTGTATGGGGGCGTTGATTTTGTTGGATTTTTTTATTTGTCCCACTCACATTAAATGTGAACTTCTTTGAAATTTGTGTGTCAGACACTGAAACTAATCTGTGAAATAAGACAAAATTTTAAAAAATCTCTTTCAATTTATTTGCTTAAAAAGTTTAATTTTGGTCAAGTTATGTTTCAAATTTAAAAAATCATTAGTGATAATTTGCATTTACTTATTGAAGCATTACATGATAAACCGGAACCATGTGTCAAAATGCAACTCATAAAATAAGTGCACTGAGATAAAGGGACTTCAGAGATTTAAAAAATCAATGTGACACTCAAATAAGACATCTAAAAAGGGTGCCCGCCTTTAAAAAGGGAGCGTTTCTATTTCAAATAATTAATATGTTTTGGTTTCTTCATTTTTGTGGTCTCGTAGCACAACTTATACATTAGGCACTATGTTGAACATGCATATTTTGGACTGAGCTCTTGTTTGTGTCTATTTAACAGCTACTCACAGCTGTCTCTGCTTTGAAAGTATCGGGATAAAATTTCTTCCCAAACTCCAGTCGATACAAAGCATACTGACATTATTCTAAGTGGCTCTGCCCGGGCCGTGGGTGGTGCAGGCAGAGTGCAGGCAGGGTGCAGGCAGCTGCCTGCCCATGGCACCCACTGTCCCTTTTGCCAGCCAGGTGTCCCTGCACACGGTGCCACCACTGCACAGCACACTTTGGGGAGGCTTTTCTGCTGAATGGATAACCTGCAGCTCATCTGGTTCATACATAGATTTGGTTAAAACGATTTATTGCTAATTTAACTGTGCAAAACACACCTGCCTCGCTGGAATGCTAGCAAGTAATGTAAAAATTGTAATTTGCCTTTTTCTTGGTGTACTAAGGGGAAGGAGAGTGTGAGTGGTTGCTAACTGGTTCTGGGTCTGGAAGGTGTGAAAAGGAAGCACAGGATGGGGAAGGTTTCTTGATTTTGCTTACTCAAAAAGTTGAGGAAATATTGAAATATTGTATTAAAGAAAGACTTCTGCTTTCACAAGGTCAGTGTTAGACCCCTTTTGCCATTCAAAATTCAAACCATAGAAGCTTCTGATGGCACCCCAGCATCACCCACTCCTGAAGATGAAGCACAAAGGAGCACACCCCGACAGGTCTGCAGCCCTCAGGGCAGGACGTGGCCCTGGCTGGGGGCTCAGGCACAGTGAGACAGAAGTGCAGCAACCAGGTGCCCTGCTTGGAAATGCAAAGTTTATTGCTGTAACAAGCAAGACAAAAAAGCACTTTTTGAAAGCAAGAGGCAGCATACATTGCCAAGAGGGTGTAAGTCCCCTTTGGTGCAGAACAACAAACACTTTCCATCACTTGCCTCCGTGTCAGGGGAGAACACCAGCACATGAGCAGTCCACCAGTGCCTGTAGGATAATGTATTTTTAACATGAAATACCTGCTAAAGAGCTCTGCTGACCATGTCTCTTTTCTCCCTAACTCTAATTTAATTTTAAATTTAATTTTAAGTGTTTTTCTTTGACTTTGCTGATGTACATGCATCCAAAGAGCCCCATCAGATCTCCTACGCAGAGCTCACTGGGGACTGAAGGTTGTGCACACACAGGGCATGAGCTGAGCAGCTTACGTTACATCAGGGATGGTGAGGAGAGTGAGGTGATCAGATAAATTATCAGGTGATGATAAAGCAGGTGCTGGGTCTCACCAAACACATAGATGGAGTGTGTCTGTCTATCTGCATAAATGTACCTGGAGAGACAGGGTTTGCTGTGCACACATCCAGGTATGTCTGTACACACATACATGTTTATATACGTCATATACCCACCTGGGCTGCAGTTTCGGTCCTGGCACAGTTGTGCCACTTTCTGCTTGACCATGTGATGATGATGGAGTCATCCATGGGGTTAATTGTGTGTTTTGGGAGAAGAGGTTGTTCTTTTTTGTTAAAACCCTGTTCCTGGACACAGCTCCTAGAGCTTTACACATTCAAATGGTACACTCATATGATCAACTCTGCTAAGCTACTTTTCTTGACACTTTTGACATAAAAGCTCTCATTTCATTGACTGTAACTGCAAAATACTTGTACAAAGTTTTAATTATACACCTAGCAATTAGGATATTAACTCAAATCATTATATATTAACTTGAAATCTTAATATGTGTTAATGGCAACAGCAACAAAGAAAGACATGCATAAGAAATTAGAATTAATTGCTCCGTAATACAGATGACTTACGCTCTTCCAAGAGGCGAGCTGGTGCTGGGAGAGGCAGACTCACTCCCAGCATGCAGAACTTTTGTACAAAGAAAATGAAACTTGGGGTTTTTTTAACAACTGTTCCTTTTCACTTTCTCAGTGAACTCCACGTCCCTGTTTTATGGTGCAGCAGGCCTGGCTTTCCAACATTTCATTCCTCTGGCTTGCAATGCCAGAACCATACTACTATCTGTGCGAATAAGGCATTTTCTCCAAGAATAGGCCTAATGGTTAGAGTCAGTCTTCCAGATGGGTTGTAAAACTCTTTGAAACAACTCCACTCAAAGGATATTATACTCCTGAAGCTGTATGTTTGTTTTATTATAAACAGAGATTTCTAAGTAAAAAACATAGAAATGCTGCCTACTTCTGAAGCAAACTGACATGTGCAGCTGTGCTAGATCTCAGCTGAAACAGAACTTAATTTATCGCTCCCTAAATATCGAAGGGGCTTGAGGAGGAGCCGTATCACTCACATTGGGTCTCTTTAACTGAAAGACATTGTGGGTGAGTGAAAAGCCCATGTAGTTTTCCTTTACCATCTGATCGATAGGCATGGGATGGTGTCCCTCCAGCCAGCTGATTTCAGCCCTTCCCTGGTCCAGGCCCCTGCAACCCAGCAGCAGCTCTGCAGGGTGAGTAGCATGCTTGACACTGATTTTTCTCTTCTCATCTCCTCAGAGAGGTCCCAGCAGACCTCGGTGCTCAGCTGGAGGCACAGCATCCGACTGGAGATGTGCTCCTGGGCGAACTGCCGGCCATGTGTGCAGCAGCTCCCGTGTGCTCACCCATGCCAGGACGTGCTGCCAACGCCATCCACGCCATCAGCACGTCATGTCCAGCCTTAACAGCCACACAGTCACAGAATGGCCCATGTTGGAAGGACTTAAAGATCACCTAGTTCCAACCCCTCTGCCATGGACAGGGACACCTTCCACTATCCCAGGTTGTTCCAAGCCCTGTCCAGCCTGGCCTTGAGCACTTCCAGGGATGGGGCATCCACAGCTTCTCTGAGCACCCTGTACCAGTGCCACATCCATTCAAAATATCATTTTTTATATATATAAAATGGTCCTTTGTACAACTTCTGTGCATTGAAAGACCAAGCAGTCTGCCTGACTTTGTCAAACCAGCCAGTCTAATAATTCTCTCAAGAAGCAGGGAGAAAATTCAACATGTTTCTGCACCATGCAAGTACCATCAGCCCTTCGTGCTGGCGCTGTTGGTCTCATCCTCTTCCAGGGTGTGATTTTCCTGTCTGAAGTCACTAATAAAAGTTCTCCCCAAAAATTCACACTTGAGCTGATTTCCAGAATGTGCCATGCATCTGATAGATGGCTGCTCAGGAGAATCCATAAGCGAGATGGGAAGAGAAGAGCTAGCTTCAAGCAGCCACTGTGTACAGTCACCGTTTTATTCCTTCAAAACATGAGAAACTGGGATTGTCCCTGTAAAACACAATTAGCGTCCCCATTATGATTCGTCAGACACCACCCATTAGAGAAAAGCTAAGCGGATTTTTTAATCTGAATTTGTACAGGCTTTTCTGTCATTCTTTAAGTAGATTCATTATTATTTTTTGCCCATAATTTGTATAAAGTACTTAGCATTCAAAACAGATCCTTTTTAACCTTTTGCCCAACTTAGCTTTTTGTACTTTTTTTTTTAAAAAAGGGGGGGAGATGGAAAAGGAGAGAAACCCTTTAAGTACCCTGGGCCTGGGTTCCTTCAGTATGCAGGCTGTAAATGTTTTACTTTGATTTGAGATACATGACAATAAATTAGGGGACATTTATCAAAGCTGCTTTGTTGCATTGCTGACAAAAGCTGCTTTTTGCATAAATTACTGCATTATACAAATACACTTAGCAGGATCCTGTTTCTTTGATGTTAGTGGAGGAGATTTATGTCCAATGGAGTTTTTATTTATCTGCCCTGTTCACCTCAACAAGGGCAGGACATATTCCTCAATTAGTTCCATACCCCTAGAAATGACATATATATCTCACAACTAGAAGCAAAGAAATTTAAACAAAACAAAAAAGCACAAGTGCACTTTTTCTGGCAAGTCTAAACTACTGTACAGTGTAAAAAGTAAATATTAGGCTGGAGCTGTGGCTTTGAAATCTTTGTTCTCAGACTGCTTTGAAAGCTATTTAAGTAAGCTAATTTTGACAAAACAATATTCCCTTTGCAGAAAAGCTTTTCTAGACTTCATTAAGAGACTAAGTAAATACGAGTCCTTTTCAACAAATACTTGATAGCCGAATAAGTAGGTTAAAAGAATAGATTCCCTGGGTGGTAATCCTCTCTGGAACTGTATTTATGCTAAAATCTCTTCCGATGAATATCTAATAAACTAATGAAGGCCATCTTAGGCTAAATGGTGAATTAGGATGGTAAGAAAGGAACTTGTCGAATGAATAAATTGGCTAAACAGTTACACTACTTAAATGAATACAGAATCTCTTGAACACCATTTCTGAGTGCTATTCTTCTGTCACTCACCATCTCCATACCTCAGTCTAGATGTAATTTATTTTGTTCCCGGGTCAGGGGTTCAAATGCAGCCCTATGTGGCCACTGTACAGCTGTTGCTGTACAATGGCCCGAGATCATTCCAGAGAACCCTTTTCTGCCTCAAATCTCAAAAGAAAAAGAAACAAAAATCAGAAATTTACTATTGCCCTCTTCTTTATATATATATATATTATATATTTATCCATATATACATAACATAGTGTGTAAATATATATATTATATATAGTGTATCTATCTATACACATATATAGCGTTGTCTGTCAGTCTTTGGCCCATTTTTTGATCAATGCCAGAGAATCACTGAGCCAGACCATGAAGAAGAGATGATCTGGAGTACTGGAGACTACTACTTACAGCTCCAAAGTCGTCAGGGCCTGTGTTAACTTTAAAGCTCTGCCAATGAGGGGAAAGAGCTGATGCTGAGAGGGCTGAATCAGATCACGCTGATGGATTGGAGCATGGTCCTCCACATCCTTGGACAATCATTCCCCAAAACTAAAGTGAAGACCCTACATCTCTGGAGCCCTCCACTGAAGCGAAAAGGCTCATAATTGGCACCTCTCATGTTTCACAGTTTCTTTACTGGCCTTTGCCAGGCACCTTTGTGATCATAATATTTATGTCGGAAGGACTTTGAGCTTTTGCTCATTCTTGTCTTGAAACTGTTGAAGGTTTTCAACTCATAATAAAAAAATTCTTTTCTAAAACAGTTATAAGATTTTATTAGCAAACTCTTGTTTTGTTTGAAAGATGATCTTACATGTTAATAATTTGGGGTTTTTAATTGGATCGCTCCCTTTTTTTAAAAAAATTCTGGAAAAAGTCCTCTATCCTTCCCTCTCCATCCACCCCCAAGATAAAAGAAATAAAAAAATAAAAAAAATAAAAGGTGAGATCCTTTGAACATTTCACGATGGTAGGAAAACAATAAAATTATACAAAAATAGATTTTCATTATTCAGGCAGCTCTGGGGAACAGATTCCACACAGTGCATTTCAATGATCCCAGACAATGAATTACTATCATAATTTGTTCTTAAAGTCTGTTTAATTGGCTTACTTAGCCACCTGTTCAGCACAGTTACCATGAAAACATGGTAACTGAATTGGTTTTGCTGAATTTCTGAGTGCCAGCTTTTCATCCTTCATCCTGCCTCCTTCACCCAGAAAGTATCGAGCCATGCTTAGCGCAGATTTAAAAATAGTGTCATAGCCATGCAACACATATTTTAACTAATCAGGAAGGAACTGCAAAGTTATAACAATGCTATGCTAATCGGGGCATTTACTCACTGTCAGCTCTGCCTGTTCCTGGGTGAGTGTCAATTTGTTACATCCCACTGCACATATAATAACGGGGGAAAAGGTAAAGAATGATCTGCATGCTTAATGTATGTAGAGAGATAGATGCTACACACCCCTCTAGCTGAATTATATCAGCCCCTTTCACATTCAGAAGTTCCATAAAAACGAGTAAAATTGTGAGAGGAAATTCAGCCAAGGACTTTGGAACTGTTGTCCACTCTTTAAAATTTTTTTTTAAAAAAATAAAGAAAAGAAAAAGCAAGCAGAGTTAAAGGCATGAACTTCCATTTAGCGACGCTCACCACATTAAAAGAAAAAGTTATAAGGCACTGGGGCACCCTTTGTTGCCTGCCGTGAGTCAGATTGCTTTCCTCGAGACCAGTGTAAAGTATTTTTGCAGAACAGCAGATTCTGAGAAGGAGAGGGGTTCAGCAGTAGAGCATAATTAGCACGCTCTAAAACTGGAGCTACAGTGTAAACAGCTCGAGTCTTCACTGCACAAAGCAAACAAACAATCCCAGCTGAGAATTCCCTGGCAGGAACCGAGCAAATAACGGCCCTCGCTGCTGACTGCTGTTATTGCTATGGTTGCTTAATCTAAACAGACAGCACCATGTAAAAATGTAAATATTTGATATTTGTTAATACAGTCCTAAGTTATTGCTCTGTCCTGCTGGTTTGGTTCCATGCGTTGGGATCCTCTGTGCAACTCGCCCGTCATACATTTCAGCGGAGGAGTATTTTTAAGAAGCCATTATCTAAACTGCTGATGTAATAAGGCACCGGTATATGAAATACACTTAATAACTCAACTTTAGTTATTTATTGTGAACGAGGGCGCATTCTCCTTGATTCCATTTCCCAGCGAAATATAAGTGGAGCTTTCATCATGAGTGCTTGAATTTATGGCAAGCAGACCAAGTGACATTAAGAAAGCCACACAATCCCTTCATTCAGGCTTTAATAAGGAAGCCAAGGAAAAATTATCCAAGCTGGTTTGCGGGTGACAGCACAAGAACTTTTTGGAGTCAGAAAGTTAGCACGGAGGCTCCCTGTCAGCCCATTAAAAAGCAAGGTTGGCATTCCCAGATATTGGAACCATGTGTGCAGAGGAATTTTTCTTCTGGTAAGACATTCCAAATATTGTCCCAGAGCCAAACACTTCGGTGTTAGACTAATTTAAGCAGTATGTTGGAATCAGCTCTCAGGACTTTGATCATATGGAGATCGTTTGTTACAAATTGAACTAACCCAGTCTCTATTTCTGGTGGATCAGAACTATGGATTTGTTGAATTAAATGCCTCATTTAATGCAGTTTGCACATGAAAAGAAAGCTGCACTCAGGAATCTGATAGTGAATTTTTCACCTAACCAACAGGTCTACTTTTTTATTACTTTTAAACCTAATCCATACTCAGTCCACACTGTTCTTAATAAGCCCGAGGCTGTTTGGAGTGAAGGTTTAAATCAGCTCGTATGTTATGGGGGGAAAGCATCACTGAATTATCAAACCGTGTAATAAGGAACACATTTGAATCCAATTCTAGAAATAATTTTATGAAGAAAAATAAATTAGTCCTCGGTTGTTATTTACCATCCAAATAGCTCAGTGCTCTTTTCATGACAGCAGTGGATAGAAAGCTGAAAAATGATTTTGCAGACATACGATTTTCTCCTTGCTTCTCATTGCCATCCCCATTTTTGCAGCTGAACTATTGTGAGGGTTAAAAGTGCACAAAATAAAGCATTTCCACATATGGCTGCACTTTCTTTTCATTTCTTGAAGTTATAATGTCTTTAACTGTTGATAATGATATTATAAACTGTCATTTAGTGCATTTTGAGTATATTAAATACATGAACCAAAGATGCATGGTTCCAGCTGGACCCTGATCAGAAACACTGAGATCTGATTCACTAAAACTGCAGATAGCAATGCGCAGAGCTTGTGAGGAGCCTTGTGGAACAGGTAGCAGTTGCAATAGTAACAGAACAAAATAATTGATTAAAATAAAAGAACCTGACAGCAATTATTTCTCCAGGAGTGGGATGAAACTGAGAAATGGGTACCCAAGTGATCTCTAATGGAAGAGTCATTGGCATGCTGCTACAGAGTGGACTGACACAGGGCTTGAGTACATCACAGCTCTCTGCGCCTTGGGGAACTCAGGATTTACACCGTTTTCAACACATTTTCATCTGGAGTCTCACACAAAATAAAAGCAGGAACAGCAGCAATTCCCAAGGACCCTTCCTCTTGGCCCCACGGGAATCTACATAACAGAGCTGACGAGGAAGGAAATGGGAACGCCGTTTTCTGCCCAGAAGGGGCAAAATGAATCTCTCCAACCTCACGGCTTTGAAAGGACTCTATAGCCAAGCTGAAAACCTCTGATATATGGATATAATTTTTAAAGACATCTCACTATTTTACTGGTTTAGCAAAGAGATAATATGCCATGGTATAAGTAGCCTCAGCCCCTTGGTGCTGTTACAGGCAAATCTGGCCACTGCAGCTGGAAAAGGAATGAACCAAAAACCCAAAACGGTGAAATCACCTTCCAGACGTGAGCCCTGAGTAAGAATTATCAAGACCTTTATTGGGTCTTAGAAGAAACGGAAAATAGTGACATGGAAATAACATGGCAATACCCTAAACCTGACCAAGGCAAGCTCAACCCCCAGTTTATGCTGATCATGCTGTTTCCATTGCATTAAGCACCAAGGAAACCATCCTGAGCCTCCCCTGTCCTTACCCAGGCCATGGTGAGCTTGGCACAGCCAGTACAGAACACAAGTCGGGAGAGCGAAGCCGTAAGGGTGTTGTGCGCTCCAAATCCCATCCTGGGGTGGGGGGAGTGGGAAGGATCTCCCACGGATCGTTCGTTCCAACTCCCATTGCATGCACAGAGCAGAGTTCATCCTTCATAAAGAAAAGGGAAACTGTTCCTTTAGGGAAAAAAAAAACCCCAACAAAACAACACAAAACAACAGTTATCTAGCAGATACTGATTTATACACCCTCATACACGTTTATATATATATTTTATTGGCAAATAAAGAAAGATCAGATCTTTAATGAAATCAGGATGGGTTTGGGAGGTGAACTTGAGCTGAACTCCCCAGATTTTCATGGAACTTCAATTAAAAGGGTTTCAGAGGAGTTGCTGAAAGCCAAGCACTTGCCATTGAAAGCTTAATTTAAAATGAGAAGCATTTTTACACCACATTTCTCAGTGAAATTCTCTCTCTGATCCTCATTATATGCTTTTTTCTTGAACAATATATATTTTTTTCAGATAAACCATGTGACAATGTATATAAATTTTATCCTCAAGTGTTATGAGCAGTGCACACATAGTGGCTACAGTGACTAAAGAAACCATCATTATTGTGCAGAAAATTACTCTACCCTCCCCACTCTAAAACTAGTGGTGAGATTTCAGTTAGGACTTGTTGTCATGTACAATATATAAGGATTTAGATGTCTAATAAATACTAGGACTAGCAAAAAATGTGGTTTGGGGGAAAAGAGTGAAATCTAACTTCAGAAGACAAAACAGAAGAAAATTAAAAATAAAGATGGCGGTTTAATTTCTGCTTACCAGCCTATTCTCCTTCAATCCCAAGAATACAAGGTTAAAACACAGCCTCACTTTAGGGCCCTTTTGAATACCAGTGGAGTCACGCAACTCAATCTTTGAGCTTTGCCTTCGAAACATATCTGTTGCTTGATTGGATGCACTACAATTCAATCTCAATGTCAGCTGCTGGGTGTGGAAGGAGGGAAGTAACTAGTGTTTGAAGAATGACCAAAATGGACACAGATCCTGGAGTTTCAATGGCTTGAAAGCATTAAGGGAAATGATCTTGTTTTAACCAGGTACCAGGAAATAAGTTACTCTGAAAACCATTTAAATAAATAATACTTTACTGTGTAATGAAACATGATGGAATAGAAATTATCGTGAAACTGTTTTAAGTAATGATGGGGAGAGGTGTGCCTAAAATAACAAAACCCAGCACTGTGTCAGGGACACGGTTACCAAGACAAACTTCATGTGCTGTGGGGTGGAACCTCTCCCTCTGCCCAAGCTATCTGCACTGCAATTGAATAATAACAGATCTGCAAACCATAGCTGGGCTCTTGGACCTGACATGTAAGACTAAGCACTGTAGTTTCATGGTCTCACATGCAAATGGCAACAATAAATAGACTGAAAGGCCTTGTTCCAATTAAAACATTAATTTCACATACTTCTTCTAGTTTTCATTTTCCTATGATCATTTCTTCTGTCCTCACTGTAGACCAAAGACTTCTAACTCACTTAAGAAAAGGCAAAACCAGATTGTCCTCAAAGGCTCTCCAGCCTCCTTCCTTTTCTGGCAGCTTTGTGAGGAGGCTCAAGACGAGTTCTTTCTTCTTTCACCCCTTTGGGAGATCAGTTGTGTCCTAATACCTTCTTTGTCCTCATTGCATTCAACAGCCGTGAGGAGTAAACTCCAAAACTGTGTTTTTGTAGTCCGGGAGAAGAACCGAAAGTTCAGATTGCCAAACATGGATGCTAGGAAAGTCAGAGTGCTGGACTGTCTCTTACTGGGCTGAAACGCGGTCTTAAAATTGTGCAAATACTCAGAATATTCAATTTTGTCATTGTTCATCCCCCAGGAGAGCCTCCTCATTTATTGCACAGAGGTGGATCCTGCCCTGGTTAAACATCAGTGTGAGAGCATTGAGCAGCAGCCAGCCTTTTCCAGGTCAGCATTGTGTGACTTGGCTGGTGATGACTGCGAAGCTCCTACCAGAGCCCAGGCCTGCAGGGCTTCCTGGTAACGTTCAGAGCCATCTGAGCATGGTCAGATATCTGGCAGGACAAGGCTCTGGAGAGAGGCACAGCTGCAGCTTTGCTGGGTTCACCAAAGCACTCATTTTCTGCTGGCTGGGTGTCTTCAATGGAGCAGGAGTCAGGTGTTGGGGCAGGGACAGGCAGCATCTCCTCCCACATACAGACTGTCCAACACCTGCAGAGTGGTGGTACAACACACCCAGCAGATACTGATTTATACACACACACACACATATATATATGTTATTATATTGTACATTATTATATATTGTATTCTAACACATTTGATGATGTTTCAAATCAAGATATTTCAGGTTGGTACCAGAGACCCACCAGTGGAAATGGGTAACCTGGTATGAGTGAGAGGAAAGAGCTTGTGATCTGGTACCTCACCCTCAGCTTGCTGCACAGACCAGAGCTAACACCAGCTAAGCCAGGCTGCTCCCGAGATATTCAGGATTTCACAGATAGTGACAACCTTCCAATTGATGTTTTCAGCCTGCTACAATGCAGCAAGGGCAAAATCAGAGCAGATTTTTCTCTCTGCTCATACCTTCCATTCACATAGTTTCCTATTTTACAAAGAGACTGATGCTATTTAAAATGCCAGATTCATTAAATCTTTTGTTTTCTCTAAATTAGAAGAAAATGGTTTCTCTCAGTTTTATGGGAAGCCATCAATCTTTCCCAAAGTGACTTACTGTATGGAAGAAAATAAACATCGCTGTGTATGTAAAGCAGAGCAGAAAGGCTGCAGTCATGGGCAAAGCACTGCTTTCTCTAGCAGTAGCAACATATTAAAGCCAAATGTAGTCCACTGAAAGTGACATAAATAAGTGGATTTCCCATCTGAAACATTGTTTTTAGCAAGAGAAGCTTTTAATCCCCTTAAGTTCATTTCTAATCTGTCTTGGAAGTGCTTGTCTAAAGAATATTACATTGATATAAAGGATTTAATTTATTAAAACTAAACAGCAGCCAGCACACTACTAAAGAATATCTTGTACACAGTACTCTCCCAAATGAATAGAGCTGCTACAGGTAGAAAAAAAAAAAAACCTGCACAAACACATGGCACAGCATTCATTAAAAATTCACACATTATGTTCCTGAGCTCTCCTGCTCGCTGTGCTTTTCCCAATAAAGCAAACACTTTAGAATTCATAATACCTCTTTATCCCATGTGCACAAATGACCTCCTCTCCTTTATGCACCTAGCAAATGAACAAGTACAAAAGGGAATAGAGTAAGCAGAAAACTAAACATGCCCTCTCCTACCCAAGAGCATAAAGAGAGGGCAAGCAGAGGTTCTCTGAAGGGTTTAGAGCAGCCTTGACCAAGATGCCAGCGCTCCCATCAGTTTTGGCCAGCTCAAGCTACGTAGGCAGCATCAATTATACAGTTTGTCAATCAATTAATTTTAAGGGCTCTTTCTTAGAACAGCAACTGAAGAAAACAAAAGCTGCCTTCAAACTACATTTAAATCACTCTTTAACCACAGATTTGGCAGACTGTTTAATAATCAGCGAGAAGCCAACTACCAAATGATAAAATGGCCTTTTTTCTCTTCCTGAGGGTATAAAAATATCTCTGTTTCTAGCAGCCCACCTTGAGACACCATGAGACATCTATCTTTCTGCTTTCTCCATGAGTGGTTTTAGTATGTAAGGTGGTGTCCAAACACAATAGTGTCAAACAAGGCCCCAGAGATCTTTCCATTCTATATCCTATTCATGGAAAAACTTGCAGAAATTTTCTGAAAATGAGTAACCAACTGTCATAAGGGAAGATTTAGTCCACAAGGAACAACCTTCACCTTCTAAAATGTAGTTACGTATGGGGCCTCTTTTCTGAATTTTGCAGTTCAGAACAGTATAGGTCTCCAGGCTTTTTTTTCCCTGTCTTGACAAAAGAGACATTATTTACTGTGAAAATTCTGCTCTGCTATGGCACACTGTGTGTGTTGTGACTCATCTTACATTACACCCATTGATTCCTTCTGAAGTCACCACGGAAGCTCACTGCTACAAGTGAGATCAGTATTTGGTCACACACTGTTATCGCGCTGGATCTTAGATGACATTGCACATGACATAGTTTCCATTCATTTCAATTATGGCCAGCAGCCATCCTGCCTCCATTTCGAGCCCACATAGCTTAAGTCAAATGGGGTCAGGATTGGTCAATGCTGGAAGGTCTCCAAAGAAAACCATGAGGCAGGCAGAGGTATTATTCAGGGATTAAGGTTTAAACCTGCAGAGAAGCATGTTCCTGAGGAGTCAGTCTCTTAGTAGGTGCTTTCTGCGAGGCACTCTTGGGTTGGTGCTGATGCTGACTAAACACACCCCTCATGAGCCAGGGAGAGAAAAAAAAAAGGAGTCAGCAAACCATGCTGGCTTTTGTCCTACTACACAATGCCAAGGTGAAGCGATTCTCATTCTATTACCCACACACCTAGCCATGGCAGTTCTAGCAGCATGGACACAGCGTGGTGTGAGTAGGAGGAGGACTGGTTTTCCTGAGCCCTTGCAAAATAAAAAATGTTCATGAAACTGGGGGGCTATCATAGGAAAGCATCTTTCACTAGGTGTTATATATGTGAAAATTCGAACACAACAGCAAGAGCAATGCTATTCTTTCAGGAAAAAATTAATTAGAGCAGAAAGTAAAGTCTTCTGCCTAATAGGAAATCCCTTTTATTCCCTACATTCTTCCCACCATTTTAGATGGTGCTGTAGCACAGTCAAGTGGTACTTACTGACAATTTTATCTTGGGTAAAAGTCCATGAAAACATTAAAGCATGAACAAGTCATCAAGTCAGTTTATGAATCAATATACAGATTTCCTCCATGCCCATAGCTGATTTCCATAACCATGAGCGTGCTGAAATCCTGTCTAGATGCCAAATCAATTTTTCTTATATATGAACATCACAGCTACTTGAGAAAGGGAATCTGTGCCAAAAACCTCACGCTCTTAACTAATTATTTCTGTGACTCCCTCCTTGCAAAGCACAATGACTGCCACATAAATACACACAACATTTATTAGGAACAGGCACACTTCCCACAGGTTCAGCCTGAGTGCAGCAACATCCCTGACAAGCTCATTTTCCCGAAATGTGCAGCCAGCCTTTATCACAAGAAATAGTTCTGCTTTTCCCAGGACTTTTTTGCTGTGAAATACTCGAGCACTTATCGTCTCAGGCAGGGCAGCCAGGAGGGTATGGAAATTCCCAGCTCTCCATGCAAAGACAACCGTTGTCTGGCATTTGCTTTCACTGGTCATTGCTCCTGGTCTTGCCCGGTGTCAGCGGGGAGCTGCTGCCTGTGAGATGAGAGCAATACTTTATGTAAATAGTGTCCAAGTAGAGGAACTAATCATTAATGCAGACTGTTCTGAAAGTAAAAGCAAACAGCATTTGGCAGGGAAAACTATTAATGAGAGGGTCATCAGGGAATTCATTCTGCAAACCACATGGAGATTTGCAGGGCATTTCCTTGTGAGGCATCTCGGAGCAGATGTTGTGCAAGTACCACTGATGTGGAGCAGGAGAAAAGTGGGGTTAAGGTACCGAGTCACTGCTGACGGCCAAGTAGAGGGAAGACAAGAGGTTGTCAGGACAGCAGGGCCTGAGGAGACGTGGGCTGGTATTGACAGGCTAAAACTATGCTGATATAATGAACTCCCATTGCACAACAGGGACAGCACTGGGGTGGGTTTGGTCTTGGCTCCAGTCTCCAGTCGTTTTTGGGCTTTCTGAACTTCAGGCACCCTTATGCTTCTGTGTGGGTGTAAATGTGTGTATGTGTGTGTAAGTATGAGGAGCTAAGCCTTGTCTTTCAAAGGTGGCTTCTGTCGTTGAAAAATAAAGTGGATACAGAAGAGGAGAAAAATTCTTCCCTGGTGTTCCACACAAATAAATGTTTTTGTCTAATTAACTGCTGGCCCCTGCCATCCCACCACCCACAGCCTGAGCTCTTGGCTACCCTTCCCCATGTACTTCCCTTGAGAAAGAAAGTTTTCATCATTTCAAGCACTAGCAGTAACAAGAAAACAAATGTCCTACTCAAACATCTCCCAAATTGCTACATGCATAAGTTACAAATTAAACGTATTATGCAAAAATCCGAATCACTCATTTAAAGCAAGAAGACAGAGTGCATTCCAGGCTGCCTGGTGATGTGATGGGTATCTGAGGAAGGTCTGAGGGAAAAATGCTTCCCTCATTAATAAGGTCTGGAGCACTTGTGCATTGTCCATCAACAATGCATTGACAGGACAGAATACCAGCCAATGGAAGGTTGACACTGGGTGTTGTATTCACTGCCTGAGCCAGGACTAGAGTCCAAGTTCCCCAAAAATTTGAGACCAGCCTACTGCTTTTCCACAACTATGAGACAAAGCTCTGGGCATTGAAGCACTAATTCTGTGGTACCTTCTGGTGCTCCACAGCCTTGAACCGCCACCCAGGTTGGTGCCCTGAGCGCTGATCAGTCTCTGAGTACATACAACCACCACTTTCATGCTCTCTCCTAATTTATAGTTATGTTTCACTTCACCAGTGAGAAACCTCTGTCCCCTGTGCTGATCCTCCAGTGGGCACAGGATGCTGCCAGCCAGGTGCTGCACACTGGGGATTATCACTCTCCCTCCCTTGCCCTGACCCAGCTGAGCCATGGCACAGGAAATGCCACAGCCATCATACACCACAAAGCCAAGCTTCTCCAGATTCCTGTCGGGGAGAGAACAGGAAAAGTGGGTTTTGAGCTAGTGCTCTCTGCTGCAACGAGACTGAGCCTTTCTCAGAGCTCCCATGGAAACTGTCCGTGTTCCCTGGCTTGAAACACCCAAAGACAGCAGTGCAGCAGGCAGGCTGCACCTCACCCAGCAGAGACCTTTTTACACCCTTTGTTTCAGATCAAGCACATATGGTCCCACGCTCTGTACATCAACCCATGGCACCTCTGAGAAGGAAATAATCCAGTAATTGCTTCCAACACACGGGCAGTGCCACTTTGTAACATCATCTTGCCATTAGCAAATATAAGCTAAATACCTAAGTAGAAGTAAAAGCTACAGACAGGACCAAGCCTGCCTGTGTAACAGACCCATAGCTTTTCTGGGTGCTTGGTGCATCAGTATCCTCATCAGTATCCTCATAATTCTGTTACAGTCTAACGGCCAGTTCTTGATCGAATGGCGTTAGAGCTGCAGAACTAAAACTCTTACTGCGACTCAGAGCTGACTGTATTCTACCTCTGTCCTGTAGTTTATATAAGGAGATCATAACCTCCTCTGGCACCATAAATAACCATGCCCCAGCAGCAGCAGAGCCAGGCACAACGGACAAAATCATCAAAATTGCTAACCAAACAAGCAGAAAGAGTTATTAAAGAGCGCTTAGGCTTCCACATGTTTATTTTCAATGATTTCCACTGCGAGCGCTGCCTCAGCTCTCCCAAAGAGCCAGGACACTGATTGTGCTCTCATTAAACAATGCCCTGTCATCAAGCCGAGACGCTGGATAAAATGCATGATTATTAATCCCTTCAACATAATTATAGATGACAAGAAAGAAAGAGGGGAGACCGCACCAGTGGAACAACTTTGCTCACAAGAAGAGAGAACAAACAAGTATGATTGCAGATGTTATAAATGTTTCTAATTCGACTAAGCAGTAATTTTTTGTTTTTCCAAGTAGCATCCATTGGGTTTTGCCAACAGCTATGAATATACACTATGTGGTTAGTAAGGTTGGAATTCCAGTAAATATAGAAGGAGGCAGTGTTATTATTAAAAATAAAATTAATGACTGTTTACTTCATCGACAAAATCAGTTTTTGCTTCAGCAAAAATGACAAACCTGCAGTCAGGGCCTGGCTGATAAACTGGTGACCCAGCTCCAGTGTATGGTTTCCACACACATTTTGTGAAGTTGTGGGTATGCCTTTGGCTGTCTTGCGTCACTCTGAGCGGAGGAGCCAGGAGCAGCCGTGGAGGGTGGTGTGTTGGTGACCAGGACAACACTTTTCAGCTGAAAGGAGAAGGAAGTTGCTTGATAAGAAACAATGTTCTCTGTTCTCATGTCAAGAGGCTGTGGAGACACAGTGTGTGAAGGGAGGTCAAACTGTGGACTTCCTGAAAGAGAAGGAGGGATGCGATGACAACAGGGAAGAGTCAGAGGTTCAGAGATCATTTACAAAGCTTGTGTGACTTCCTGGACTGCTGAGTCCGGGACGAGGTGGCACGTGTGTCTGGGAAAAGATATTCCTGAGTTACAGAAGAGGTGTCGGGTGAGTTGGGAAATGGGCAGAGGAGCAGGGCTACAGCAGAACTGTGATAAATGAGTTACAAGACAGGAGCGGGAGCTGCGGGAACACGTGAGGGTTTGCAGCCGTGGAGCCTTCGCCCCACAAGAATTGATACCAGATGACTCAGCCGTACAAATCTGATACAGATCACACTATGGGCATGTGACTGCTTCCACCAAATTAGATACAGCACATGATGTGAGCCTGTGCCAGCTTCACTCAGGCTGTTGAAAGACAGACAATAAGGATGAAGAGCCTTAAAGACAGCATGGAGCAGTCAACCACCACCTATTCAGACAGGGATCTTCTCCCCAGATTTTTTCCTCCAAAATGGTGAACAAGCTTAAACCTGTGGTGGTGGGATATACTGGGACAGTGCTTTCCATCACAGGGCCATGACGTTTTCCACTCAGTAGCTGGAAAAACAAAGCCAGATGAGCCGTGTCACTGACAGCAGCCCGTGCCGCACCATGCGCAGGCAGAGGGGTGTGTGGCACTCCCACAGCACAGGGACCCTGCTCGAGCAGCTGGGAACAGAAGGAAAGGGGGGTGATTTCTACCTGAGACCCAAGGCAGCAGATGGTGTTTAAAAGTTTGACTTTCTCATGGCCTCGCTGAAGAACACAGATCTAAAACTCAGACCATATTGCTTGCAGCATCCCAGGAAGACAGATTTGCAAAACTCTGAAGAAACCCATAACAACACACACTCAAAAAAAACCCCCGAAGCAGCAACCCAGATGCCAGACTCAAACCTTCTGGTCAGTTCATTCAAGGCTATTTTTCATTTTACTTATCACTGCCACCAACATTTTGCTTAGTCTTGAAGCAAACGTTGTCATTCCACAGTCAGATGTTTTTACATGTACATCCATCATGGCCTGATATATCCTGACCTTAGTTAAAACTTATGTTTTCTAAATTGTACTTTTATGTTGAGCAAGCCCTTAGGCTACACTGTTAAAAGTTTACATTGAAAAATCAGTTATAATTGGTTTGTTTGAGTTTGCCTGCTTTGCCTGCTGCAAAGTCACCAGAAAGGGCAGTATTAATTAGCAATGGCTTACATAGAGTCTAGACAATTAAAAGTAAATGATTTTACCTTTTTTAAAAGCTTTAAGCATCTTACCAGTTCTAGTAAATGAATCTTATATAAATTACATTTAAGGGGAAAAAAATTGCAGTATAATTTACAACAAAGCTGTTCTATTTGAATAATTTATTTTTTTCTTGAAATATTTTCAGGATATGCTCACATTTCTCAAATAAAAATATGATTATTGTGAAATTGAGACAGCCAACAAAAAATTTTAATTTATTCCATTTGTTAGGCAAAAGCTTGGTTGGAGAATTAAACAATAAATTTTAGTTTATTGCCTAATGTCCTAGGTTTCACTATAAAAGACTTGTTTTCATTTTGGGTACATAATGATGACAATTGCACAGAATTTTTAAATAGTGCACACAAGAGAAAACTTTCCAGAGCTCCAACAAACCCTTTGCTGTACGTACTGTTTCAGCAAAATTAAGGAGGCAGTTCGTCTGGGTTAGACACTGAGGGATTGAGCTTTTAGCTCCAAAGTTCCCTTCCAAGTGTCTGACATAACTTTGCAAAGCCTTATTAAACATGAATTAATGAATCATTGGAGCTGATTTTATTTATTCACAATGTCACTGCGAGGAGACAGAGGAGTTTTGGATCATGGCACTCTGCAGCACTTGATGTTATTTTAGTTCATAATTGGCGGTGACAAAGCCACAAAACACTTAGAGCATTTGGCTAATGCCAAGAAAATATAATAGCAGGCACAGAATTTATCTTGCATCCACCTTCATTTGGAAGCAGATTGTTTTGTCATCCTTGAGGAGATTGACAACAGATCCCAATTTCTGTATTGGTTCAGATCATACCTTGCTGCCCGCCCGGCCCACATGTGTTGCAGTTTATCCTGCTGTCACCTGATACCCCGGAGGTCAGCGTGGCGGGGGGCACCGAGGAAGGACTGACAATACAAAAATGACTGCGAGCAAAAGGCATTCTTCGGGGCTGATTCTGATCTCAGAGCAACCAAAGATCAGCATGTATTTAAACAGATAGGGTTACTTTAAATAAATGTACAGTAGCAAAAATTCCAGGAAACCCTAAGGCAAACTGGAAAAAATAATCTGCTCTGTTTCCTCGTAGTCCTTTCCTATTTTGTATTTGAAAAAAACAAAGAAGTGGGCTTTTTTTCCCAACACAAAGAACAGCTGGAATAAGGAAAGGAGGGAGGACTAACATGCTTCTACCGCAGGGCTTTACTCAGCCCGAAGACAACCTCTAACTCAAGAGACATTCCCTTCTTTCATCTCTCCCATTTTTCACTGACAAAGGCAACAAACTGTAGGCAAAGACAAGAAACGTAAAGCTTCATCCTTGAGCTGTTTCTTGATCCCTTTCCTATTTTTATTTCCCATCTTCTATTCTCTTACAGACCCATCCTTTCCCAGCAGCTCTAGGCACATATTTTTTGAAGTAAATGAAGCTGATTGAGATCTTGCTGACCCAGGTTAAACACAGATTCATGTCAAGAAAGCCAGAAGAGCTGTATCAATATCAAACCGGTGTGAACAAAAGTAGAATCAGATCCGATGGTATAAAGGTATGGAAACATATATGCCCCAGTTGCCTTTTATTCACATCAGTTTAATGTTAATGAGGTGCTATTAGCTTCAGAGGAACGGTTCCCGACTTACAGAAGGAGAAGTAATTGGAGATGCCAACAGCTCATGTGTTGTTTGGCACTGCTCTCCCTGCGCAGCGCAGGAGCAGAAGTGCCAGGAATGCCTTTCCCTGCCTGACCCTGCCTGAGCCCTCTCCCCTGCTCCCAGCTGAGGCTATTCTTGCCCACCTGCTCCAGCAAGAAGCTCCCACATGTGCTTGGTGTCAAGCACAGCCATAGGGTTCTCCCCATCCTTTGGCACCACGTTCCGGTGCACGGCCGAGGAACAGTGACTGGCTCCGTGGCACAGCCCCTGTATCCATGCACGGCGTATTTGCCCACGAGTCAGCCTCAAGGGCTTATTTGTACCTAGTCTTGCTGCCAGGTTAAAGAGCAGTTACCACAGGCAAAGGGAAACAAATATTTTAGAGGTTTGTAATTCATTAAAGCATTGGACCTCTTCCAATACGAGCCTGCTGTTGGGTAGGAGAGAAGACATGTTCAGACTGTGGTCTACAATGACACACTTGTAGTATTTGTGAACATTTCTAGTGACTAAAACTATTTTCTGTGAGTCCTTGGCCTGTGCCAAGACACTCAAGCACACAAATTCGAGGTAATGCCCTTTTGCTTGCATGATTCAGGCTTGTGTCATTTCAAGTTTTAGTGGTAGATTAAGAGGGTCACTTCAACCGTGCGCTGTAAGACAAACACTCCTGAAATGAAAAAATTCCAGCATAGCACAAACAACAAAATCACCTTAAATCTCTCAGGTGTGGTTCTTTGGTGCCTTATACTTAAGTGATTTCTGTGCATGCGAAGGAAAACACCCTTTTACCGGTATTATAGTCATACATTTACCTTGTTGGAGAAAAGCGCTCTTGTCTTTCCTCTTTTAGAAAATCTATAAAATAGAATTTACAAGACTTCAGAGTCTTTGGCCGTGATCCAGAAATCAGTACATATCTTCCTATTAATCAGAAGTGAGAAGTTTAAGTAGAAGTCAGTAAAATTGTGTTCTCTGACAAAACTGATGACCGCCTCATTGGTTTTGACACCATCGACTTTGGATACCAACCTCAGTCACCTGTTACTTTCCACAAGAGCTCTAACCAAGATCTTTCACAATATAAGTAAAAACTTCTTTGATTTTAGAATTCACAGAAAGCTTTAAATTCCTCCTGTACTTTCAAGAGGAGGCAACATATGTGTCACCCCAGAAAAAAAATTAGAAAAAAAGAAATGTATGTGCAGAGATTCACAAAATGCATGCAGAATCAAAAATATTACATGTTCTGATTTTCCTTCTAATTCTTTACATGCTGCTGTCAGAATATCCCTCCAGTGCACCCAGTGTCAATTTGTACATACTTATTCAGTGATTTATACAACTTAACACCAATAATTATACTCAGCAGTGAACGGATGTTTCACAACAATAGCCAAATAGTTATCCTAAAAGGTAGAAAGGTTGAAGATAAAGTGAGGGGAAAGAAGAACCATAAAACAAAAAATACATTCTCCTGCTTTGCCCAGGCTGTAGCTAAATGCACAGAGAGTAGAAGTAAGTCTCCCAGGAACGTATCAAACCAAGCAACATAAATGCAGCCTCATTGCACAGAGAGTCAGCAGCAGTGCTGCCAATCTCCAGTAGTCACAAGTCAGAAATGATGCCCTAGAAAACCAGGAGATGTTAAAGCTCAATGAATGTAAAGGTTCATTGTATTTGTTTGTCAAGTTTGCATCTGCAATTCACACTCGGAAGCTTTTTTCTACCCCTCTGAAGCCTGAAAACATTTATTAATAGCTAAGCTTCTCATACAACTCCAGGAGCTGGGGAGTTTATAGAAAACATAAAACACAGAAAGCTTGGATGGGCAAACTCAACAATTCTGAGAGACAAAAATTAAACAGGACACAAAAGCCATGCCACTGTAGCTGGAAAGACCCTGTGGACCTGGCAAGAAATGATCTAGCACGATCAAATGCCAGCGTGGGGCCAGCCGTGCCAAATCACACAGTCGCAGGACGGCTGGTGCTCTTCATTCCTGGCCTTGGGGTGACACATCTGGTTCAGAAAATTTGGGAAAGTCTCTTCTGGGTAAATGGAAAAGAAGAGAAACTCAAAAGTCATACATTCTTTCTGAGGATGATGCTCATAAAGTCATTACTTGACTTTATGTGACAGTAACTGAACAGAGGTCACTCTCAGATGGGAACAGGCAAAGGGACCTGAGAGCATTAGCACTGGCTGCGACCAGCACAGCCAGCACGCCCAGTCAGGACATTCTTCTTATTCCCAGGGGCCATCCAGGCAGGATACAGGGTCCCTCAGGAGGCTGTGAAGTCCCCATCTCTGGATTTTTGCGTGTTCCCACTGGATCAAGCTCTGAGCAGCTTGGTCTGACATCCCTTTCTGCTCCAAAAGGAGCAGTTCTGCTAAGGTCACTTCCATTGTGAATTACACTCTGCTTCTGCATTGTAACAGTTATTGCCCTGACTGAGAACAAACCATCATCCTCTACCATATTTCACATGATAAAGTATAAATAAACAGACCCAAACACAAGCAAATATAGACAGAAAATTGGAGCTCACACATTAAAACCCTTTTGCCACTCAAGGGACCCCTTTTGGACCCCTTTTTAGGAAACCTTTGCATGAAGAAATTACTGTCTCTGTCTCCAAGCTGGGTCAGGTGCTTCTCTCTCTACAACACCTGGCAGCCTCCAGGTTGCTGCCCTGCTCATGGCTCCTGTGCTCCAGCTCAGCTCACACTCTCTCACGCCCATGTCAGGATACACCATCCAGTGATGAAATCTGCCGTCACCCAACGCCATGGCAAAAGCCCAAGCCGGAGCAACGCAGGATTTCACTCCCATTATGGGTAGGAAGCTCTTCATGCTCCCCTTAGAATGAATCAGGAAGGACCTGCAGTCTCGAGTGAAGCCTGTGTCAGTGACTGTTTGGTGAGATAATGCCCTAAATTCCCAGCCTCCACCACGGGCAATGCACACAGTATTGGAGTTTCTCACGCTGCGGTCAGATGGAAGCTCCCAACAGCCTCCTGTTGCAGTGCCCCTGGTGTGGAAGAGCTGAGAGTGTTCAACAGCAGCCAGTCTTTCCCATAGCTGGGTCCATGGGGCACACCAGCAGGTCACTCAGCAGCTCCCAGCAGCAGATAGACAATAAATAAACATATCTGTAACTATAAGGAATAAACCAAATTTTAATTTCTACTTTAGGAGCCAGGGGAAATGGCTCACCGGCCAGTAGAGTTATGCAACAATTGACTTCCTTTCAAGCTGCAAATTACAAGATGGCACAACCACGACTATAAATATGCTCCTATCATACTGAAAATAAGCTTTGCTTTCAATTAAGCAGTTGTTAAAAGTAAGTGTCTTTTTAAAGAACTGGCTTATGATATGGGATATTTCTTCCTTGGCATTTTTAGTACATAGGAGCTTAAATTTAGGTTACAAAACAACCAGCTTGATCTTTTCCCAGAGCTTTAAATCCTGGACAATTTCCATGGCACTCAGAGGTTGCTCAGTGCTTTTGAAAACTGGACCATTTCTTTCAATTTTAGGAGCATAACTTCCAGGTAGCAGTCCTGACAATCCTGAACTAATGCGTTTCAGGAAATATTCGTTTTCCTTAAATATAGACAATTATAGACAAACCTTTGTGGAGTCAGATATATAGCCAAAAGTTTGAAGTGCTTTGTGTCAGTAGTACTTCAACAAACTCTATAGGCAAGAAGCACTAGCTATCAGAAAGAGTTTTTAAAAACACAGATCATCTGCTTTTCCATCTCTCCAAATGGAATTCTGAAATGTCACCAGTTTAAGGTTTCAGATGAGAAGATATTTTTATCCATTAAAAAAAAATCCATTTCCCATGCATTAGATTCATGAGAAATTCCAATGTTAGAGGCTGTGTCCATCCTGCTCACTGATATAAATTGTACCCTGACAATCCCAGTGATGGGATTGGAAGTGGGTTGAGCACCACAGCGTCTCATAAAATGGCTTCTCAGTGCTATTCCTGCAGATAAGATATAATTTGTGCTCCCCTCAGGCACCAAAGGCAATGTACCAGTGCAATAATCTTCTGAGTAGCCCAACATTTACAAATAATTGTAAAGACCTGCTAATATGGTTTAGTTCAGCAACTCTTCACAGTGCTGAGTGCTGACAGAAATAACAACTAAGAAAGCATTAAACAGCTTTTAGGATGTCTTGAAGGAGAAGGCTTGTGAAGCAGTTACTCCAAGGAACAAGTAGCGAGAAGCATGGTGAACATTTTGTAATTGTGGCCTCTCCGGCCCCACCTTTTGTTCGTAGACCCAACGAGAGCCGGCGGTTTGGGTTTTGTCAAACTCCCTAACAAATGGGACAAGAAATACAATGGTGAGGTTACAGCACAGTCATAAATGTGTTGTTTACTCATGTTCAAATTTCATTACGTAACTGATACAGAGGTTTAACAAAAGAAGATTCAGTGATATTGTATCTGAACAAAGTGACTTTTTATATTTTCTCACCCACTCATTCATGACTTCTGAACTCTTCTACAACTCTGACTAAACAGTTTGTCTGTAACAAGGTACTAATAACAAAGAAATATGTTATAGTTCTGCAGTATTTACCCCTGTTCTCCCCATTCTTCATAAATAACACATATTTTCCCTTGTAGCCACAAATTTAGAACTAACGCTTGTGAGATGAAACAAGTCAAGGCACAGGCATATTTTAAATTTACTTAATCACAGGGATAGAGGAAAAAACAAGGCAAAATTTCATCAGCATTAATAAAAATGGACTTTTTGACAGGTTGGGTGAGCAGTGGTTCCTGAGCCCCAAGATCCAAGGCCTCATCAGTGTCTGGTGCTGTCTGCTGGCTCTCAGCAGTCACGTGCAAAGCAGCTGGCAGCAACCTTCTTTAATAGGTTTTCTTTAAAAAGTTTCAGGGGGTTAGGGAGTCCTATAGGACAAATTAAGGACTTTGATAGAAGTATTAGAATAGCAGTTGATAGAAATACTTAGAATAGCAACTAGCATGGGGGACGCTGTTTACACACCAATGGAACGAGCGACACTGAAGCCAGAACTGTTAAACATCCTACAGAAAACCAGAAAAAATAAATCTAGGTAAATTGACTCAGATGCCCCCTGTGTTAATCGCACTGAAATTAATAATGCAAAGTGATCAAGAGAAAAAAAGTTTTGGTGTCAGCTGAGGTGATATTTTGCACTTTTTCCGTCATGTCAGAGATAGGGTGTGCAGTGCCCCCTGATTCCTCCAGCAGAGCCCTGGATCCCCGCTTCCCTCGCCATGCCAAGCTGTACAGTGGGAAGCTGCTTGGTACCAGTTTCTGCCAGTGGAATGCACAGGAAGGCCTTCCAGCACGGGTGCCCAGAGCCATCATGAAGGCCTGGAAGGCCCCACCAGACTTCAAGATGTGTTGAAGGTCAAATCCTCTGTGGAGTGGTTGCCATCTGTGGCAACACTTCCAAGACATCTCAGCAGGGAAGCATTGCCATTTTTGTACTAAGAAAGCACATTAAAGCTTCCATTCATTTTACTTTTGAAGCTGGGTAGGAGTTAGGGAGGTAAATAATTATTAACTTTCTGGTCTGCTACACATTTCCTTTAGCTGATTCTGCCTCTGCCTCAACTATCCCATCCATTAAATGGTGCTACCACCAATTTCATCCTTCACGTGGGCATCTTAAAATAAATCTACAAAAACCTTTAAACACTTAAACCATGATGTTTAAATGTCAGAGAAGAGGAAAGCTTGTTTATTGCTTAAAAGAAACAAAAAGGAAAAGAAATCAAAAGCTATGCTTTTAAGGTTATCTTTTTCTAATTATCACTGTGAATACATTCATCTTTCATAAAAATGTCACTTTATAGACTTATATTAAATTTATTAGACCTTGTCATATAATGCATATTCCTGAAAAAAATGCATGTTGCCAACAAAAAATGAGCGTTAAGTAAGAGGCAGTTACCCATATTTTATTCTTCTGGAAGTGGAAAATCCAAGCACATAAATCAAAATGACCCTAAAGCAGTGACCAGCATGCCCGAAGCAGATCAACAGTGGTTTCATTGACCTCCAGACTCATAAGGGTCATATTTTCACACAGATGAACTGGTCTTGAACTGCTTTGCCATTGCACTGTGCACAAAGAGACCCCGGCCACAAAGTGTCTCTGCTTTCTGTTAGGGTAACCTGGATCGCTTCCCAAAACAAAAAAATCAAAGCCACATTCCATTTTAGAAAGTGTTTGTCTGTCCTGCCTGATCCCTTTCTTCTAGTCTTGATTTTCATAAACACATTTGCATGAATTTACTGTTGATATTCATATTAAAAAAAAAAATTAAAAAGAAAACAAAACAGCACAATAACAGCCCTCAGACTTTGTTATTACAGATTTTTCTCTGTTTCTGAAGATTTTTCCAGGGCACTTTTTCACACTTGTGAGACTCCAACTATTCAATTAGTGCAAAAACTCTGGGCAGCTCGCTTGAAAGCTGTAGGCTTTCCTTCTGGTAGACACTCCCTTAAGGGTCCCTTACATCACAGTAGCATTTCACAAATGTTAATGTGAAAAACCTTGCAGTTTTCCTGCTTGGCGGGAGGGAGCATTGAGGCACTGACTATCAACAAGAGGTTCGGCCCTCTGCTGAAGGACACCACAAAGCTCACATGCCATCAGAGTTTCCTAAATATACTTGTATAATGTTCAACCAGTGGGTGAGCCCTGTTTATCTCCCAGCATTAGATGGCATCCAAGGCTCCCGCTGGCTCTCGGCACAGGATGAATTTTGTCAAAAACAGAGCATGCCATGGCTGGCTCTGCAGAACATCTGCGGCACAGGCGGGAGCTGAATCCAAACCAGCTAACTCCCCGTTTACTGCTTTAATCACAAACTCTGCTCCTTGATATCCTGTAGCATCCCTCTGCACACTTTTGGGAGTGCTCCCAGGGCAAGATGGAGAAACAGCAAGCGAGGGCAGGAACAGACAGAAATGGGAGGCTGTGCAGGGTAGGTCACCTCCTGTGGGTTCTCATCCTTACCTTAGGATTTTATAAAATAGTTATGGAAGCTTTGGGGGTGACTTCTGTGTCAGAACTGCAAAAGACAGAGGCCAAGTTTTGCCTCTTTCAGAAGCCCACATTTTGTTTCTAATTTCAGTGCCACCATTCATATTAATGAAAAATGCACAATGTTTTTGTTGCCTTCTTTTTTTGCAATGGAAGTGATTTCTCTCTGTCAAAATCAATCATCATATCAGTTTTAATCAGATAAAGCTTTTGGCTTCTACTATCTAAATTGCCCTTCCCACAGTGCCTAAGACAAGCATCAGTGCTCCATCACAAAATAAATGTGTTGATATTTGATAGCTCATTTGAACACGATGGTATTTACATCTTAGTTGGTTAGATTTTCATTTAACACAAGTTATGGGTTCACATTGAAAATAAAAACAATACTTCTCTGTTCCTCTTGCCATTCATGTCTACTTTTGTTTCAGCCTAAAATAACACATTGCTGGAGGGTATTTTCTTAACACTGCCAAGCCTGAATGCAAGCCCTGTGGAAAATGTTTGTGTTGGGCTTGCCATGGTCCAGGCTAATAACAACGTGATGATGTATAGGTGAATTCCTGCTCCTCAAGTCCTCTGTGACATACGGATTAGGTCTGCCCTTATCTTCTAAGACATCTGGATGAGTGTCTGGGTTTTAATTTCACAATGAAATCACAGGGGACTTGAGTTATGTTATGTGCTTATGAACAAAGTGGAATATCCCTGGTAAGGGCAAGAGTGGATTACCTTAGATAACTCTACTTAAACCAGGGAACATTTGAGAATGTTGAAGAAAGGAAAGAGGTTCCACCAATAAAAACAAACACAGGCTTAAATTTGTGTTCTGTGTACTAAACATTTTAAAGCTCCTGGAGGTTGAAATATGACCACATGTAAATGGACTGATAAAGCTAAGGCAACTCTTGAAAGACCAGATCAGGCTTCCCAGGACAACTACCAGCACTAAATCCTAATGGCATGCATAAATCATTTGAAGACACATTTATTCAGAAGATGCCACTTTAAAGTCAAAATACTCTGCTTTAATCACCAGAAATAGTATGTGCATGCTAACATTTGCAGAAAATGCTCTAGGGCAACATGAAATTAGTATCTTAAAATTCCTAAATACATGCTTTTCCTAAGATGAAGACTTTTATCTATTTACGCCCATAAAACTGTCAGAAAAAAAAAAAAGACCTGTGAGAGCATAAAAGGGTCAGTCCTGCTGACTACAGCCCAGCCATGGACAACATTAAAAACATCAAAGTTCATATGATGCTCATGGCTGGGCTCTGAGTGTTGCAGAGCTGAATAATCAGCTTGCCAGGCCCAAATCCTGTCATCCGGGACTATTGCAGCTTCCCGGCTTCACTGAGACTCTACTCCCTTTCTGCAGCCTTTGTAGACATTTCCTCCATGCTCTCAGCCCCTAACCAGGCTGTAATCCCAAGGGTCCAAGCCTACCTTGCTTACTTGTCGTCATGCTAACATCTGTTTGTGTCTGCAGGAGCGCCCAGGCTCAGCACCCCGGAGAAGGGCTCTTCCATCGCCCGTATCCAGAAACACAGGAGAAGCAGGAGGGAATCGGACCGAAAGCCTGAAGGATCCGGGCTTATTTTCCAGTATGGCTGCAGACTGTTCCCTGTCTGCTTGTGCATTTAAGTTGCAAAAGTGCTGAACGCTTGCAGTGCAGAAAAAAATGAAGACACAAATTATGGCATTGAGAGGAAAACAAAATTCCATTTTGTTTAACACATTAACTACCCGTCTTCTAATCTATTAAATTGAAAGCAATCCAGACATAGAAATCTTTTGGTAAACCACAGAGATTAATATATATTTAGGAAGGCTTCTGTCAATACAGTATTAGTTCATAAATGTGCAGCCAGTGATTCCATTTTAAATAAGTAACAATATAACCTGCAAAAGTTGTTCATTTTTTTCCCCCTCAAATATCTATAGAAAATGCATTAAGCTTCACTGAAAACCATGGAAAAACTTTTATTGACTTTGGTGGGGTCAAGATTTCACCCAGTAATTTTTAAATTTTCATAACTGCAACCAAATAAAACATTTTTCTCCGGATTTAAATACTCTACTCACAGTTTCTCTGCCTAGATAGGAAAGTATCTTTAAAAGTAGGTGTCTGTGCTTTTCCCAAACAGACAAGTTGTTCTATTTAGGCTAATCCAGTCATGAAAAGAGCTAAATGAGGTGTCGAGCTTTCTTTTTGATCCTCAGTTTAACAAGAGTTTTAATCAGTAATAGATCTAACATACCTGCGATGCTCTGCAAGCAACACAAGAAAAGTTTATCAGTTTTCTTTCTGAGCACTTCACCTGCTTACTTTGCTTAACAAGCAATCAAAACACAGATCCTGTTGTTATTGTTCATACATTAGATACAAACGGGGCAGCTCCATGCAACTAAACTTTCTCTAAATGTCTGTGACTGCAGCCTACAGACTGCGATATTTCAAGGGGAAAATGCTAAGTGAGACACTGGCCCTGGAAAAATGAACGTAGTACAAAGACGTCATTATATGTCTTTCTTATGAGTTATTCACAGCTGTTTCTTAACAAAGTAAAAGGCCTAATATCCCACCAGAGAGACTCAGGGCCATCCTTGTGCTTGGCTGGAAAGCTGGTGGGGTCCTTTGGTATATGAAATTATATATCACTCTAATCCATTTGAAAGACACAGAGATGGCTGAGATTTACTGTTCTTTTCATTTTGCATGGAGAGCCCACCGGTCTGGGTAAAGTAGACAACAGCCACTGAGGGCTGTAGTCAATTTCACTGAAGCTGTTGCCACCACCAGGTGCCTGCTGCACTCTTCCAACAGCAATTGCACCTCTGTACCGTGGGGGGGAAGGGGGTGCTCTCAGCATCTCAACTTTACAAACAAATATATTCGCTTAAACCACTGGTAAAATGCTGGAGTAATCTTTCCAGTTGTGCCATAAGGGCAAGCAGCTGGGGGGTAGCTGTGTCTCCGAATCGTGCATTCATCACTGGGAGCTGTTGTCAAATGCACACTGAGTCAAAGCCCTAAAATCAGCTCTGAGGTTTTAGTGTGTGGGTAGGAGCCAGGTCAGGTGGCTAAAGCATCAGGACTTAACATCACACCTTCTAGAACACAGTGGATTGGTGAGAAGGAGTTTCCTCATCTTTGACAAGTTAACAGGTATGCCTGAGGATGGAGGCAAAGCTGCAGCTTGCTAGAGGAAAGCAGGAAAGCTTCCAAGACCAAGCAGACCTATCTACCATCTCCAATGACTGTGGGTAGGCTGAGCAAATTTGCTTTCAGTGTTCAAATGAAGGCTCTGGCGCTGAGAACAGCAGCAGAACCCCACCCACCCCTGAGATGCAGTCTCACCTTTCCTGTGCAAGCGTGTGTGGGCCCACCTCAGCCACACACCTCCTGCTGCTCTGCGGCCACCGGCGTGCTCGGTCTTGCCAGCACAGGTACACCTAGAAGGGCCAATCTTGCAATCGTTTACTCAGACAGATGGGTTGCACATAAGTAATGAGCTGCTAGCATCCCAGCATGTTAGACAATATGCTGACAATGTCATAACATTATTTCATCCTTCTTAAAAGATAAGACCCAGCCTGTTCTAACCTGCTCAGGTCATTATCTTGTTACCACAAGATGCCCTGTCACTAACCAGTTTAGCTTTATGTAAAGCTATAATTTGCACTAAAATGAATTATGTATTGTTTACAGTTTACCATTAAATTACAATGAACAAAAACAAGCACCTAGGATGCCTCTTTCAAAGTCTTCCAGATGAGTTTAAATGTACACAGAAACAAATGTCTTGGTATAACAGCATTAGAAGTAGGCTGGAACTCAGTTGACTAATTTTCACACTAACTTACTTAAAAGCCAGAAAGAAAACAGTGAAGATCTTTATACAGGCCATCAAAAAGCCTGACTGCAAGTGTTTCCAATTTGCTTTAGTAATTAAATCGAAAGGAGTTTAAGGGTTTTTCACCCAGGTCATTTACTACTTTGGAATTTTACTGCTTGCTTTGCAAAGAAAACAAACTGGAATGAGTCACTGGTGAGTATAAAGAGTGGATGAACACTGCTAAACAAACCAAACAGTGAGCTCAAGTGGATAGAGAAAACACAAGTCAGAATTCTAAATATGGATCTGAGAATAGTGTAAAAGGATTAGACGTCTTTGTCACATGAAGAGCAAACCCACATGCCAGCATGCCTTTCCAGTGCAAGCAGCCACTGATCAAAGTAACATCTACCAGTTTGTAAATATGCTAATCTTCATGTTTACACAAAAGTGTCAGCACTTGCTTTACATCACAAAGAGCCTCATACAGTTGAAGATTAATTACTTCCAACACTGAGATAGTGTGTAAATACTGGTTTCACCAGAACCCTACCTTTTGCTGTATTTGCACAGCTCAGCAGAGGTGTATGTTGCTAAGACAGATAATTCAGGGACACTTACAAAGTGTCAAATACCTCCGGATAGATAGACTTTTGACAGGTATTTTGGTGATTACGTGGAGCCAGGATTAGGCAGGTTTAGGCTTCATGTTGCAAGTACTGGACTGAAAAAATATTTTTGCCTTTTTCTATGAATTTTAGCTCTGAATAACACTGTCTACCCCAAACCTGATTTGTGCCTTCAGCTTTTACACTTATACATGACTACAGAACATTTAAAACTAATTTTTCCACTCTCCGGCTTAGTATCACTTTCCTTCCTTATAGTGGCTAAGAGCCACCTCACAGTCCACCGGGCTCTCGGCAGCGTCCGTGTCTGCTCACCGAATGCTCTGTTCTAACTCTTGTTTAAAGAAGGATAAGAGCTGTGGTAGGGACACACAAACAAATCATTTTCCAGTAGCGAATTTCAGAAACCTTCAGCGGTGGTATAAAACAGGGAAAATAATTACCGTGTGTGCTGAGAATGAGAGATCAGTACCTACTGCTGCATTGCTGCAACAGGGAATGACGATAAGGAGATGAAGCCAAGGCAAGACTGGATTTCCAAGGTTCAGGTGCTTAAGTCATGGCTCTCAATATCTCTTAAAATATTTTACATTTTCATTACCATGTATCTCTACAAAAAAAACCCCCACGGTGGCAATTCTAATAACAAAGAGTTATGAGCAATAATTTAAAAAAGGAAAAACATTCAAGTGGGAATTCTCTTCACCTCTCCCTTGCTGTTAGTGCTCAGCACAATTGCCACACGAACATCACTACTTGCCAACAAATATTATCACGTTTGTTTCCTATTCTAAACTAAGAAAAAAAAAAAGTGGGATGTTGGCAAATGCTGGCATTACAAGATTGCCAGAGCAAACAAGAGTGAATAGATGAGGGTAATTGGGAGATTTAAAGAAAAGACAATCAAATGCAATGTTTAGAAACCGAGAAAGAAAATGGCTTCCACGCGAAACACAAAACCTGAGTGGAAACACTTCCACATTAAACACTCAACGAGGCATTTCACTGGAGCACTTGCTGCCCAAGTCAGCCAGCCTTGCATTTCCCTCTTTACTGTGCGTGCAACAAGGAGACAATGGCACCGGGAAGCGCTCTCAAGGCACAGGGGCTGACGGTGGCCAAGCAAAATGGACGAGGTGACACATAGGTTGCTCTGTCCCCAGTCCCTGTCCCCAGGAAGGCAGCTGGGAGCCCGCAGCCCCCATCCCTGGGCAGCGCAGCGGCAGCAAGAGCTGCAGGCTGAGCTGCACCAGCTTGGGCACACGGCAGAAGCAACATGTGCAGCAGAGACTGAGGCTGCTGTGGTTAAATCAACATGCTCCATCTCACGTTTGCATAGGGCAACACAACCATCAGATTAATTACTAATTACAGTGGATTGCTCCGAAGTAGGTTCACAGCAATAATAGTAATAAAAAGACTAAAAGAAGCATTATTAGCATAGTTAATTATATGACCATTGGCAAGATTATTGATGGAGATACAAAATGCTGTTGAACAAGAAAGATATGTTTGACATTGCTTAAGAGAAGCTTCGCTGTTGCTTCATATTTTTTTGGATTTTTCTAATCATCTCATCTGTGGTCCAAAAGTGCAAAAAAACAGTAATTATCTCTGTTTGATCTTTGACTAACAATTATTTATGAATCTAATGGAACAATAGTGTTTCTAAAATGTAAGTAAACCCAGTAATCTTTATCAGCATAAAATCTTCAGCCACACTGGACTGGGTTATGGGAATCTGTCGTGTGATGAAAGCAGACAATAGTAATTTATTGGTTTAGTCATAATCCCTTCAGTAGTCTGGATTGCTGTTGCAAATTTGTTAAAAATCTGCTACCATTCACTGAGCAACAGTACAACACCTGAAGCAATAACATGGGTGGGGAATGTAAAGGAGTACTCGGATATTCATGTGTGGCATGAGTTAGACAAGGCCACGGGAAAAGAGCTGAGAAAGAACAATGTTGCACAAACCAGAGAGAGATTCCTGTTCTCCCACAGCATATATGCAATTTAATCTCCAAACGGAGACCAGTTTAACTTTTCAAATGCTTCAAGAGTACAAAAAAGAATTATTCACTCAGCAGTTATTTTTTATCCTTTGCAGAGTGGCCACGTGCTCCCTTGAAGGACCTACTGCAACGAGACACCACCTGCGTAAAACCACACTCTCATGTGAAAAGTATTTACATTACTACACGCTATTTTCCCCTTAATTTTTCTTTATTTGGTGCACTTGGCAATACATAGCTCGCAGCTCAGTCAGTCAGTTGCCCTAGTGTTTAACATGGCAACTTCGGGAATAAATATTAATATTTTTAATCATCTAGTTTGGCAAAGGAACTGAGGAGCTGCTGCTGTATGTACTACTGCCTTCAATGCATACCCTGAAATAGGCTGGACTTGACTGCCCCCCTTTAAAAATATCCTAGAAGGCAGACCTCTGCTGGAGTTTAACTTTGGTGGCAGGTACAATTACAGGCTCCCATTGAGAGGAAGACAGAGTTGTGACCAAGTGATACAGATCTGTTTTCAGAGCAACGCTCAGCAAACAAACAATACTCCCAAGCACTTCAAGGGAACACGGGACAGCATAAATGGTTGTGTTAGCACGTTTGTCTCAACATGACTTTTTGGTTAGGTTCTGATCACTTACTGCTAGTCATCATATTTTATGAACCTCACCCATGAACACTAACATGCAAACCGAAATTTAGGACTCCTGACCTTTAACACGAAATGGCCATAGGTGTTCCCACAGCTGTTAAATAAACCTATGTTTATGGAGCCATAAATGTAGTGCAGGTGAAGTTTCCAATGATGTAATAACAACTTCCATCGCTGTGCAGTTTGTCATTTATACAGCAGTGTACCATCACCGGTGAATATTGTTTTACAATAACAGCACAGGTTCCTTCGATTAAATCACTCTTTCTTCATTTATGAGTCATTCGACCTTTAACCTCTCAGAGGAAGATCAAACCACTTCTTAAGGCCCCACTCTTTTAACCAAGGAGCACAACAGTTGGTTAGATAACTAAGGAGGTTGGTATGTGCCCCCAGGGTTTCACAAACAACTGTCCTAGATCTTTTATAAGATAATCTTAACATAATCATGTAGCCACAAATTGTCGTGTAAATTCCCAATTAAAAACACCAAATAGGAGCTGTAAATCATGACACAACTGCCACCTTTTCTGCAGTAGAGAAGCTCTTGTTTGTGCTTGTTCTAGTACTCAACACACCAACAGGAAAACAGTCCGTTTGATTTACAAGAGAGCGACAAAGTGACAGGACAACTAAAACTGCTCAAAATTTAACCTAAGCAGCAACAGAGAACACAGAACTTACAAAACTGCTCCATCCCCCATTCAGGACTCTGCTTGTAAAAATGAGCATTTGTGTTGGCATGGCTCCACACCCACTCCTTGTCCCAATTTACATTAAACTGCAGCATGCCCTGTTGGAAGGATTGATGGCAATTTGGGGGAGGGGAGGAGATTTTGTTTTTAAGAAATGGCAGCTTGATTACAATATAAATGTTAGAAAAATAAATAGTCATTAAAGCCTTTTATCCACGGCTGATTGGCTTCATTCCACAAACTTTAGCAAAGTTCAAATCAGACAGAACTGAAGACACCCCATCTGCCACAGCACTTTGGCCTCTGCCAGGGATCCAGCTGTGGGTACTCACTCACGGTGGGTGACACATGTCCATCAGAACACAGATCTCCAGGCTAGCTTATGGTACCACAGGCCCTTGTTCCAAGACATCTGCTTTTATCCTGCCACCACCAAAAGTCAGTCTCTGTTTCCTCTGTGAAGATCATTCTGTAGCCTACATAATTCCAGGACCGGGCTTTAGTGCTAAGTGTCTCGGCTGCTTGTACTTCACATGCACACTCACTTGAAGATGCACATCCCTTCCCTGCAACATCCTTCCCCACTCTGGCAGCCAGAAACATGATTAGAATGGGTTTTATAGGTGATGCATAAACAATCCCAACAATTAATTACAAAATTTTTAAAGCATTCAGCAAACGTCTTAGTTGCTGTCAACAAGCACTCAACAAACGCAGATCGCGTTTTTCTCCTCCTACTTCACACTTTCCATGTTTCCCAACACTTGCCAGAATGTTGTGGTGATAGATGCAGACAATAGATGCTTTACTAAACATGTCCTTGATATCTGCATAATCTCCTTTAATATATATCATTAACTTGGGCCAGTCCCATGTTATTGCTTCCTCAACACTGCTAGCACATCATGATCTGGAAGGAGCTATTTATTGCTCCAAGAATGTGACTGTCTCACCCAACCAGTCAGACCTCAAAATTTTACTTGTCCATCTTAGCTTCTGCTCCCTACAGTACCTAACGCCAAAAAGAACAAAATGAGACATTGCCGCCACTGACTTGCAATATAACATTCTTCCCAAACGCTCTTCCACACTGCTAAAGCCTGAGCATTTGCAAATCCAAAGGTTACAGAAATGTCTTGTGATCATTAATAAAATCCCTACTAAACAAATTTTTCAAGTGTAAAATATAGTCAGAGAGATAGTAATTTTTTTTCAAGTGCAAAACTCATGCTTGTGAGGTGCGGAGGATCTGACTCCTCTGAGGGGAACCTCAGATATCTCAGGACGGAAGAATTCCAGAACTGAAGAGGGGACACCTTCCTCTGTGTTACCTGGTAAAAATTTGCACTTGGGTCACATGATAGAAACGAGTTGCCTTGGCAGGAGTGTGGAGAAAACAATGGTAAGAGGCACATGCTGAAGAACCAGAATGGTCAAGTGGTGGGCAAGGCCAGATTCTCAACCTGAGTAACCCAGACTAAAGCAGAGTTCAGGAAGTCAGAGCTCTTTCTCTTACCCCAGGTTTACTGAATCATCCCCAGGACTACAGTCCCCAAACAAAGAGCCTCAGATGGAAATGCTCAGATTGGAAATGGCAAAGAGCCTGCAGTGAGGAAATGCTTCGATGTCTATCTAGAGCCCACATTTCACAAAGGAAAAACAAACCTGTCTGAAGGCTCCCTTGCTGTGACGCAGCAAGAACTTGTGGTCCCTCAAAGCCAGCTGGAATGGTCTGGCTCCCAGTGGCAAAGCTGCCCTGACAACTGACTGCTGTGCAGCGCTCACCAGGACAGCCCCACGCTGGCCACCAAGGCGCTCCTGAGGCCGAGCTCATCAGGAATGCTGCTCCATGAGGCACAGCCCCATGCACTGCTCCGAGCCATCCTCCCCCCAGCAGGTCCCACATTTCACTGTGTGTGCCACAAGAGCTTCTTCTTCCCCTCCACGGCACAGAGCGAAATAGCCTTTTTTCCTCAATACTCCTATGTTTCTACCTTCACCTTTTTACCTTTTTTTTTTTTAAATTAGTTTTGCCTTTATGAAGACAGCTATCAGCTTATCAGAGGACAGTACTAACAGCCTCTCCTTTCTTCTCTGTCTTCTTCCCATGGCCAGCAAAGGAAATCCTATGGGAACAATGGTAACATTCCACCTTATCAGGCAATTTTGCCTAGCATAACACTATGGCCAAATGTACCGATGTTTCCAGTGTTTTTACTGCATAAATACAAAAGGCTCTTGTCATCCTTCCTTTTGGATAAATGCACTCAGATCTGAGAATTTTCTATATACTCCTTGTGAGTGGCTGTTTCAAGAGTCGTTACAAATCCATACTTTGTGCTCCTTAGCAGTATCTGAAGGCCATGGGAACAGCTGCACAAGGAATTGCATCTACTCTGCTTCATTTGTAAGGCACTTTTCAGATCCTGAAGATTCAATGCTCACACCATGCAAACAGACTCTGCTTTAGGCCACAGGGATCATTCAGAACCATGCCAATGAAAGTTGACGGTAGATGCCTAAAATATGAGCTCTGTTGTTCTGAATTACATAGATATTTGTACAGGCTCTGCAAGCCTCCCCCAAAATGCACAGAGTTCAGTCCGATGCAACCTATGAAAACTGCTCTGGGACCAATTTAATTTTTGATTGTTCTTAAGGCCTGAGTAGGAGCCTAGAAGTTTTGCTCCTAGGACCTTAATTTTGGTACAGACTGCATTCATGTTTGCTCTATAGGTACAGAAGCCAGGACACACAGGCTGTGTCCCCCCAGAGGGAGGCAGATACAGCCCCTTCCTTTTCCTCTTTTTTTGCAAATGCCACAACAGCTCCACTGCTCCCCAGACAGCCCTGAGTGAAGGCAATTCATCTTGCAAGGAAAGGCCAGCAGGTTCACCGACCTAACTAATAGGCATGCTACAGGAACCCTAGATATGTTCAGACAACAGCGTTTTCTATTTTGGGTAAATGCTTGTGCCTCTTATTGGCATTTCCCACCCATTGTATTCTGATAAATTCAGTGCATTACCCTTTGTCCACTCTTGTTGGGCTTTAAGTCCATATATCCTGTATCACTCTAGCAGCCCACTGAAAATCGGATTTCTTTTCCTTGGCAATCTCTGCTAAAATCATGACAGAACTTTACAAAAATATAAAATGGAGTCACCCAGGAGCAATTTTCTCCTTTTCTTTGAACAAAGCTACCAGCAGTCGTGATAAAAACAACACAACCAGGTTCAGCGGACAACCAAAAAAAGGCCAGGAAGGAGATCGAGTGTTACCCCTGCTCCTTTTCCCTGAAGGAGATCAAGTCTTACACCGGTATCTCCATTTCTTTGAATCTTCAGCTGTTATTAATATTTCAATACTAGACTGGCAATATTCAGTACCTGATGGAGATGAGCATTACTGAAAACAAACACAGCAGGAGTACATCGCTGTTTAGGTTTTGGATTTTTGATAAGCCATCGCCATTGTGAAATCTGTCCAACTGTTGGGGAAAATCTGGCAAAGTGAAACGAGATCCTCTTGCCCGAACCCCGTAACACAGAACCTTGTGCCAGAGGACTGTATTTCTTGCATGCGTAAAATTTGCTTCAATCGGCTGACAGAAGGTTTGGGGTTTTCCCAAATGTTGTGAACCTGGTTGAGATTATTGAAATCCTCAGCTCTAGGAGTGTTGGGTTACTGTTCTTTTAAAGCATGCTTCCTCTGACAACAAAATGTAATTAAAGGGGGGCACTGCTGTCATGTTACGGTCTCTTTTTAGAAGGTCTGGGAGAATGTAAAAAGGGCATAGCAAAAGTTGCTTAACCTTCTTAGAAATAAATGTCCCTAACATTTTTACGTCTTCTCTTTGGTCCATTATTGGTCACAATGATGAAACAATTTAAAGGAGAAAAGGTCACAGCAAAGCAGTGAACTTTATATGCTCTTCAGTGCAATAAAAGTTACTTAACGTATTAGCATGGGAAAGGCATGCCTGGCAGTGTGAGGGAAGAGGATGGATTTCAGATTCTCAGTAGGCTGTTCAGAGAAAAAATCTTTGGGTATCTGTGTGAATCAAACACCAAAAAAAAATGAAACACTTGCAAATTTTCCATCTTATCTAATTTCACTAAAAGGATGAAAAACTAGGTTCAACCCTTCCATCCAATATTCAACATGCATGAAGCATCACAGGAAACCAGCTACCTCACTTCCAACACATGTGCTTTACTGAGAGTAGGCTCAAAAATTGGCATGGCTGGAACTGTCTCTAGTTTATGGTAGCACGTATAGGAAAAAAAGATAAATTTGAGTCATGAACATTATTTTAGGCTCTATATTGAAAATTAAAATCGTGCCTAATCTTTTGTCATATGTATTTTCTATTTTGATTGTATGCAGCTAGGGTATGAAGGAAAATTCCATAACCATCTCTGAGTTATTCAAAAGCCAGCACTTTCTAGAAAATTCACCTTTTTCTCCTTGTTCTCATGCTGCCAACACAAACACAACTCTTTCTAATAACACAAATGTCAAACCTTTCAGAACTTTTTTTTTTCTATTAAAGCCAAAGTTTATGCAGAAACGAATAGGAACTAAAATCCACGCATTTCTTGGGGTCTGGGGTTTGGGGTTTTTGTTCTTTTTTGTTTCATTTTTTTCTTACATTAATTTTCTTTTAAAAGAAAGAGTTAATTATCTTCCTAAGGCAATTATTTTTGCTTCCTCACTTTAGAAACTGCACTGGGGTGAGAGTAATTTTATTTTTATATATCTATTATTTCCCAGAGTATGTTTTCCTTCAAATCTCAACATAAAACCTTTTTAAAGCTTCCTCGGGTTTTCACCATTCTAGAGGTTCACACTTTTATGTATTTCTGGCCAGTGTCAAATGAAATTTTTTTCCCCGCACCCTATTTTACAAAAATTTTTGAAATTTATTTGCATTGTCTCACAAGTACTCACAACATCAACTGATTCCAAAAATTGTATTGATTCAGTCAAGAAAGAAATATACTGTACCGTGTGACCAAATAAAATCACCCCAGACTTCAAGTCCTTAATATTCAAAACCTCCATGAGTGAACTGTAACCAAGAAGAATCCATTATAATAATTTGAAAAATGAAAACTTGAAAAAGTTGTATCTGTTTCTGAACAATTCATGAGCACAGAATGAGGCACAATTCATGGAATGAATTATTCTTTGTGAATTATTGGCCCACTATTATCCTCATAACCAATGAGACACATGATTTACATTTCTTTTACAGGCGATAGTAGCTAATTGATGTCCTGGTGTGATATGGAATGAAGCACAGTCATATAAATAAATTGTTTCCTAAATTCTTCACAAAAACACATTAATATCTTTGACACCATGCAATTGTATGCGGTGAACACTGCTAAGACAGTAATCGTGTCATCAAGAGTTAATTTATTCTCAGCAAGTCCATGTAATGCAGATATTAATCTCCCGGAGCACACACTGTTGTTCAGGGTTAAAACATTCACAGTTTCTGAAACATAAACAAGTCTCACACTCACAGCTGTTCTCCAAGAGCCAAACAGAGCTGCTGCTTGGTGAGGATTTGTCACTTAGCTGCCCTTTTGAAGAGCAAGTAAAGAAATTCAGAATGCAAAGGGATGGTGAACTTGTTCATATTTCCAGAGACTTTTCTGCTACCTTTGGGTTGCAGCTATCACGTTACAGATGCATATGAACTCTTACAGAGTGAGAAATGCAACTCTTGGCGAGTGGCATGGCTACACGCAAGGCTCAGAAGAAACACCCTTTTGAGAGGACAGTTTTAATGCGAACAGGGCTTTAAAAACTCCAAACCACTTCCTAAACCCACCTTGTTGTGTTGCCACCTTACAATTCAAAATGGACAGAACGCACTCCCAGAGCAAAGCTAATGCTTGGGCAGAGCTTTGGATTGCTTTTCCAGCAGGCAGGACTCATACAGGGCCACCACTCAAGTAACACCAAGTGACCCTCGCCACCTCCAGCGCAAAGAACAGAAGTGGCCTCCGAGCAGGTGGCCACCACAAACCCCACAAGCCTTTAAGTCCTCAGAATAAGGGCAAGGTACCCCCTGGCCCCTGGCCCAGGCAGCAGTGTTCAGAGCAGGAGGAGCCTGGGTCCAGCCCTGCATTCTCCATGCTGCTGCCTCCAGGGAAAGTGGCGAATGAGATTTGATACACTTCCCTGAGGTGTAATTTTTTAAAATTTTTTTCTATCTTTCTTTCTTTTTCTCCAGTTGGCTGCCTTGGCTATGGGCTCAGCACAACTGCTGCATGATATCTTCATCAACCACTTGAAAGCTCTGGGTCAGAAGCTCTGAGATTTGAAGGTAGAGACATGCTAATTTGCTGAATGGCCCTTTTGACCATAGTCAATTTCTACTAATTAGAAAAAAGAAATAATTAGCTAATGTTGGTGAAGAGCTTTGAAGATGAATAAGCTACGGGGAAAGCACTAGGCATATTAGTGGGAAACAAGTTTGATCCTTTTTTAAATTTGTATTTAAGTAGCTCAAAGTGATTATAAATGGACCAAATGTAATAGCTAACCACCGTAAGATTACTACAGTGTCTTTTGGGAAATTACAGTTTATATTATACAATTAAGTATTATACAATCGCTTTATTTTAAGGACTCCTCCTTGGAATTTTCTGTTTAGTTCCGGTCAGTATGCCTTTTATATGTCATTTAATCCTTCCTCTAATTTGTACAAGTAAATTATAATTACTATATAATAATAATAATAATGGCAATGGTTAGACAAGTAAATGTGAGTCTGCACCTGAGAAACATCGTATTATAAAACAGCCAAGTAGAAATTACTCAAGCAGGTTGTTTTCCATTCACCGGATGCTTTGTCTGCTTGTAACTCTTTTCAGAACAGCACTGTAACACCTTCACAGGGTGCACACAGTGAGCCACATCCTGAACTGGTTATATCAGCACAGCCCCATTCCTTATCACAGTCTCAAGCAACAGTTACCCCACTTTGAAACTAGATGAAAATGGAAAAGCAAAAGATGAAGAAGCTCCCCTTTCTTCTTGTTGAATTCTGGGGGTATTTGATATGAAAACTTACATTTCTATAAGTCTCTTTACTTTGCAAAGAGAGCATGGGGAACACTGTCCAGGATTGAAACATTGCTGGGGCACCAAGTGAGAGCACTCAGTTTGGACAAAAATATTCTCTTCATTTCCAGCTCCTATAAAAAAGATCCGTCTTTTTCCTTACCACTAGACCAGAGCCTGTTCCCATCTGGGTACGTGTCCGGGTATCTTACCTCCAACAGCGTGACCAGAATTCCTGCATGAGTAACACACTGTACTCCTCCTGCAGGAAGGCCTATACTTTAGCTCACCAAACCAGCCACTCCTCAGAGACACCTCTGCAGCACATACTAGCGTGTGCTTCTCTTCTCCCCTCCCTTTTCAAAGTGCCACTAAGAAATAATTTACCCCCTGTTAGCTAGGATGATAAATGGAAGATGTATTTGGCAACCTTCATACCTGGTTTCCTTCTTGGCACCTCCTCTTGCTTGTAAAACTCAAGATGAAATTACCATCCTACTGTCATTACTATTCCATTGCCACAAACCATCTGGACACTTTATACATGGTGTAGAGAAAAGAAAGGAGTAATATAAGCTTTGGATTTATGTGTTGATTTCTACCCTGCTTTGTGGACACATGATGCAAAGCCCTCAAGTCCGATAACATATCATTTTGTGTAGGAGTAAACTAAATGAGGCGTCATCACGTGAAAACTCAAGGCTTTAGCACCTTTTGGTATCTCAAGTTCAAATAAAAGTAAAAGGAATGGAGCTCTTTCCTGAGATGCATCTGCTGGACTGACCTAATGCACTGTGCGGGCTTCAGAAACGAAAACCCAGACTCCCTGTCTTCTGAATGTGGCAAAAAACCTAATTATATTTTTGGCAAGAAAAAGGAATTATCCAGTGCACTTGGCCGCTGTAGGACCCACTGACAATTGGACTATTGAACTGGTCTTTAAGATGCCTTCTTGAAGTGGGAAAGAAGATTATGAATTTATTTGTATCCAAACAGATATTATAGTAATACTTGTTTGTTTATTGTTTACAAAATGAACAAGTTTTAGGGAAGTTCAGGAACAAATATTTTTAGTGAAAACCTGCCCCAAGCCTCAAACCGATGATTATAACTTTAGAGAAGGTTGACAGTCTGCCAGGCAAAGCAAATCAAATCACAGGGGATCAGTACGAAGAACCTGTTGTTCTCACAAATCCAAAGTTCAGTTTCAAGGAACTTCAACCATGACAAATCATGAGTTTGTGGATGGCAGTACACCAGGGATGGGTCATTCTCATGTACTACTGATCCCTAGGGCGAGGGAAGCCCAGAGGGAAGGAACTTGAGTGACATTTTAGCTTTTATATCACAACGGAGGACAGTGAACAGCTTTCTGGAGTGTGGCTGTGTGGCTGGAGCCCTGCATTTCCTTAGCAGTTCTGCTGTCCATCCCCCCAAATTCTGATGTGTGTCTGGGCTGTGAACTTCAAAGCAGCATGACAGGAATATTGCAAAGAAAAAATATCAGGCAGAAGTCACTTATTTTTCCAAACAACCAGCGTTTCTCTTTTCCTCCCAGACATTTATTCTTATCCTACTCTGTAGTAATAGCTAGAAAACGACATATACATAGCTCCCTACCATAAAAATAGCAACAAAAGAGAGTGATACTCCAAACCAGTCTACTAGGAACAAGTCTTTCCTTAGAAGTAGGAAAAAAGCCTACAAAAAAGACGAAGCATGTGAATTAACTAGTGCCACGATTTCCAAAGCCACTGAAAGCAAAGGAAGATCCAAGAAAACACTGATATTTATATATATAGGGGTGTTCTATCAGATCTCGCAATGTGACAACAACACATGTCAGTATCAGCACAGGTCCTGCCAGCAACACCTTGAAAACTGTGTGAAGGTATAGAAAGTAAACAGCACTAACTGTGATTTCCATGATAAAATAAGAATGTAAGGAAAGTCTCTTGGGATCCATAATCTGGAATTGTCATGGGATACAGATTGTCTGTCTTTCTGATAGAAGATGTCAGTTCGTTTTCTGGGATTTAAACAGAAAGAAGCTCTTGTGATTATTAGGCTGGCTGTATACCATGAGGGCTGTTGACAGAATCACTACAAACAGCAGATGTGTCTGCTTCAACCATCAATGTTCCTAAAATTTCTGTATCAAAAGAGCAGTGCAGCCCAGCCTCAGCCACAGAAAACGCAATTTCCTGACTCCAGAGCTTCTAATTGGCCCTCGTATACGCGGTGGAACAAATATAAAATTTCCTGGTATCTACACAGATCAAAAAGTGTCCACTAGGTCACCCCACATTAGGCATCCATAATTTTAAAAAGCAACCGATTAATTAAGCTTGGGAAAGCTGAGGTGGCTGTTGCCATTCTGCAGAGCTGGAAGCTCACACTGTGAGGTGTGTGTTGTTTTATGGGGGAAGGATGCACCCACTGAGCCAGCACAGCTCACACCCTTTGTGGGAAGCTCTCCCGGGCTTTTAGAAGGGCAGCCCAAGCTGTAATATGCTGTCTTAAAAATTAATTAAGAAGAAGTGCATCCCACACTGAGAATTATTATACTCGAGTATTTTTAATACTCCAAAGAAGGCCAAAGACAAAAATATTGACCTTTCTGCTGCCAGCATCAACACTGCTGCCAATCCAGTGAACAGAGAAGCAAGCCCAAAACAAAAACAGGCTTGTTGCTCAAGGTGCATTTTAAAGCACAGGACTGAAAATAATTTTCCAAGTGCTAGCAATAAAGTAGAATTCACATGAGCTCTCTGAAAACAAGTCTTTGGGCTGCATCAGCAGCAGCAGCTCTCATTTTGCACACCACGGCCTGGCTGGTGAAGATTTGCACAGCAAACACCAGGACCCGCACTTCTGTGAATTCCTACTAAAGGTGTGGGATGGAACCCCATTGTGTTTGGAGACAGCACTCCAAAGCTTGAAACAGCTCTTGTCAGAGCACAGTGCTGGGCGTGAATGGATCTGTCACTGTGGGAATGACCATGCTCTCCTAATGTCAGATATCCTGCAAAAGCAAAGCAGAGAGGGACAGCAAACATGCTCTTTTCTTGTCTGATGTTTGCCCAGTTGAAAACTCACAGCTCTCAGCCACTCCACAGATTTCCTCACACACTCAACCCAGCATAAACCAGGTTGCTCTTCAGTTTCTTACACAGAACCAAGCACATGTGCAAACAGTAAACTCCAGAGCGTCACACGCTGACCTGTGAGTCATTTCTGCACTGTTTGCAGGTGTGCATCACTGCCGCAGGAACGGGACTGGTTTCCCTCCTTCCCTACTCATAACCCAGACTAACTCTGCTCAGATCAGTGGCACTGCACCTGGGTATCCAAGACAGCCTTTATCCCTCAGCATTAGAGCTGGGAGCCTGAAAGCATGACTTTCTGCATTAAATCATTGCAAAACACCATTTCCAACCATCCTGCTGTTTGTGACTCACACTTGCTTCACTACCAAGTGTGGGAGAAGCGCCTCGGCCCTGCCCGTTCACCTTAGTGCTCCTCCTGTGGTTCTTCCTGCCGCCCACAAGGTCGATCCATCATCTGCCAAGCACAATGCAGGCACCCATGAAGCCCGTACCCACCTTGACATACAGACCACTTCCAGACTTCTACACGGCAACACGATCATCCAAAAATTCTCTTTATGACTTTGAATGGTCAACCAGAAAAAGAAAAAACCCTCAGTTCATAGCAATGACCTGTCTTCTACGGCAGACCACCAGTAAGAGGACCCAGGAAAGAGGAAACTCAAACCTAAGTGGAGACTGGTTGACAATGAATAATAAAATCCCTACAGCTGACATCCAGTGCAAGGGCAAAAAGAAGAGTTAGAGCTAGAATCCTGTAAAGCTGCCAGTGTTGATGTTGCTGACAGCTTCAGTTTAAGACCCTGAGATGAGCTCAGCTGGTTGGAGCAGGGCACTGATAATGCCAAGATTGCAGATTTGATCCCTGTATGGACCATTCATTTAAGAGATGGACTTGATGATCCTTATGGGTCCTTTCCAACTCGGAATATTCTGTGATTCTGAATTAGGCAAATATTGTTCACGCAAATCAGAGCTATGCAATGTTTAAAAAAATACTCCTGTCATCAATATTCACGGTATTTCTTCACCTGTGCCCTCCTCTCTCTTCCCTACATCTCCTCTGAACTTTTCTCTCACCCCTTCCCCAGAGCACACCAGCTAAATGCCCAGCATGTAATCTATGCTGAAGAGCAAGTAATTTTATTAATTAATCCGGGAAGCTGGATATTGCAATATTTTTCAGGCAATTTCTTTCATTGGAAGCCTGGCTGTCAGTTGATTTTCTGCATGTGTGCGATGTCAGGGGAACACAGCGAAGAGACAAGTCACCTTCATGGGAGGGTGGATGCTTGTTGGCCAAAGCAGGAAGCTTCCAACAGCCAGATCCAAATCGCTGAAATCAAAAGAAACACTCTCTTTTCATTGACTTCAGTGGGCTTTGGATCAAATCCACAAGCTTTACTAACTCAGCAATGTTAGAAAAGTCAGTTTTGCAGAATCGGAGTGGCTGACTTACGGATGCCCACTCCCACTTTAATATTTGTCCTACTCTGATAAAAGCATCATGTCACATGATTTTTTTTTCCCCACTTATTTTTCTCTTTTCTTCTTTTTTGAAAATACTTTCTGATTATGCCAAAAGGGCAAATGGCCAGTTTAACTGACTTGAGCCTTTGATCCTCGTGAGTTACTTGTCTCTTCAGCAAAGTTCTCATTTGAAGTGCTTTCAGCACCTGATTTATTAACAGTCGGGTGGAGCTAGGCTGTTTTGCAATTCCTGAGAAGCTGATAATAAATCTGATGCTCGTATCGCAGGTGGTGCTGATATTTTTAGCTGAATTGCAAAAAAAGTTCATAAACTGAAACAAATGTTTTTATATTGATGCTTCCATCCTGGAGTCCAGAAAGCAACTTGTGTTGTCCATTCTGGTGGACATTTTGCCTTTCACAGATTTCCTCTCTCAATACTCTAAATTCAATCTTTTAAATGACTTCTCTTCATATTATACTCATAAATTTTATTTTAATAAAATGGGTGCCTAACAGGCATAAACAAAAAATGCCAAAAAACCCACCTTAATTGTTTTTCAAAACTTTGCACTTTTTGTTTAAAACAGATGTTTCCCTGACTTGTCATTGTGATGAAAGGAAACCCAATATCCCCTCTGCTTTCCAGTGCAGAGCTGCAGAAACAAGGAATGACAGAGGAAGAGCAAGAACCATCTTAACTGGGAGGTGATTATTACAGCTAGAAGAGAAAGAGCAAGGACACATGCTGGCGGTGGGAGCTCATGTATTTCAACATTCTTGTTACCTTTTTTCTCACAGTCTAGATTAATTTTAAAGGCTGCATCTGTGTGGTTCAATACTCCAGATGAAACAAAGTCAAATAAACTCCACCCACCTGTTGGGCAACGTTCTGCAAATCCAGTATTAATGTCACGTTCCTAATTATATTTCACTTCTCCTGTTACATTTTTGCTATGATCCTGTATTTGCTGAAAGCAGCTTTCATCTTAAACACAGTTTTTCCTCTTTCTTAACTGCCCGCTTACCCCCCCCAAACACCATTCATGATGCACAGCCGGGTAATAGTTCTGATTTTCATGGATAATCTTAATCCCAAGTTTACAGTAAAGTATTAATTGTATGTTTTCTTTCAGTCTGACTCATCCTTGACTCTCTCAAGCCATGCTTAGCTTATAAAGCCATCACAAATGGTGTGATACACTTGAACAAGAGCCAAAAGCTTTGTAAAGATACTTTGCTGCCCGGAACAAAGCAAAAATATATTTCTTTTCTTTCAACAAACTGCCGTGTTGCCTTTGATATGAAGGCAACGCGAAGCGAAAGAGACAACACGCATAATCAACAAATATTTCTCCTTTATCCAGAGGGTATCATCTGCCTGGTCAGTGTGAAAACTGGATCCTTTACAGATCCAGCTGCTCGTTTAGCAAACAATACAGGCCAGTGCTCAAAATACTTAACAGCGAAAAGGATCTTACATGCAAACAAATGAGGTATTTAGGTCCAATGGGTTGACAGTCCCATATGTAATTTCAAAGGGGTCTTTTTGTTTCAGGGCACTGGTGATTTCCTTTTCTAATACCACTCTCCTATAATTTTGAGAGTAATTACACCACCGATGCAGGAGCAAGAGGCACAACTGATGGGAATCATCTCTCCTCTTGAGGAAGGAGAGGCCCTAATTCTAACTTTTCCCACTCTTTTCTCCTTTGTCCCACACTATACTCAAGGAATCAAGAAAAACAGCTATATTGGTTTTCTTTGCTGAATAAACAGTGCTGCAAGGATTTGCTTTTAATGTGAAACATAAGCTTTGTTGTGATCATTTCCTAAGCATGATGTTTAAATGGAAAATAGAGCACTTGGGGAAACCAGTCCAAATTCCCTTCCCCAGATGCGGCCTGCTGATGTAGAATTCAGACTTAAACAGGGAAGGAGACTTTCTCCTGTACTGCAGACATAAATCTTTTCTCAGCATTGCTGGAAAAGGCTCTGTGGCTCACATAGGTGAGACAGCTGTGAGGAAATAAAGAGGGATTTGCTATGGGAGAGCTTGTCCAGTTTCCTGCATGCAAAAGACAAGAGTTCAAGTTGATGGGCATCCTACTGCACAGATGGCAATGAAACCACTATGCTCTCCTTCCAGAAACACAGGAAGAGAGGGGATCCCACAGTGGATGCTGCTTTGTATTTCTTTTCCCTCAGTCTTTTTCAGTTTGGCTTGGGTTTTTTTGGTAGACAACTGCATATCCATGGACAGTTAAGATACTTAAGGCATTTCCTAACATTGAGCTCTTCTCTTCTTAGCACTAAGCCATAGCTAAAGCTCTACTTTCCAGTTTGCAAAGCTGCATTTAGCTGAGGGTTTGAGAAATCTTAAATCTTATTCTCACTAATCACTAATGGGTTCCAGACTAAGAATGTCAGTCTCACTGATCTGGCAAAAATTTTACCTTACACCAGCAATTTACTCCCCAGCTGTCATCGTCTTGTTACCCAGGAGCTGCATGAATCTATCATAGCTGCTCTCAGAAGTGCATAATTTGTGCCTCTGTATCAACACCCAGATGCCAAAAAAAAAGGCCAAAGTGTTCTCAATGAGTGAACTGCACTTGCGTCTGCAGATCTCGGACCAACCAGCCTTCCCAGAACAAGTCAGTGCAGCCCCTGACTTGCTGCAACAGGCACCAAACTTTTATAGCTGCAGGGAACCAAGATTGTAGGCAAAGATTTTTCAGATAGGCATGTCCTGGCTAAAGTCTGAACATCGTTGTAGGAATGTGACACAGGAGTTACAGTGGCACGTATCTCCTATCCTGGGCTGTCCCGTGCAGGGAGAAAGTCTCTGGAGATGCTAATCTGGTTAGAGGACAGATTTGCACCAAGAGAGCAGAGCCAGCAATCCAGAATTAAAATGTGCACCTCCTTCTTAACCTGCATGCTCATGTAGATGTAGACGTTGGCCCCAAAATATGTGTGATTAGCACTTCCCGTGCTCTGCTACCAGCTGGAGACAAGAAAAAAGCTCCGAATGAAACTGCAGCTAAATTCACCAACACCAAACAGTCCTGGTTTTTTCTAGAAGGGAGTTTTAGTTCCGTGATTTTCCCTGTTTTGGTACCAGTTGTAAGGAGAAGCAGGAATGTTGGAAGTGTTTGAGAGCTGACATGACAGAATGCCACAGCCTTTCAGTGTCTCAGTGGTCGGCTGTGTAAATTAGTAGCTAGACCATTTTACAAATGTATATTATTTACCCAGCAGATGCTGTTACGGTCTCTTGTGTAAATTCATAATTAGACTATGTACTGCTTTGTGAAAATCCTTTAATAACAAAGGTGCCACTGGGTGCTGAAATAATTAAATCAGCCCATATGAAACAACACTAGTTCACCACTTCGACTTGGGTGATATAATATTACACATTCCTGTAAAAAAAGCCGGAGAAATTGAGAATGATCAGCTACAAAACATCAGATACAAAGGATAATGTTACCCATTCAGTAGCTTTGGGTTTGGCATGAGACGAGTGTCACAGTTGAAAAAGTTGCAGCCAACATACCAACAGCACAGACAAAGAACAGATGATCCATCTCCTCTGCCATCTATCATGCACAGCATTGCCAACTCCAGGGCTTTACCAGCACTGACATTTAAAACAAAGTATGTGTCAACCATATTAAATAATATACCAAGCTGTGGGTTATTAAGTGTAGGGTAATTTGACCACAGCAATTAAACTGAGATTAAAGAATGATAAAGGCAATGTTATATGCACTGTTCAGTGGGGTTTTTGGAACATATGGAGTCCTGAATATTTCCAAGTGTGAAAGCCACATCAGATATTAAGGCGCATGTCAGTCCCAATCAACACACTCCTCCTGTGCCCTCCCTCCTCCCCTTCCCCCTGTGAGATGTTGCTCTCAAGTGGCAATAGTTTTCATTCCACATATATTCAACCAATGAAATATCTTCTGACTTCTGTCTCCAGACTGCAGCCCAAGGAACATGTTAGCAAAGCACGGGTTTAACATGGTAGCATGCTAAAAACACATGGTTTGTCAGACTCTGCTGCAAGGCAGCAGGGAGGGGGCAGTCCGTGGACAGCCACTGTGCACACAGGCCACAGACTCATAGACAAACCACTCATTTTCAGACCAATAAGCCTGGTAGAATATCTACTCTTTCTTCCTCAAAGGCTTTTCTGATTGAAGTCTAATGGGGAATTTGCACATAACCATCTTGTCCGCACACAAACAACTGTATCCAGTCCAGGCAAGTTAAATCCACAGAAAACTAAAATCTAAAGGGCACAAGGCAGCTCATCAGCAATCTGTTCTCACTTCGTGTCTGCAGGCATTACCCCTGCCAGCAGGGTGGCCAGACAGAGAAGCAATGAAGGACCCAGGTCTACAACAGCCAACAGAAAGGCATTAGAAAATCAGGGTCAGAATTTCCTATGTATGGCCCTATTCCTAGAAGTATTTTACTATTTAAAAGAAAAGACAAACTTAAAATTGAAGGTGAAGTCACATTCCCAAATTACACAGTTACCAAACACGCTGTGAAACTCTCCTCAGGTATCTGGGGAACAGACTTGCTCAGCAATTGCAAGTGTGGGTCAACTATAATGCACCTGGCTTTAACGTGCACAAATAAAAATCCTAATAAAACGATTGAAGCTCATAATCCATTTATAAACAATGTCTCTTAGAATGATCCTGATGGAGGAAAGCCACCACGGTACTCCTCATAAATACCTCAGCCCTCCCTTTTTAATATTTCCAGGTGGCTGCCTTTGGTACATCTTTGAAAATTTCAAGTAAACAACAGTTCTCTAGTATTTGCTCACCCTGAACCAGAACAATTCAGGTATGGTAAATGGAGGTTTTCAAATATCTATCTGTTTTTTAAAAGCTACCTTTCCCAGAACAAAAA
>VZTA01008038.1:319613-389613 GCA_013398855.1 Mohoua ochrocephala
AAAAAGCCATTTCAGAATGGTAAAGAAAATTTAAAAATTAGCTACAGCATTGCAGAAAAATAAGGCAACATTTTAGCAAAACATAAATGAAGAGAATTACATGCACTGAGATAAGAGAACCTCCATTTAGAAATGTCAAAAGAACACTTAAAATATTGCCAGGACTGAATGAAGCATAAATGAGAAAAAAATTTAAATCCCCTGGAAATAACTTCCATATAAACTTGTCTGCAATTGTTAAAACAAAAGGAACATACCCAGACCTGAGAAGATATTGACATCACTAAAATTTCAAACAGCTTACCTCTTATTCGAAGGCCTTTAGACATATCAAAAAGGAGGCAATTCTTGCACGCCTTTCTCTACTTTCTTATCTGTAAGCATATCAGTAGTTCTGTTGCAATAACTGAGGCTCCTCACTTTTCATTTGAACTTGCATGCAAAAGGAAAGGAAAAAGGGGACAAAAAAGAAAAGGTTATGGCAACATTGAATATAGCTCCATTGCAGTGACCCCAAAGGAATGGACTGTTAATACAAACCCACTTCTGCACTAAGAATAATTTCAAAAAGTTAATAAAATTGTTAAAATTTTATGTTTATATGAATGACACAAAATGTATGCCTTCTGCATTCCATCTCTCTTGTTATTTTTACTGTCCTTCAAAGTTACATTAATATAATTATTTTTCTAACAATATGTATTTTATCTACTGCATTTCACTTGTGCTCTCTGGACCTTGAACACATCCCAGATACTACACACCACTCTGGTATCCCCAAAAGGAATTTCCAACAGCCTGTAAATCTGCCTTAAAAGAGAAGATCCTAGAAGACCTTTAATGAAGACAAAATTTATTCTAAGGGAAGAGCAGAGGCCAGAACACAGTGGCCACAAAGACCCGGTCAGTCTGAAGCAGAAAACCAGACAACTTCTTCCTCTTCTGAAAATTTTCTCTGGGTCAGGCCACAGCATGAACCTCTTGTGATACAATGAGTATTTTTGATAAGGCATCAGCCATGAGTTAGATCTTCCCGAAGGAAAAAGCAAACAGAAGAAGTGGTCTGAGAAGTGAAGTTGGCTCATCACCACCTACAGGAATTTCTGAAGCCTCCATGGGTGTCTGAGGCTAGTGTTAGTCCTAGACCTCAGGCTCTACAGCACCCAGTCCATCTGAGGGCCAGAACAGCCAAACCAACCAGGACATATTGTGTGGTACTGGCTTTCTGCTTGTCTGCTGTGTGATGGCCTCAGATTTGGCTTAAGGACACTCCTTTCAAGACCTGAGCAGCAATTTTTATTCTGCTCTGTTACAAACTATTTATCCACCTCTACCATTTGCCACTAGCACTAGTATGGGCACATATTTTTTCTCAGTATTTATTGTTTCTATGCCCATAGACCATGACAGTGAAATAGAAATCAATATAATAAACCAGATTTTTAAATACTGGACTCAGAAAAACTTCCCTCTGCTGTAATTACAAATGCCAAATTTCATGACACCTTCTTTTTAATAACTGAGCTATAAACCTCTCAATAATGAGTCTTGTAATGGAAATGCTAAGTCTCTCTTTACTGCTGTGGCGTGAACTTGCTGCTATAATCAGCTATTTTTATCAGTTAGTTGATTACACCTTAGAAAAATGACTGCTGGCAGCACAAGTCCTGTTTCATTAGAGACACTCTTAAATACTCCAGTGTGATAACACAACTGAGAACTAAGAGAAAGAAGGGTGGAACAGAGTGAAAGAAATATTTAAATAAAGACGGGGGAGAAGGGAGAAGTGTAAAACTTAGGGGGCAAGGGGAAAAAAAAAAGAAATATGTGCAGTGGGTGACAGTCTGCAGACTTGTCATTTCCAGCTCTCACTAGCAGTGAAAAATCCCAGTTTGAGATATGTGGCATATATTATATACCAGGTTAGACCAGATAGTTTATACCCTTTCCTAAGTAAATCACGAGTTTCTTTTACTGTTTTAAGTGTGCCCATGGTCTGTGAAAGCCTACATTATTTCCATATTATATATTTGCATAAATAACATCTAGCTAACTTCCAGTTGTGTGTTCTAGAGAAGCAGAAGAGGACACAGGAAGAATATCAGCAGCCTGTCTTTTTCTGAAAAATCTGAGAAATACAAGGTGCAATGCAAACCAGAAATATTGTATTTTCTTCTCTTTAAAGAATAAACCTAAAACTTTTAAAGCTTCCTGTAAAATTGCCATTAACAGCATTATCTGTGCAGATGCAGCTACATAGTGTGTGTCCCAAGGATACAGCGGCATCTTCTCCACGTTAGTCAGGGGGAGCTGGGGATGTGTCTACAAAAATCCTGCATTTCAACAAGAACTTTAACTTAAGAACTCTGTTATGGTTCTGCTCAACAGTGCAGAGATATGATAAAGGGAATCCATAAGACACTTACAATACACTGTATAACTAATTACTGAAATGTGCAGACATAATCCTCTGACCTTGAAAAAAAACTACAAGTATATGTAAATATAATTACGAAGGGCCCATGGTTGCAACATGATGACAAACAGTATTAAACACGCAAAAGGAAGGACATTCAAAGAGACTTTTTGCCTGTGCAGAAATTGGACTTTGTTTTCTCTGCTAGCTTCCCAGGCAGCATTGTGCATATGCAGTCAATCATGTCTGTGTTTATACAGGCATATTGCAATTACATTCAAGTTTTCCTAACTCTTCCACGTTTAAATGAGAACCATAATGCTGACCCTTAGAGAGAGCCAAATGCTGTACCATAAGGAGAGAAAACACAAAGCCTGTGGATCTTGTCTCAGTTACAAGATGACGAGGCATAAATTACATGATGATATAACCCTAACCTCTCAATAATACTGTTCAGCCCTATTCCCCCAAACCTTCAGAATTTAGCCCATTTGCTCTTCAAACTGCTTAAAAAATCCTAAAATCTTTTGTGGTCCTGCACTGTTGCAGAACGTCCTCCTGACTTGGACAGAGTCAAGATTAGACCCAAAGCAAACTCTGTCCTCAGCCTTTGCACACAGATTGCACTGCATTTGTTCCAGCCTTTGGGGGCCAAAAGCCATCAAGAGCCATCCTTTACAGACAAGCCCTCTTGTCTTCCCAGAGGACTCCTTGTTCCACTTTTGTAGCCCAAAGGTGCTGGGAAAGTAGAAAAGAACCCAGAAATGAGATGACCATTTTATATATTCAATCTCCACCAGTTTCCCAGTGCTAGGTCACTAATCCCCTCAGATAAAAAATGCTTCTGCCTGAAATATGTCCTCACACCCCCAACGCTGACCGAATGCATATTTGCATGTGCTTGGCACGGGTTTAAAAATAAGAAAGAAAGAAAAAAAAGAGAAGTAAAACCCCTTTTATTCTTGAAAAAAAAATAGAGTAAATTGATCAATTATATAAGGAGATCTATGCAAAAATGCTTTCAGCAAGATGCACGTTGCAAGCCTCAGCCAGGCAGCCCCATTAATATGAGTGAAGGTGAGCCATCTGTGAAGGTGAGGCATTGCCTCAGAGTTTCACAGTAAATATGAGCATCACATCCTCAGCCACGAGGCAAGTATATCACAGGTGTATTCTAGGGCAAGAGCACTGGAGCATAGAATAGAATAGAATAGCATCACTCTCAAATAAAGCTTTTTGTGGTTACAAAACAATTATAAGAGTTTTCAGAAAACTGCCCTGTTTTATTAAGCAGAAAAAGTCTCCTCCACAATGTTGAGGAACAGCAATTCCCACAAGTGACTGAAGTACAGCCACTATCTTTTTCCTTTTTTTTTTTTCTGGCTGGCTTTAATTTGCTTGTTCTTTATGTTCATTGGCAGCCCTGCTAAAATGTATCTTTGCAACCTATTGTCTTAGGTAAGATTATATCAACAGCTCCAGAAGGACCACTTTTAAAAATAAATTCTGCTTTCCCTTATCATTGACAGGAATCACATTTACATATTCTCCTGGTGGAACTGATAATGCACCAGATGATTAATGTGCCTCGATGTAGTGATACCTGTAGACTGTTTGATCAATGTCTCGCAAAGAAAGTGTCTTTCATTCAGTATGCTCAGAGTCCAAAAACGCCCTGTGATTAATGTAACTAAATGTTTGGGGTCAGCTGAAGCTCCAGTTCTTGCTCCTGATTCAATATCAAACTAAAGATAGGTCACAGGAGAGTGGATTAGTCATGTGAAGAAAAAGTCTGAGCATGCAACTTCAAACCATCTCCTTAAGAGAATCTAAGGAACAGTTCTGGTATTTTTTAGTTACTACTACAGTCATCTGCACCATTTTTCCATCTCATTGTTAAACAGAACAGCCCAGCATGCTAAGCCTTTTAATGCCAGGATATTTTCACTACAAAAATAAGTGAGTTTGATTCAGTCCTTGGCATTGAAGTTTGGATTTATTCAGATTTATTTATTACAGTTAGCGAACCATGAAAATCCAAGTCTCTGAAGTTATTCCCCAAAGAAAGCACTTCATACAGTTGGAAGATAACAAAATGTCTAATGAACACTAGACCTTTTCTTGGTTTTACTTGATTATCTGGGGTAACACTGACTATTTCTGCTTGATCTTACATCAGGTGTTTGGTGTCTTGTAAAAAACAGATGTGAGATACAGGAAAAGCAGGGACCTACTGAGGGATGACTTTCACTTCCACTCATATTTACTCTTTTCCTTGAATGTGAAGGAGGTATAAAAGCCATTCAGCCAGTCAGGGGAAATATCTCCTCTCGCCACCCTGCCAGCTCCTTTCCCACCTTTGTCTCATTTCAAACGCATCCCTGACCAGGAGGCAAGAAAGTAAGCTAAGGAAAGAGCTTCAGTGCACACTCTCAGCTAACTCCCTACACGATGAACTTGGTTACCGTAGACTGTCTCTATCGTCATAGAAAGACCTTGAAATTAAGTGAGATAAATCCAGGCCAAAATGTGGCATGCTGGGAACAGATAAAGGCATCTTCTAGGATAAAGGCATCTTGTAGGACATACACAAGTTGGAGCTGGAATGGCTACTGGTTCCAGGAGAATAAAGGTGATGTGCAACTCCCTTAGTCCCACGAGCTACTGCACCGCACCTGCTTCTCCTCAGCCAGCTCAGCACTGGCTTCACACACCACAGACACAATACCTTGTCGACATACGGGACATATCCTGAACTATATCCAGACCCACTGACACAGAAACCTCCTCCTATGCCACGCTGCCTCTTACGCTATTGAGTCGCCCTTATTATAGTCAGGCTTCACATGGCCAAGTGATAGAGGAGATGGTATCATCTGATATGCACCATCTGCCAAAAAGAAAGAGGTGGTGAGATCCAACTGCAAACTGCTTGTTTTCAATGTAGTTAATCTTACAGACCACAGTGATCTCAAGAGTAAGGCAATAAAAGAGCAGGTAAGAGAATACATTACTGATTAATTTTCACTCTTCTCCATGTGTCCTCAGATCTGACTAAGGCACCATTAAAAGTATAGCCTGGGCCTTAAATTCCTGTGTTGCAAATGAGCATCTCTGGCAGCACAGCCCAGTTTGTGACTTGCTGAAATTCCCAGCTGATGAGGGCTCCAGCCACTGACTCCTCTGATCAGCCAATACCTGTACATTTCACATAAGGAAAGACGGCAAACCTGGTGCCAAGTTTAAACTCATGAAATGTAATCAGCTTCAGCAGCTTCATTTCTTACTTTCCTCACAGCAAACAAAGGGTTCTGGGCTGTGTCTTTAACTGCACAGGACATTCATTACCCTCTTCCTAATGTTTTCCTTAAACACAGCTTAATTCAGTGCTTCACAACTGTGGCCCTACAGCATCAAAACTGATGAGAGCTTTCAACTTTAAGAAACTATAAGAGGCTCTGAGATTGTATTTATTATTCAAGAAAAACTCAAGACTAATAAACATATCGAAAATACTAATATAGCTGCAAAAGTTAATTAATGAAAAATAACTATTATGAAAAGTGTTATCAATAATTTTAGGAATAACGTACATGCATAATGAATGAATTTTGCCCAGGGGTAATAGCTTGCATCTTGGCCTGATTTAGTATGGAGAAACTGCATCATAATGAAAGGCAGAATTATCACATAGTATAACTGCTGGCTTTATCACTGCTTGGTAGGATCCTAAAACTGTCATCAAAATGTTAAAATTACACTCACTTAAATGATCTCTACAATACAAAACTATGTGCATGTGGATTTATTGCTCTCAGAATAATGTGAAAAACTCTACCATCACTGATTTGTAAAATGCTAATTATTCTGCTATAAAGATATACATCAAAATAAAACAAGATGGCACTTTTAAAGAGGGTAGGCTTGAGGCAGGAACTTTACCAAATACGCTGTCTCGATTTTAAATATGGATGAAATTATTTACTTGTCATTTGAAAGGTTTGGGGTTTCCTATTTAATTTCTTGGGTAATTTTGCAAATGACATTGACTAGGCTACTAAAACATGAAGGATTTTTCGTTTTTTGAGAAATACATTTGATCTGGTTTTTCCAATGCCAGAACAAGAAGTTTATAACTTGAACTTCTTCCCAAAGCAAGGAAATCGTTCTTAAGTGCAATCAATCCCTGAGAAATGACCTAAGAGTCTGTGTCTCTTAAGGGACTAATTCTGTCTGCACATACCCAAACCAAATGGAATAATAAAATGGAGTTACTTTATAACAGAATAAATGTATTGGGAAAATAAGTGAATGTTATTTACACACTCTTATATTTAAATTTCATGTAGACAATATATGCTCAGCACAAACCATTACATTCCTAGCAAGGTTTTGCTATTGTGTTAGAGATTTTGTTTCACCTCCCCAGTAAACCTGCTTTTCATCATCAAATACCATCTAATTGCATACGAGTCTTATTAATGCACAATATAGCAATGTTTTAAATTATATGGGCTCATAATGGATTACACAGAATATGAACAGTGTTGTTCATCAAAACCTTAACTTCACACCTACCAACATTATTTAATTAAAACTATTTGTTAGAAGGAATAGATTTAATCTAGCCTTATCTCTAGAGAGACTTCAATGTAGCCTTTAAGGTCCTGATTCTGCAGGGATGCTTCTATCCTTTCAGACTTCATTTCAAGGTCTTAGGTTTTTAAGATTTTCACACTCATAATTCAGCAAACACAAACATTTGCAGATATGAAGGCCAGATCAGAAATCCTAGCACATCCACTGAGTGTCTTCCTCACTCTTACGAATTAAAAAAATTTATTTAAGTAACTTTGTGATGTTGACAAACCTATAATGCAATAGGTAGTGCTAGGAAACTGTGGAAGGGGGCACAAGTACATGTGTAGAGTCTGCTTGTTCAGTAGCAACAAAATAATAATAAAATTTAAATAACAGCCGACAGTGGCATTCTAACAGTACCAAATTCAGTAAAATCCTGGAGGAAAAATTAATCTGACAGAACATCGCTACTTATTGGTTGTTATGATTATGGATTTGTGGAACCCTCATATATATTTGCACGATGCCTGTACAAAGTTCTCTAGTTTGCCATGAACTTCAAAGGTTTTCACTTTTCTGCCTTATTTTCATAGGACGAGGGCTACTGTGAATCCATGAATAAGTTGTAAACTACTCCTCAACTCCATCCTAGTCCAAGTAGGACTTACCTAATATTCTCTAACAGGAAATATTTCAGTTCCAAAATTAACTGGGTTCTGTTGCAATTCATTAGAAATGCTATCCTTTTTCACAAAATGCACAATTCCATAAAATCCAACTACATTTCTCTTAAAAAAAACCCCAAACATCTCTGCTGTATTCATCTCAGGCAAATTAGTTTCTTCAAAAGCACATGAGCATATTGGGAGGAACACTTGGAAATGATTGCTAAAGAGGAAGGTTGCATGGGGTACATCTTCTAAGACATTGAAGAATGGAAGCAAATGGGAGTGAATGAACAAATTAATGATTAAGGAAGATTTTTTTTTTTTATTTATTCTGGAAGCTCTGTCCAGCTTGGCCTCCCAGGTTCGAGTAATCTTTCACTGTCAACATATGCCACGAGATTGATTCAATTAAGATTAGCGGCACTAGAGAAAAAAAGTGGCATGGTTTACTTTTGATTAGTATTGTCTTTCCTCCCATCTCACAGTGGCTGTGACCCCTACAACCAAGATAGTTTAAATATGTTAGATGATGAAAGTAAATCATTTGTCTAGTATGTATAAGCACAAGAGGAAACAAGCTTAATCGCCACTTATATTTCAGATGCTTTTATATCTTCGCAAGGATTCTCTTCTCCATTTCACATATTGAATTTAATTGACTTACGATTAACTCTTACTCATATCTAAAAGAGGGGCAATGGTGTAGTGCTGGAAAAAAAGGGCAGGGTACTGAATACAGTTTACTGCATGAAGTAGTGTAATTCCCAATATAATTACCTTTGAAGGTGGATTAGTTTCTATCCCTCTTGCATCTGAAGTGCTTTAAGAGTATATAAAGGACACTTAGTTCCCATATCACACATTAGCAGGTAGATTACATTTGAAAATTAGCTGGAGACTCAGGGTGTTCATCTCCCTGCTGTCACTAGCGTGGCCTACATTTTCTGCTGCTACAAATGGGATAAACTGTCTTGAAAACAATAGAACCAGACATACTTACAGTAGATGAGAATTTGACTGAAAGCCCGGGTTGTTGGGTTTTTTTCTTACATCAGAATGAAGAAGGAAGCTAATTCCCATATTATCCATTCTAGAGGAAAATGTTATGGCATTTTTTCTACTTTTCACAGTCTCCTAGGACACAGAAAGATGAAATCACTTAAATCAGACAGGTATCCTAGGCTTCATGGTAACACAGATAATAATAGGTAAAGGAGCACCATTTGCTACTGTAGTTATATTTCTGTCACTGTATAAAAAGGTTTTATTCAGTTCAACAAAATAGACCATAAATCTAGTGCACAGTGTAAATACATGTGGTGCCTTTACGTTTCTGGAGCTACCTATAAATTAAAGGTTAACTAATACATCTATTTTAATTACAAACAAAGTGAAAGAACAAAAATCTCACCTTTCAGTGTTATAACACAAAAACTGCAGACCAATGTTAGCCAACAGCAGCTTCTAGGAACATCATCTTGGCCAGCAAGGGGCTGATTCTGGCACAGAGATGAAGTTTCTTCTGACTTACACTAAGATTTCAATCATGGCACAAAGATGTAAAAGGTACTTATTAGCACTCACAGTGTTTGATAGAAACATACGTAAATCACAAATATGTTTTCCTGACATACCTGAGGTGGGATCTTTGTCTGGATCCATGTCAAATAATACTGGTCGAGGGTTGATAGGTAAAGGACACCAACATAGCCTTTTATCTTTGCCCCAAATTCATATTCCAAACCAGTCTCGGCATTGAGTGTAATGAAATCAGAAGTCTCAGTTCAGTCCCTAGTGGCATTAGTTCACATTATAAAATCATTACACATCATTTGACAATGTTGTGCACTGTTAGCATAGAGAAGAACTTGTTCTGTGTCTCTGGGGGAGAGAGTCCCCACAGAAAAGATCAGGTTTGTGTGTGATGAGGAGGTGCAGGGGGGAGTGCAGCTGGCTGGTTGATAATGAGCACTTTGATGTTTAGCGTTTTTACTCCCTTAACACTCATCAAGACCAATATTTGTCAGAATACAAAGAGGGGAAAAAAGTCAAATTGTTGTTTTCTAAAAGGGCAACTGAGTAACATTTACCTAGTACAAGTTTAAAGAGAAATTCAGATGTTGGAAAATACACAGAATGTATTAAAACACCTTTGTCTGTTGCTATTCAAAACATCTTTGACTATCACTAGGCTGGAACTTCAATGTAAAAACATGGATGTTTTCCTATTTCTTTTCTTTTTTCCCTTTTAAAGGCAGATTTACAGCATAACATCTGATCTCATACACTTGTCACCATGATACTCTCCAAAGGCCCTGAAGACAATGGATCCTTCCAAGTCAAGCAAAAGAGCGAATGTTTGCAGACTGGGTGTCTGACTCCGCATCTGGGGGGGTTGGAAAGCACAGGCAGAGTCTCAGCTCGCAGTCTCCCCAGCACACCGTGGGCTGTTTGCAGCCTGCTTTCACAGCTTGCAGCAGCACATCTTTAATTACTAGGAAAGAATCCTATCTTTAGTTGTAGTTGAAAAAATAAGTCTCTTTGCAGGCCATGTAGCAGGCCCTTTCTCAAGCGGGTTGAGCCACAATTGTAATTGGAATATAAAGAAGCAAGGACAGATAACTAAGCAGTTAATTAGCTCTGCAGTTTTAGTTAAATGCTACATTGGCTTTTCAGTCATGGAAAAATCACCATTCCCAAGAGCATGGGTGAAACTATCTGGACAAGTGTTGGAAAACCCAGTCCCCAGGAGTCACCTAGAGCATTGTAACTGCAAAAGTTAAGGATGGTAAAGTCAGGTAAAGCTGGCTGGAAGCCATCACTTTGCTGCAGCATGAGAACTGCCTCATGTTGGTCCCATGACAACTTAACTGGCACAAGTCAAGACCAGACAGCTGTCCTGTCTAAGGCACATGTCCCTACCCTGTGTCTACCTGCTCCTCCAATGGGATGAAATAGATCGGGGGAGGCCAGACAGGAGCCAGGGCCAGGACCGTGTTGGGGAGAGAGGAGCATAGGAACCCTGCTTACACAGGTCCAACCACAGCAGAACCAGGGCTCTAATAATGTACTGAACAATATGGGCTCTGGCCTACCTTAAACATTACAGCAATTGAAATGATTTACAGTAGACTGAAAAGCCTGTCACGTCCCTTGACAGAAAACTTAGCGTTGAAAACATCTGGATCTGATTAATAGCCATCAGCCTAGAGCCCACAAAAGCCAAGGCTCAGGCCTAGAACACCATTAACATCTGGATTTGGAGGCAATTTCACCGAGCAAGTTGCATTTCCTTCTGTGTTAGCCAGTTCTCAAGTTCTTTGATTTGGGCTCCTGCCTCATTTTCATAATTTCTCTGAAATTAATATACCACAGCTTGTTTTTATTTGTAAGACCAATGTTCTGATACAGTCAGTACTCAGACTGTTTTAAATAGAGCAACCTTGCTCATGCTTATCCTGATACAATAAAAACAGGAGAGCTGACAATACTAAACACACTTTAGGTAACTATAAGCAGGTTTATCTACTGTTGACCTCAGTGTAAATATTTTCAAAACAAAATTAGGGAATAAATGACTGTTCCAAATTGTTCCAAGTCCTTTCTGCTTTAAATTGCTTCTCCGGCAGCTGTAGTCTGGGGGTGGGGGGGACGACGGGTCTTGGAGATATCTGGCTTCATTCACCATTCACTCTTAAATGGTGTAACAGTTTTATGGCCTTTCCTTAATGATCACCCATTGTGTAATGGATTGCCAATCAAGGATCACTTAATGACAAAACAGAATAATTTAACCCCTATTCAAATGACAATGCCCAGAATTGCCCACGTAAATGTCTTTACACAACAGAAAGTTTTTCAGCTGAATGAGGTAAATAACATTAACAAGCTATTATCCCCTACCTCTTCCTCGCCGGTTACAAAAGACCGACCTTTGAACTTTGAACTTTTTCTTTGACTGATCGCCACCATTATAACATTTGCGTTAGTCATTTAAAACTGCAGGTGTAGCCACTTACAATACCTAATAAAATGTGTAGGCTTCAAGGGAGGAGAAACCCGGGGCTCACAGGAACCAAACTGCAAGAATTAGCAAGGCCATTTCAAAAGGATTAATGTCCCGTGATTCTCCCGCAGCAAAGAGGGGCCTGGCAAAGCAGTCGCTTTGCTGCTCGTGTCCCCCAGACACAGCTCAGCTCCTGGCCGCCCGAGGCAGCGGCCGGAGCCGGGCACCGCTGGCAGCAGCTCGCCCAGGAGCGCTGGCCTTTGGGGGGATGCCTCTCACCGACTGTCTCGTTCTAAGGTCACTTTGGGAAATGGCACTCGAGTTGCTAAATCACACAGATAGTCTTTTAAAAATAGTTATCACTGCACTGATGAATGTACCACCAAGGGACAAGTGCGTAGGGCACACTGTTAACTTCCCAGGCAGGGAAAGTTGGTGGGATCACTTCATTTAGGTGACTGATCATAAACTTATGAAAAAGATGACACAAAGGGGTTGAGCATGATGTTAAGAGACAGGAACTGATGGGCAGGAGGTCTATAAATACCTGCTTTTTCAGTGGAATAGACTTAGGAAAAGAGAGGAGGTATTTTCAATTCGGATACAGCTCCTAAGAATCTACAATAGGCCAATGAACATCCTAGGAGCTCTACAGAAACTAAAATTAGTGAAAACCTTGCTTCCTTTAAACCACAGCCTGGGGTTTAGTGAACTGACACAGTATAGAAGGCACCTGCACCTCATTCCCTGCCCCTCATTCCCTGCCTTTGATTTGAAGGGAATGAAAACGCAACTTGCAGAGCAAAAGCTACGCATGACACAAAGCTGCAGGATAGAAAGGCGAGCATCTTACTTCTTCCATGTGGCCTTCACACTTTTTTAAAAACTGCAACCGATTAAAGATGAATACAAAAATAGGTAGATGTTCACTGTTTTTCACCAAAAGTGAATTTAAAAGGCAAATCAGTACAACACAACCACTTATTGGAACCAGATTTTAAATTTGTACAGTATTTATAAGACTTGCCTTACAAGAACAGGCACAATATATTTTGATTTATTTAGACAGTCTGAAATAAGCCTCCTACGTTCCAGATAAAAGTTTCAACATATGATCAATTCTGTGAGAAAAATATGCACAATGTATTTGTCTAGTAATAAATTTAAAGACATTTGAACATGGTTGTGGATATACTGCAATTACAGAAATAAGGTAACTTGATCAAATAAAGTGTTCACTTTGAATCGTTCATGCAGCTTGATTTAAATAATTGAAATACTAACATTTATTAAGGTTTTGAGTTGAAAATAATATCAAATTATGTAATAATATTTTAGATAATTAGTATGCAACAGGAGCTAATCTAATATAAGAAAAAAAAATGTAAAATAAATCAGATATTAAGAATGACCACTTGATTACCACCAACCTCTAGGGAAATTTGGGAATTCTAAACCTATACTGTTGTAAAAAAGCTTTTTTTTTTTTTGCCGTCTTTTCTACTTACGCCTCACAAAACCAGGCTGACCCCAAAAGAAAGGGCTCACAGATCTGCTCTCTTGAGTAGCTCCTATAGTCACATGCATATAAGTACTACAAAAACAAACAAACAAAAAGAAAAAAAAACCCAACCAACAAAACCAGACTTCATACCTAATAACCAACCAGATAAGTACTAAAGACCTACTCATGGGGCCCTAAGCCAGAACTAGAGCTGATATAGTCTTGATACATAAACACTCAGAAATTCAAATTAAACCATCTGTCTCTAATGCCAGAATGGATGGCCCACAGATCCAAATGGGGATCAGCAGGCCTGCCCATTTCAGTCACTGCTTTAAACAAAGAACAACTCAGGAGTGTCTAAAAGTCTATAAATCCTCAGCAGGTTAGCTGAATGAGATGGTCTTTATCATGAAAGAAGACACAAATCCACCTCCATGGTAAACAGATTTCTGTCAAGTTCAGTAGAGATGATAAAGGAAGAAGGAAAGATACATTTTTTTTTCTGAGAAGAAGCTGGATGTGCGTTCCTAGGCACGTCCCTGCCTCTGTTCTTCCTCTGCAAGGATAAAAATATTGCAGCATTAGAGCTACCAGGACAGCTGGGCCAGAAGCAGCTTCCACACCCAGAATCCCCCAGCTGCAATCCAGTTAGCAAATCCGGACCTAAATAATACATCACATACCTTGATGAAGAGAATGGGAGCAAAAGCTGCAATACGATTCCAGTGTTGACTGATTCAAGGCCAGGCACTTCTCACCGTTTCTGGTATCCACCTCCAGCAAGGAACAGAATCCCACTGCCACCATTTTCTTCCCAATTTTCATTAATTTTCTTGAGTTAAACATAAAACACACCCACACGTTGTCCCAGAAATAATTACAGCCCATACAGAATAGGTTAGGGATGCTTCAAATAATTGCCTACGTGACGAGCAAAGGGCTAGAACAAAGGAAGTTTACAAAGAAATCTACGCACATTCTAGAGGCTGACATCACTTCACATGTCAGTGTTTCAATAGGTTTGTTGGACACACCAGTACACATATGTCCATATACACTGCTTGTACACTGAAGTACTTTCTTTGAGGCCAAAGAATCAAACGAGAAGTTTAGGGAAATATCAAATATTCAAATCCACTGAAAGCCCCCAACTTTGCTATGAGATGGGCACACACCACACTTCTAGTAGGGCTCTCTCTACTTTCCCAGAATGCCTGTTACAGGTTACTTGAACGGCCTGGTGTCAGCCACAACCCCTGACCCGTGTGATGCTCCAGCTTGCTGGGGGTGAAGGCACACACATATCGTCGCACAGGGATCTGACATGGTCTTATCTCAGGCCTTTTGCTGTTGACGTTTGTCACCAGTTCAAAACTTATTACAGCCACCATCTCCGCTTAAATTTACAGATACGTTTTAATTAATGGGGGAAAATGTGTTTATCTCCTCCGAGCAGTGCCTGGCTTCCAAGCGTTTGTTATCTCCGGTGTGAAATTTAGGCTGACAAGAATCAGCTCTTCCCAGCCGCAGCTCCGCGCCGGCGGCCGGGCGGGGCCGGGAGCGGCTGCGGGAGCGGGGCCGGGAGCTGCTGCCTGCCCGAGCCCTGCTCACACAAGTGTGCAGAGCACATCTGCCTGGGCTCTGGCAGCTGGGGCCGTGTGACCAATTCGGCGTCAGAGAGTGAAATTAACGGTAAAGAGTTTAATTGTGAGTAAACAATACCGCATTACGGAGCGGTAAACACAGCAGCAGGGACTGAAGGGCCGAGCATTCAATCACAGATGTGGCCGCTTCGGTGCTTTCACTAACGATCTCCCTCCCCGTCTGTACCGTCCCGGCCGTCGGTCATTTACAGCCGCGGCCCCTCCCTCCCGCCCGGGCGTGGGGATGCCCCAGGCGGGTGCGGGCTGCCCGAGCCACTGCGGCTCCACCACTGCTGGGGGAACGAAACACTGCCCACCGCCCACCTCACACACCTAGAGAGGGGCAAACAACGTGAGCAGACTGCATCAAGAGCGTGCCAGACACCTCTAATATTCTTCTTAAAGAATAGCGTTTCTTTCTTTCAGATTGCCAAGCTGACTAAATATGTGTGTCACACCCTCACAAACACATAGGCCTGGGAAGCCTGGGTACAGGTGATTTAGGAACAAGGAGTTGACAGACATGAATTATTACCCAGATTCTGAGTGCCCTTGAACACATTGTTTCAGCTTATTGGGGGTAAATCTGAGGAGCTGGAGCAGTTTCTGCCATGGCCACTGTGCCTCAGTTTCCTTCTTCACAAAGTGGGAAGAGTTCTGATTCGTGGGAGCAGAAGGCTGTGAGGATTACCTGCAGATCCTGTGAAATGGTAAAAGACACACACCAGCTGAATAAAGTTTATGAGGGAAGATACTGAATTCTTGTTCATCATTTTGTTTCTTTCTTTTCCCTTCACTCCCATTCTCATTGCTTATTGATTTTTGTTTCCAGCTGACATACGAGCGACAGCCTACATTAAGACAACAGCAACTGAAGCATCAGGAAAGTCAGCATCACTATATACCATTAAGAAATCTGCTGTTTGATGATGCCCATTTACCACTCCAAGAAGTGCCTTAGGGAGATACAACCACTTCTGAAGGGGGACTAGTACTAGGTGGGTGGGCTTCAAAAAAACACTGCTCTGCATGATGTCCAGTAGGAGAATCCTTTTCAAAAACAGTGAGATGGATGAGCTGTCATCAACCCGCTTCATTCCCTGCTTTGCAGGACACTCATAAAATGGGCAAAGGACAGTTCTGGTTTGTTCAACACAGGATAAAAATGCACAAAAGATGATTGACATGAAGAAACTGCAAGCGTGGTAAACTAAACACATGCTTCTGAAAGCACTGATCTACTAGAATAACTCAGTCGTGTGCATCTTCTAGTTGCTGAAAGACTAACCACCACTTTAAAACAATGGAAATCCCCATATATTGTGAGTATAAGCTCTTAATTAATTTGCCATATTACATGTATCAACAGCTAGACAGAAATGGAGCTTAACAGCAATTTATCTTCAATCAGGTTTTGAAGCCAACACAAATATTTCTTCATTTCACCCTGCTTTTGACTCACTGTGTAAGTAGAAGCAAAAGGGCCCAAACCACTGCTGACACTAACGTCATGAAAGGTGTAACCTGGCTTAAATCAGTGCCATTGACTCTTCTTGTGCCAGCAATGAACTGGGATCTCTGCCTTCGCTCGTGACACTCTGCAATAAAGAGGATTTGACGTAAGAATAACTATGAATGAACTCACAAGACTCTCACCCTTTCATGGAGTGTCACAGGCTTGCATGGTCCCAAGGCTGCATTTCGATTGCTAGGCAGAGACATTCCCCCTTACCTGCTATGGAAAGCCAACTGTGCTCTCTAACAAACACACAGGCACTGTACAGACCCTGCACAGAGGTCTCCACCGAGGTGCTCCCATTTCTCTTGAACCCACAGCAGAACAGGAGCCTCTGCTCTGGGCTGACAGCAGCTCCTTCCCCTAATGCAATCCGTGGAGGGAGCACATCTCCAGCTGGGCTTCTCCACGCACAGGATACACTCATTAAAGCTACTAGACACGCAACTGAACAGAAAGGATTAAAAACAAAATGAAAACACGAGCAAACTACAATACCACCACCTTCACACACACACAAAACAAAGTTTAAAAAGAAAAAAGAGGAACATGTGCAGGAATAAAGGATTCCCCTGCTTCTTCTGTCCAGGCTTTTCTGTTGAGATTTTCACCAAGAACATCACCAGGGGTTTGTGCTGATGAACACAGGCATCACATGCTTTGACTTGGCTGTTGCGTTAGTATTATACCACCAGGGCTCTTAGCCTAGACTTGACTCGAGCGGGTAAACGAGGAATTTCCTCTAGCTTTTGCCATTCAGTTCCATACAAATATTAATAAGGCAACTCTCCAAAACCCAGATGCTCAAACCTGAGGAATGGTTACAGAAGGGCAGCCATCTTCAACAGACTCAAGTGAAAGGGGAGACAACCTTGCTGAGACAGCTGGTCCATATTTGTATTCTCCAGTTTATTCAGTCTTCCTCTGATTATTTCATTAGCTCTTCACTTTTTTAATGAGTGTAATCCCACAACTCCCCAAGCATGCACACTACACAGCCTGTCCCTAGAAATTAACTCCCTCTGCCTTTTATAAAGCTCCCTCACAAACAGAGTGCTCCACACTGTACACACAGATCCATGTAACTAACACAATTTGCCAATTTGCCAAAGGGCAAAAAACTCTAAGCTCCCTTTATTTGTCTTGCTGCTGAGTGATCTCAGCCCCAGTGACTAAGAGTCAAGCAGCGAGCTGTGGGGAGATGCCATGCTGCAGCTAAACTCACCTCAGCTGCAAGCAGCGGAGCTGCCATCTTGCTAATCAGCTTTAATTTAGCTGTCTCACAGCTTCATAAGTAAATAAAGACTTACTTAGTGTCAGAAATATCAGTATTTAACCGCAGAGTTAAAAAAGTATGGTAATTAAAAGAGTGCCACAAGTCACAGCTCTGTGCAATCCTAACAGATTGTAGGGTTTGCCTTTTTGAACCTCTCAGCACGTTTAGAAACTTGAGTAAAACAACAAAAGGTGTTAATAGCTTTAAGGGGAGCACCATGCTGATAGATTACCCATTATGGCTATCCACTCACAGCGAAATGGCAAATAGGTTTGATCAATTCGATTTTAATGTAAAGTGGAACTTGAAAAAACCAGCAATGAGCAAAGAGAAGACCTTTTGTTGCTAATGTGCCTGAAAAAAAGCACTTAATTGAGGTCATAATAATATTAGCAGTTATATACCATCAATAATTCAGCCTTATTTATTACTACATGGTAAAGTTCTGTCAAACAGGAATCGTTCAGGCTTTGTTATACATGTTAACATGAAGCTAGCTGTTGGATGATTGGTATATATTTCACCAGCTGCTCAAAACTGCGGGATAGCAAGAACTAATGATATTCTTTCTTGGTCCTTGCATTACACAATAGTTAATTTGCTGCATGCAGAAATATACGTTACAAATATAATAGTCCCACATAAAGTATGCATAATAAAAAAAGCATTATATCTGAAACAGCGACTGACTAATCTTGCCTGAGCTATCTGTCATACGGAAAACAATTTCAATTCCTGCATGATTTAGTACTCCTACAGCAGGAGAAACATAAATTCTGCCTTTTCACACAGTTCTAGTCACCTGTGATTAGTTATCTTTAAAAAATCTAAACGAACGTATAATTGTACAATTATAGATGCAAACTCCAGTGTTAAAATTTAAAATGTATTAGTCTCGTAAAATGGCTCATTAATCTCTGGGTCTTAAAGGACATACTTGTCCGGTAATGAGCCAAATGCGGGAAATATGTGTGTGATGGTGGATGGGGGAATTTTACCTCATAAGTATCCTTTTTTTTTTTTTTTTTTTTTTGTAACCTTAGAATAATTTTATTCCTGTAAAATCTGTTTACCTAACACAAAGAAGTTGTCAGTGACAAAGTCAGTTGTAGTTCTCTGGTCATTAACTATGGAAATAAGCTGTTTTGAAGAGATTAGTTTTTCCTTATACACGATATTCATGGATTTATAACAGCTATATAATTACCGACTGGAACTGCAACCAGAAAGGTTGGCCAGGAATATTGATCTCTCCGTGTCTGCTAATGACCACTTCTCCGCTGCGCTGATGGAAGGAAGCCTTCTATTAGATTTTTACCACCTTCCTTAAGGAAAAAGAAAAAAAAAAAAGAAAAAAAAGGGAGGGGGGAAAAAAAAAGGAAAAGAAAGATCATAGGGGCACCTGTGAAAAACAAAACGTATCCCACTTAGAGACTGTCAGGCAGCGTTTGGTGCGGACAGCTCGGGAGCCCAAATCCAGGGGCGGAGCGCGGGGCAGGGCTCGGGGGCAGCGGCGGGGGAGCGCCGGGGGTGATGGATGCGGATGCTATCCCTGAGCGGGGGGAGCCGGCAGCCCCTCCGGGAGCTAATCCACTTGGCAGCAGCGAGATGGCTCCTTGAAGGAGCTAAAGTAGACTGACACAATGGCCTGCGAGGCATTAAAATGTAGGAATTAAAAACTGTTAAATTGCACAGAGGGATTCTTAACCTCAGCCCTTTGGCAACACAGTGATGTTTCTTCCCTTTTCTTCTCCCTCGCCTCTTCTTGAAAGTGCCATACACAGTAGATTTTCTTTTTTTTCCAAATGCCTCACTCATCAGACCACACTAAATCTGGGTGCCAGTTCCCCGCCGTACACAAACTCTGTTAATGATGGGAGTAAAGCACCCGAAAGTGTGCCTCGAAAAATAACTTTGTCTTCTCCTGGCTGCTCCTAAGACAGCCATCACTCAAAAGCACATCTGGATTCACAGATCTGGATCTTTGGGTCCTGCAAACGTAAGAGCTCCAGACAAGCTTTCCTCTGCAATTGGGGCTGTGCAGAATCCCTGCACCATTGAATGAGAAAGGTGAGGCTCCGTGTTGTTTAAATCGACAAGCAAATGTTCAAAACGATTTTAAACTGGAGACAATTATGGTTTGCCCTGGAGCTTAAATGGATGTGGGCTTTTAAAATTTTTTTGCCTTTTTTTTTTTTTTTTCTTTCCCTGAAACACAAGTTATCCTCAGGCTCAACAAACTGACATGTGGTTCCTGACAATAATAGGGTATCACTCAGCCACTTTGTAGAGAGCTGCCAAAAGAGACGACTCTTCTTCCCTAGCTGGTGGGTTGGTTTGGGGTTTTTGTTGTTTTTAAACAGCGTGACATTTTAAAAGTTATTAGAGCATTAATGCTGCTTTTTAATGAATAAAGCTTTATAAAACTACTGATATGGAATTAACATAAGTTTACCTCTGAATGCAAGTCTCTTTTTTTTTGTATTTTACTATCCATTACTTCATTAAATCAACACTGAAAAAGACTAGCCTTGCCAAATTTCTCACTGCACATTCCACTGTTTGCCCATGACAGTATTTGAATGTGCTTATTATTTCTAGTAAAGCCCTTATCATTTTCACTGTGAAATTTAAATCACCCTGATCCAACTCTTCTTAGCTAAAGTCAGCTTTATCAACCACAAGAGATGTGGGATTTTAAAAAGATCTGAGTAAATTCACATTGTTTGGATAAACTCATTCAGGGGGTTCAGCAAATGAAAGCTGAAATAGATATGTATTCCAAGGAGGTTATGGACTGCTCAAAAACAAAGAAGTTAAAGCATAATTAAAAAAAGAAAAAAAAGTTAATAGTATCAGTATCTTTTTAATGAGGGCATTCACAGACCAGATTTTGAATTGGTATTTCTGTGCTTCCACAATAATTCAAGTGAACAGCCAAAAAAAAAAAAAAAAAAAAAAAGAAAAACAACCTAAAACATTAAACTGTTTACACAAAGATATTTTTTTTTCCCTACAATCCACTCTGCCACGTTATCTGGTCAGTGTTGTGCTATCAAAAAATGTTAAGGGCTGCATTTATGCATTATCCCACAATTTAAGTAACTGTGTATCATGTATATTTAAAACCATCTCTCTGTAGTTTTAATTATCTCAGTCTGCAGGGACAAAACGCAGCTCCCATGCCTGAGACCGAAATGAAAGTGCTGCACGCTGACAGCTAAGATGTCTGTCCTAGCTTGTTGAGATTTCCTGTAAAATTTGCATTGAAAAGGCAGCTTTAAATATACTTAAAATAAAAAGAGCATTTGCATCTAATTTGCTACACTTGCAGTATTAAAGTTTTATCTGAATAAAGACATGTCAAATGGATTTATATAGTTAAGCTGATAGCTTTTAAAGTCAACACAGTAACATCAGCTAAATTCAACAAAGTAATGGCAGCAGCTAATGGCATTTATTAGTTTATCATCATTTACTTAAAAACCATAACGCAGATCATTTTATTTTCACATTACTGTTTGTGATTCTTTGACTCAGTTTGTATTGATTCCACAAATTATGGCAGAAACTGACATTTATCTAACAGAGTTTTCCAAGCTATAAATGTTGGCTTTAGTGGGAAGCAATTGAACACTTGCCACACAATGGTTTGAGCCATGCTAGAAACAACCATCTTCAAATAAACACATTTGGCAACCATTTTAAAATACGATTGTTGCTTGTCTGATAATGACAGAAGGGTTTTTGTTACTGATAAGGCTCTTATTACAAACCACTGCCTATGTAATCTACAGCTTGATCACACAAAGTGCTAAGCACGCTCACCCAACCCAGCAAAGAGCTGAAGCATTAAGCTTTGTTTTGAAGATATGCATAATAACAAGCAAGTCTTTTTACAGTACTTCTCTTCTGCAGACGTCAAAGGACTTCACAAAAGAGATCATCTCTGTTTACATAGGAGGAAACTGAGGCTGAGAGAATCCAAATCACACCCAGTGCCGCAGTGGGACTCGATGATGTGAGTCCCAGTTTAGTATTCTGCACACCATGTTTTACTGCCACCTTACCTTCCTGACTTCAGAGCGTCATCATCATTTGCCCAGACTTCAGCGGAGCTACCTGCCAAAAGTACACGCTTATGATAAAGATTGTTGAAGGGTCCAGAATGTTACAGAACAGTTTTTTAACTCTAAATCCACAGTAAAAAACAGGGCTTATGCATTATACTCTCAATTCTGCTATAGCTGCCTTTTTACCCCTCTTTTTAGCAATAATTGATGAAGCCTAAAAATTTACCACGAAATGCTGAGCAATGTTTTACTGCCACCATAAAAACTAGGCACACACATATCTTGGTGTAAATATTATGGGTGCGGATACCTACATGTCAACACTCAGTCTTACAACTGCATTTGAAAATGACGTCGAGAGTTTCCAATCATGAGATCTACTCTCCTCCTTGGTGACATCTATGCCTGTTCTTCAGTGGAAGAAAAATATCCAGCTGAGCTGGAGATAGGGTTTATTTACAGAACTGTGCATGGAGGTCAACATTCTTGCTAACAGGAGGCCCATGTCTAATTCCCCATGTCATATTCTAAACCTTTAATTCCAAAGAATCACCAGCTTCTCTCTTTTTTCCCTCTTTGTTTTTTGGGGTTTTTTGGTTTGGTGTCTTTTTGGGTGAGTTTTTTTGTTGTTGTTTGGTTTAGTTTTTTGGGGGTTTTTTTTGTAGCAGACCATATTCCCAAGAAAAGTGACAATCACAAGTCACATTTGGCAAGAATTTGAAATGATCATGCTCTGTTTCATGCTATTTATTATAATTCTCCCACAGCAATGGGCTTTGTTCTACTGTGTCCTTACCCTGAACTCCGGCTTCTATTTCAGCACACATTTGTAATTCCCTATCCCTGGGCTGAAGAGCACAAGCCTCTGGCTCACCAGAACAGCCCGAGACAGCTGGAGCAATGGTTTTTGAGGCATACCCATCCTTCTTGAATCACCACCTCACAGCTGGCCAACTTTCTTATGTGTAAGTGCTGGATCGGGCAAGAAGGAGAAAGAAGGAACAAAAAACTGTATTGACTTTCACTTGGAGCCCTAGTCTGACCTCATTCAATTCAACAGGAATTCTGATTTAAACAGTGCCTGGATCAAGCATATATCAAGTTTTATTTTATTGAAGATTACTTGTGAAAAACTGCTGCAAAAATTTAGTTGGGGGAAAAACTTTAAGTAAAACCTGTATCTATTTTGCTGCATAGGCTCTCTTCCTTCAGCTCAAGGAACAGAGTTGTAAGCTACTAAAAATGCACACCATATTTTACAGCTATTTCAGTCATGCTGGACAGAATGACAACCCCAGAAGTTTCCACTGTGCCACAGAGACATGAATGTGTTCTCCTTGGGACTGGAGGGGAGACAGTGCCTCTAGCAAGACACCTCCAGAGGGGAATATTATGGCTCAAGTGTTCTGAAACAAAAGCCCAGAACCAGGTAGCTACAGCACTGCAAACAGCATCACTGCTTAAGAAGTAGGGCAGCTTAAAGGAGGAGAGAGAGTTCTATTCAAAGTCAGAGAGAAAAAAACAACCTCTTGGTTTCCATCCATATGCAAATAGAAAGCCAAGTCGCAGCTGAAGAACTGGTTCCTGCCAGCTCCACCTGAGGAACAGGACATTTTGCACAGTAGTAGTTAGAGCCTCCAGATGGCTTTGAGGTACAGCCCCTAAGCAGTTCAGTTTGACCTGAAAACCCCAGGGCATGGGAGAAGCTTCTCATTCCTGATCACAGACATGGGCTGGAGGAATTCCCCTGAGCACAGATCCCTCTAGAGTAACACAAAGCAGAGCAACCTCACTAGGTTCAGGTCATTTCAGTTGCACCTCACTATGTTCTGGTGAGTTTTCCTTTTTATCTCAATCATCCTATACTTTAGACAGCTCGTTCCCAACTTGCGCTAGCAATGACCATTCTCCACTTTCATTCTCCCCCACTGAGACCCTTCCTATGCCACACAGGAATGAAACAACAGCACCCCAGCTGGTGTCTATACGGTAGCAGGCAGGATAATGTCAGCCAGATACAGGGTCCCATCCTCAACTGATGCAAATTATCCTAACTTCATTTACTCCAGTGGAGCTCTCGGTGTTTTCTATCAGACAAGGATGTGGACTTTAGCATTAATCATGTGCAGAGAAAAAACCCACCATTTCAAGCTTCATTATGAAACAAGTGCTACATTAGCACTGAGCATGGAAAATCTCAGAATTTCCCTTTAATGATCTCGAAGATTATGTGCAGCAGGAAAGAAGAAGTGGAAAATCTGTCATAAATATCACTGAATATTTTTAATAGCTGAAAGCTAGGCTTTCTTTAACACTCTTGCCTGAAAAAAAAAACCTAGAGACTATTCATTAGCTAGAAGCAAGGGGATTGGTTTGTCATTATACTGTGTCTGTGAGACAGCACACAATGGAAAGACAAAGTTCTCAGGCCCAGAGACAGCATAAGCTAGTAAAAAAAGCAGATAGGCAAGCACAGCTATTTTAAAATATAGTATGTGTAAGTATGGAAAGAACTGAAAAATCTCAGGATGCACTTATTAAATATTGTCTGTTGTAGCCTGTTCTTTTCTCAGCCTCGGCAACCCTTTTAGTCACTACACGTGATCTGACGGCACCAGGAAACACCCGTGATGGGGACTTGCTTTCCAGCATCTCTAGTGACAGCTGCAGACAGGTTACAAGAGTGGAGGCGGCAGTGGACTCCCCCCGCTCCCTGGTCTTGTGTAGTAGGTGCACAGAACACCGTGATTCTAGGCAGGCATCAGAGGCTGCTGCTTGAACTGACTGTTACTTTCACTTTACGATAAAAGGAAATGTTCCTCAAGCCAACCTTTTCCAAGCCCTGGTCTATGCGCAGGCACTGCCCCAGTCTGCTCCAGTTCATGTGCATCTCCCACACCTGAGGTTGGCTTAGGCTTGAAGAAACCCTCTAACACCATCCGTCCTGACCTCAGAACAAGAGGCAGAGTCCCGGTTCCTACCAAAGCAGCCATGGAAATGGAAAAGGTTACAGCTCTGTGCGCTGTCCCAGCAGGCTCTTATGAGTCTAAGGCATACTGACACCAAACCTTGAGAAGGGTCCATGTAATGAGAATAACGTTTGACTGGAGGACATAAAGAACTAGTCAAGTAGGTTGTAGCTGTGACAGTGTTTCTACGAGGGGATGAACTTACTTCCTTTAGACGGTTGTGTGAAGTAAAAGCATCTTCTGTCTTTCACAGGAACTGGAATTCTATTAATTACATGTTATTTGCTAAAAAGAAAGAAACAAAAAATGTGGTTGAATATTGTCTTCTATGGGAGAGGAACTAAGCCAGCACATAGTGCTGCATTTAGCTGAAGTTTTTAACAGAATGAATACCCCAGAAGGCTTCACTTGAAGAAAGGAACTGTCAAGTACTACAGCCTTTATAAAAATTATCAAGTTACTTTGAATGCATTTGGGTGACGGTTACAAGAGTTTTTTGTTTGGCTAAATTTTAGTACACTTCCTAATCATGCTGCCAAACATAATTTCATTTGCTCTTGTCTACAAAAAAATCTTCCTGTCTCTATTTCCACAAAACTGTATCTACCTGCTAGCCTTATCCCACAGAAATCTTTGAATTTAGGGAAAATGGCCCTTTTTTTCTTTCCCTTATCACCATTTAATGACAAGTTTGACCTCTTTCTGGAGTCAAACTTTTGCCAAACAAAAAAAAAAAAACAAACCCCAAACCACAACAACAAAACCTTTTCGAGAAAGAAAGGAATGAATATGCAAACTACACAATTACAAATAGACAAATAGGAAGAATAACAATAGAATTGTAATTAAAACATTACCATTTAGTTTACGGACTGATTTCATGCTCCCCTTCTCCAGTCTTTCATTTAGAGTTGGAGGGAGCAACAGAAATCCTGGTCTCAGCTGCTGAACCAGCAAGGCCTAAGACTTACAAAGGACGTCAGTTCTACCCGTGCATGGCCTGTGAGCTCCCATGTATGTGTTTACTGAAGAATGGTTCCCACACAGCCATTACATTGCATTTTTTAATACCAAGAATTCAGGTCCTGAGAAACTGTTTTATTCACTTATCATCAAATACTGTGCCAAGTTGAAAAAACTATCTTCAGTAATCTGCTAATCAGTCTTTCCTACTAAGGTCTACTCTATTGTCTGCATTTGAGATAATGAATATTAAAATTGCACAATTCATCCCACAGGGTGTTTTTCAAATTATACAGAGCACAATAGAATCCATTTTCTTGCTGTTGAAATTCCGCCTTCTTCAGGGTGGAAACACAGGAGATATGGATGAGTGGAACATAACACTGTGCAGCAAAGAGGGGAGGAGAGACCCACGCCAAATATAGCAGGGCAATCCTTTAATCCTACAGAAAAATGAAAAGGTTCTTGGATCTTTGCAGCCTAATTTGATATTATCAGGCACCGTGCACAACATCAACCACGTCTGCGTGTAACCCACAGGTGGCCAGATCTGTGCAAAGAGAGCAGGTTGTGTAAGGAGTGCCAAGATCAGCATGCAGGTTCCTGAGCCTACACATGTACTTTGATATATGTGCAGGACAGGAAGGGCTGTCTTGTATGAAGAGAACAAGCACATACTTGCACGTGTAGGTCCAGAAGGCAATCTACACAATCTAAATTACAGAATACAGCCCCGCAGAGGGGAAAGGCAGCATCAGCCTGGCTGGGTGCGGAGCCGGTATCCCAAAATGTCTGTTCTCTGGAAACGAGTGAATGACACAGGGGGTCACTGTAGTTTGGTTTTATAATAACGTTGTTTCCATTTATTAAATAATAATTATTTAGAATGGCAAAAATTTACAGACAGGAAATTTGAACTGAACTTTTGAAAGTAATCTCTAAAGGGCAAAACTTCTGGGGCGTTTGGTGAGAGAAAAGGCCCAGACTGAAGGCGTTTTCAAAGGTTTTAAAAACTTTATCTCAAGTAACTTCCAGCTCCAGAACCAAACAGAAACTCTTTTCCAAAAACCTATCCTGAGCTGCTTGTTCATTTATAATTAGACGGGTAGAACATTTAGCTCACGCTTCCATGCTCTTTTCAGACCAGAAGAGAACCTCCTACATTTCATCCAGAAACCAAAACCAGAAGCTGCTGCGGTGGGGCAGGCATAGAGGCTGGGTAAGTCCATGCTCTGCAGTTTCAGTAGTATCTCAGCATCCCCTTCCCTCCCATCCAGAACTTCTCTGGCCGTTACAAGATCAGGCTTTTTAAAAGAAATGGAAAAACTAAGTTTATCGTGTTAACATCCCTCCTTCTTTAAGATATACTGTACAGGTCATAACTTATCCTTTTTAATAAAAAAGAAATAAATTTACCTTTTGAGTGTCATTTCTGACCACTGCTGCCCCTTTTCTAAAGCCACGGGGCTTCACAGTAGACAGCCTGATGGAATTCCAGTTCACAGCTTAATTTTCCTCCTGATAAAAGAGACAAAAAGTTCCTTTCAGTAAAAATAAAATTTAATATGGTCCGCAAATTTGATATATTACAACCTCTGACCTCAGCTTAATTGTTCACAAAGGGCTAACGGTACTGCTGGCAAGTAAATGACTTCTACAGAGTGTTGCAACTCTGATAGCTGAAGAGAAGGGGAGCAGCAGTCTGACAGATAATCAAAATTTTTAATGTGAACCATAGTGAGAGAGGTTATTCAGAGCACAGCCAGACTGTAGGAGCCTTCTGCAGCTGCCATAGTAGCTCCTTAGGATGAGAAATGCTTAAACATCATCCTCACTCAACTTCGTTAAGTGTTGCTGCTGTTAGTCACCAGCCAATGGAGTCTGACACTTTACAGCAGCAGACAGCAACGATCTGGGATCTGCACAGACAGAAACATGCTACTTAAATTTCTTTGAGGCCGTAGCTGCCCCAGTTCTGTGGCCCTCAAAAGCTTTTCTTAGAGTTTGACAAGGAACCGAGGGAAAGAGTACGAAGGCAAAAAGAAAGGAGCGATGCAAACACACCCACCACTGGCCCATGGAGGCCGACCTTTTAAAGGCTACTGCAGAGAGCAGGATTTTAGTGAGGCAGCTGGGTCTCCACAGCTCACACAGGTTTGCAAAGGGCCATAGAGGATAAGGCAAAGGCTGGGTAGAAGACAGCAAGGGGGAGGAAGTGATGTTTGTCCTGGCTGTTTTGAATTGAGAAGTTAGGAAAAGACCAAATTTGTCCCCAACTCTCCTCACCACACGCTGTCCTGATGAAGTCCACAGAGACCTGTGTGCACTCAGAGCTGGTGTGCAGAGAATGAACCCACGGAGCTGAAGGGACCACATCACCAAACAGGTCCTTACATCCTTTTTCTACTGAGAGCACACAAAATAAATTATTCTGTGCCTGGGAGGACAGCATGACCCATAAGCTGATTTACCTCATTGTCTTTAGTATATTGGACAAAAGCAGGAAAGTCACATAGCTATCCCCACAGCTGATTTGGTTGCTAAAGGAAAGGTGGGTCAGGGGCCTACACAGCTGAGCAAATGCTCCCCTGCACAGTCTAAAGCATTCTAGTTGCTCCAGGATACTGAGAAGCGAGCAGCAACAAAAACCATTTATTGTCTCACTGTTAATCTGGGTAACAATTTACAGCAATATAACACAATAAATGAGCATACCGAATAAAAATACAGTACAGTGTGCAAACGTGTCTATAAAGAGAGGGCACTTGCCAAAGCACTGCCTGTATGCATACATTTACACCTTACCAAGCACAGGTAAGATGTACTTATACTGAGAGTGCTGAATGCAGTTCCTTCCTTCCCCTCCTGATTCAGTGTGGGGCCAACGACATCAAACAGCTCCCACAGAGAGCTCTTGCAGCTCCCTGAGACCACCGACAATTGCGTTTGTCCCGGCGACTGTTGCTCACCCTCAGGGTGTGCTCCCCAGGGCTGCCACTCATGTGCTGAGGCTGCAGCACGAAGGAACCCAAACTGTGTTCTACCAGGAAAAGGAATTATAAACCTGCCAGCTGAGAGCAGAAATGCTTGATGCCTCCTCCCCAAAACATGGGAGGCAACAGCAACCTCCACGCTACCCTGCACGGGCACTCCCCAAGCCATGCGAGGGTCCATCCTCTGTGGGATCACCCTTGTGAGCACACACCCGAGGAGCAGCAGCATCACCCCAGCACACCAACTCTGCTATGCACCACTGACAGGAAAATGGATGGTGAAAACTATACCTGTCCTGTCGCTGGTGAAAGGCAGCTGAACTACCCACACGTGCAAGCCAAAGGGAAAGAACATTTCCAGATCAGAAGGTGTCTGCAGCTCAACAGAGCCAAAATCACCAGCCTCTTTCTAAATTAGGGATGCTGATATATCCAGAAGCAGCCACTAGTCATGTTAGCTGTCTCAGTGTCACTGGAAAGCAACTACCAAAGCCTTTCGAAGTTCATATTTCAATTTTAAAGCTGAGGCTATTTTAGCTAATGTCCCCAAGGCAATTGTCTGGTCAAATGTCAGAGTTTATACTGCTAAAGGAAATCACTATGTTTATGAGATCTCTGCAGTTTGGGAACCACATTAAACCCCGCTTGAGTTTCTCAGATTATACTGTGTTGTGGATATCTTTTTTTCCCTGTGTTTGGAACATATCTCAATCTCCTCGTATTCCTATGAGCCACTGAAAATATCTCCCCCTGTCATGTTTAAATGAGCTTCTTCGCTGTAGGATTTTTCTCCACTAATTCACTTATTAAAAAAGAAAAAAATATTTCGATTGATGTTGTTTCTGTATGCTTCTGAGCCTGATATCCTGCAAATTGGTAATTTATTTACTTTTTCATTAGCAAAACATTGCTTGAATTTTGGTATTTTGTGACTAATGCCAAGCTTCAAACTTTAACTATTTGATGCCCAAGATTCCCCTTCCTTTCTGTCTCTCTGGGCTTCTTGGGTTTTTGCCCTGCTCACTGCATTACCGACACCAGGGACTGGCTGTTTGGCTTTGGCACAGGCACAGTTCAAGTGTTACCCGTGGCTGCAGAGGAGCTCTGTCAGCTGCCTTCCACACGAGTTCCGCCCTGCCCGCGTTCATCTGCTGGTTGCACCTCAGAGATTCCCTGGCCATGTAATTCGGTCTAAGGCATTTGGAGTCTTACGTATCCACCCAAGTAATGTGGCTTGAAAGCACTTCTTGATTTGCAGACTTTAAAACCCCATACTTTCTCCACCACTACACTAAAGTGCTTGTTCCTCTGCCAGGCCTGAGTCGTTAAAACTTTTTGCCTTTTTTCCTAGCAGTGGGCTTGTTCTCGGGTTTTTAATGTCTCCTCTAGTTTGGGGTTTATACATTTCTGAGTGTCATGACACCTACAAGCCAGCACCAAATCCATGTACACCTAATCCCACTGAATTTGTCAGTTCAAAGAGCTCGAGATGCCCAAAAAAACTATGGAAATGTGGTTTCTTAAGTTTGGTCTTGACAGAAGGCTTGGCCAGAGAAGCGGGACTGCTACACTCTATGGAAGCACTGATGGTGGACGTAAATGTGAAAGTTCCTATTCCAAGGAGCTTTCTTCCCAAAGCTTTTAACTTACATGCCCTATACTTAATTTTTTTTAATATTAAAGGCCACTTCTAGAGCAGCCTGTATTGAATGCTATCCTTTGCAAAACCCAATATAAATAACACACCATCTGATGAAAAGCTACACCTTTAAACACAGAACAGAATGAACTCACTTTTCTGTTTCCAGAAAAGACAGTGGTTGCCCTCCTCCATGCTCCCAGTGCCCTGTGTGTGGTTACATGACCGGCAGTGACACAGGGCTGCAGCACTCGGCACCCGCCCACACACAAGAGCTCCCATGTCTGAAACAGGACAAAGTAAAAGGAGCGTTTTAGTAGCAACAGAGGGAGGGCAAGAATGTTCACAGTACAGCTTTTCTTCCTATAGTCAAGAGTTGGTTTGTTTTTTTTTTTTAAGCTTTGTTCTCCTTATATTTCTGCTAGATCCTCCCCATCTTTGGGAAAGCAACAGGTACCAGATGCTGAGAAGATAGCACTGAGCTAAGCCTGGAAGCTAAATTTTCTGATTATCTTTCATGTAACGAGCATCTGTACTTTTTAGGTTTATTTATCTAAACAAGTACCTCCATTTCCTTCTGGTATTTTTTTTCTTCATATTATTGGCTGACACCCAAGTAGGCAAAGTATTTCAGTGCCGTCCCATTTCTAGGTTCAAATAAAAATTGAAAAAAATAAAAAAGAAAGAAACAGTGTAAGGTTGATCACACACTTGTTATTAAGTCAAAGCCGGATTCAAGTGTTTGTGTGAGGTAGAATTATCTCATTCTTTTTGTCTGTGTCTTTCTGTGATCTACCAGTCAAGTATGTGATTGGATTTCAGCTCAACAAAACCTTAAATTACACACCTATTGTGCCTGAGCTAAGCCTAGTTTCACAGCACTGGAGAAGGCTCCTCACTGCTCTTTTGGCACTGTTCGATCTGGCTTCTGCTATCATCCGCAGGTTGATGAATGAGTAATAGGATTAGAAAGTCTCATCTCTGAAATGCTATAATTGTCACATTTGGTGAATTGACAAAGGCCTGGGTGATGGAAAGGTGCTCCATAATGTAAAGTCATACGTTCAACCTGCGCTCACCGGCCAAGGCTAAGAGAATGGGAGGAATAAAAAGAATCCCTTCAGCTCCCCATTTGTCCAACATACACAGATATCTCACCCTCTAAATTAACCTTCTATGCATGAGTTTGTTGGGAGACAGAGAGCTCTGCCTCTTAAAGACTCTTATCTCTCTGCAAGGAAGATGGTATACTTGTTGATTCTTTGGTTAGTGCAGGAGATTAAAAAGTCTAGGAGGGCTAGGGCAGGGGGCAGATTTTCTTGTCTTCCCCAGCAATCTTCAATTCAAAACACCAGGGGAGAGATCTTCCCCCAGGCAAGCAGAAAAGAGCAGCTCAAGCCATGACTCAACAGCTGAGGATCTGAGCCTCTCTATTCATATGGACTGTCTTTCCATGCACCTTCTCAGGGTCAGTAGCACAATGGTTCTGACAGGAATTCCACATTTTTCTCTCTGTAGGCCCACCTACATCAGCCAAGATGCATCTGAAAATGGACACAGTTTTCAGTGGCTCCTATTCCAAGTTTCTTTTAAAAGGGTAGATTTCCAAAGAAATTTACAAGGCAGACACTTAGATGTGTTAGTAAGATGCATTAGGGACTTACCTGCCCAAATAGCTATGTGAACATAGTATTGAACAGTTAACAGCAGAAAACAAACAGAAAGAAAAAATGGGTTTTACTTATCCTTTCTCCTAGTTACTATTTTAATTTCCACTGCTTACAAGCAATGGCAAAAACCCGGTTTTTAAATAAAAGAATGGAGAATTAAAAAAATACAGAGGAGTAGTTCTCTCTTCTAAAATACCATCAGCACTGCCTTCTCCTGAGAAATGGCTTCATGCCATGCATACAAATTAACACAGAACTTTATTCTTGTTCACCTTTTATTAAAAAAAAATCAGAAGCCAACATCACTTCTGCTGAAAGAATGTGTCCCCAAATGCTCTACAGATGCAGCATGTGAGGTCAACATTCACCATCCCCTCTCTCTGTCAGTGTGAGTTTCACTTTAATTACAAGTGCATGTTTTGCACATTGTAAAACTACCCCTGGCTCTGACCACCACAAGAAAAAGAACATTTAGCTCAGGAAACAGTAGCTGACCCTGTCTGCTCTTTTTCTTCCTTGGCATCAGCTAAGACTATTAACACCTTATGTGTGTTGCCTGTGTGTCCCACATATGTGTGCTCTGCATCCATTTCGTGCAGTACCTGTCGTAAGTGCATACTAAAAGCTGCCTACTGGGAATTCTCTGCTTTGTTTGACTCCTCTTCTTGCTGTCTTGCTTAGCTATTGAATTCGTCTGCTTGACAGAGAAACCTTTCTATGTACTAAATGCTTTGTCCTTGGGAAGCTGTGACATTCGACTTAAACACATAGAGGCCTTTTTCACCTCCCAGTTCACTTCCTAATTATTCATTCCCAACAGAGGAAATCAGGAGAAACCTCGGCAGCCAATGTAAACATTTTGTAGTGGAAGGCAATTTTTTTTCGCCCCAAGAGCACAGTGTGACCATGATAGTTGAGCTCCTTACTGAGAAATTGCTCTGGTTTTCATACAACACAAAAATGGCAAATAAGAATTTTTTTTTTTTGTGGGAAAGAACTAAACCAGACTAAAACAGACCATTTGATCGTGACTACTTTGCTCTGAGAGTCCTTTGCCAAATAATTTCAGAGAAAAGGTCCAAGTCTCCAATATATGTTCCATTTACAGTTTTCATTTTCTTCCTCCCCAGATCAGAGCAGCTCTCCTACGAGCCCGACTAGTACCTTGTAACACAGGATAAGATCACCCAGTAGCTGCTGCTTTAGAGATTTTCCACCTAATGTGGCAGCTGCTCTAAAGAACCACTTTCCACTAGAGCAGCGTGTCCCTGTGGGAGCACCTTCCCCCTTTTCACACACTCAAACTGAGACGGTCACCTTTCAGAGCACTTCGTTATTAATGGCAATAGGTGCCCTGTGCAAATAATTTGCAGAACCAGGGCTACAGCCAATATTTTTCCAGTCTCACTGTAACCTTAACTGCAACACACAATATTGGCCTGCTCCCAGGAACCGTCAGTGGGAAGCTCATACAGCAACAGGCCACCCACTTACTGTTTTCTTAGAGAAAGTTTGCCAGGAGTGATATGCAGCTTGCACCACCTTCCTGAAATGTTTCCACACTCCCTGAGCTTGCGCAGGTCTGCTCCTACCAACACCTCCCATTTCAAACTGCCCTGCTCCACCTCCTTCCACGCAGCCCAATCTTCTCCTCCAATTGCTTCCTTTTTCCTCATCACCTTTTCCTGGCTCCGTGCCTCTCTTCGTGCTGTTCCTACCGCCTGGGACAACCTCTGATTAATGTTCAGCAAACAGCCTCCTCCACAGATCAGACCACACCCAAGCGTGCTCTGTTTCTCTTATTGGGCATCATTCTGTCTCGTGCCTTCCACCTTTCCAAAGAGGAGGCTCTGACTTGCTTGACAGTGAAGAGCACCTTTGTTTCTTCAAAGCTGCATAACAGTTTGTGAGTGTGCCACTCTGCAAGTGCCACCAGAGCTTTGCATGTGAGCAGTCAGTGGGACAGTTTATACATAAAATTAGATACTGTCATCTATAAACAAATGGAAAAGTACAGCATCAACCCAGAGCTGCACTGTGCTTCAAGAGTTCTCGTGTACCTTTTAATAACTACTGATAAATACCACCACATCACCTGGTAACTATTTGTTTGAGAACTAGTGGCAGGATATAGTTTTTTATTCTCCAGTTACCCCAGGAGTCACCAATAAGTGGAAATATCCTCATAGCTCTTTAGTTAAGGAATGAGTAACACACTGGCAAATAAGCCACTTTTATGATCTGTTACTGGATATTTTTTTTTCCGTCAGCCTTTTATTTCATTTTAATTTATAGGTGAGTTACTCAATTAGCTTGGTTTGGCACATTATGCCATATATCTGCTACAGTATTTTGTAAAATCCATATCCAGGAATCATTGCCATTGATAATGGGACATCTAAAATAAACTAAGAACTGAAGAACAGTTTCTTTTAGGAATTGAACATTAACAAAATACAGTATAATTTTCAGCTGGCTTAGATCGTTTTATACATATATAGATGACCTTTTGGGGCAAAATTTAACTTTCCTTATTTGAGAAAAGGTAAGCTAAAATGGGAAACAGTTGGGTGACTTCTCACTGTACTAAAATCACTTTTCTCAAGACCAGCAATACTCCCAACATTACACTGGTTCTGTATTAAAATCTAATTCTGAAAGTTTGACAAAGTACGCGTTTAACACAGGTCAGCAGTATATTGACAGGATGTTAATTTTAAATTGTGTCAGCATTTCCTGTCTTGAGTGTTAATGTCAATTAGCACCTTGCTGCATAACCTCCAAGTCCTCCCTTATTACTGGAAAGTGGCAAAGCAACAGCAAAAGCACTTCTATTCAAAACACCACTCACTATCAGCCAAACAAAGAGCTGTCATAACAAAACCAGCGAGGTGAAAGTGCCTAAGCTGCTATGGATTTGAGGTTAGAAGCCTTAGTCTTTTTCCTTATTCCTGATATTAAAAGTATAAGTGTGTCAACTTGGAGTGAAAGGCTAATTACTTTTAGGCTCTTTGAAAAGTGTGTTACCATTCAAAATCTCTAAGCCTGACATAAAGCCCTTGGCTTTAGATTGCACAGTGTATAGCTCACTGTAGGTCACCCATTAGTATCCTTAGCACACTCTGAAATGCACAGTCTTATTCTGGGAAATGGGAGCAGTTCTGCACACATGATTTTTTTGGCATTTCACACATGATGTGGAAAGTACACGTTCCAGTGTCCAACGTCTCAGTGACACCTCACTCCCGGGTGCCCAGTGAATAAGCCCGGTGACTTTGTACACGTGTTTTTAAACCACTGTATAAGGACACCTTTATAAATGTCACAAAATTCTCAGCCTGCTCTATCATTTGACAGCAGCTCACAATATAAATGTGTATAAGAAGGTCTAGATGTATACACATCTAGGCCTGGTACCCTTCTTGCACTTATCTACTCTGTTAAATTCAGCAGTGCAGACACCCAAAGTGAAAAAAATCTGACTAAGTCAAGCAGAAGCTCTCCCATGATGGCACTAACCTCACTGCTTGTCTTTCTCGGAATACAGATGTGGTCCCAGAACTACAATACAAATCTCAGGACATTTAGCCTAAATTCTGAAGAAAAGTAACCGGTGTTATAGACTTTTGTGAAAAATAAATTTTAATGGAAAATAGAAAGTGTTACCGTCTTTTCCATGAGTTCTAATCCCAGACCTTGTTCCCTGCTAGGCCCCAAAAAAAAAAACCAAACCAACAAAAACTCCAAGTATTTTCATCAACAATTCAATGTAAAACCTAGTGCTGTTGAAGTCTATTTTGCTGTTCACATTTTGAACAACAGCTGTTTGCTTTTAAATTAGACCTCGGTCACTTTTGCCATTTTTAATTATAACTAACTGGTCCTTACAAAGAAATATTTTGGAAAGTGCATTACCATTCATCTTGAGCACAACAGGAAATAGGAATGAGAGAGAAGCATCTTACAAAATTATCTATTATTAAAATACATTATTTCTATGCAAGTCAGAAGCTCGAGGGGCTTTAGCATTAGCATTCTGCAGTGAGCTACTGCACCAAAACGTGGCCATTTCATACTGAATTGTGTGTGGCTTTTCACTGAGGTGAAGCGGGGCTTACTGTGGGTGTGATTATTACCCTCTGTGCCCCAGGTGAGCACAGTCAGTGCTGGCAGTGAACTCATACCAGCACCTACTCCTGCAGCTCAGGCACTGTGTGTGGAAACCAGTTGTTCAAAGTATAAAATGCATTTTCATACTCGCCCTCAGCAAGCACCGTGTGGCTTCGGTTCCTACCTTTGTTCCCTTGAGCACCAGCTCAAGGTGTGGCCCGGCATCACGCAGTAAATCTCTTGCTCTTGAGATCTGGTGTAGAGATGACACAGGCATTATGCACAGACATTGCACTGGGTGCCTGTGCCCTGCCAGATTCTAAACAAATTGGCCAAACAAATTAATGCCACACACCCTAAATTGGCTGAACAAATTAATGCAACACGCCCTTTGCACAAGGGTGTCTTTGAAGGCCAAAGACCATGCGTGTTACAGCGAGATGCATTCTACCGAATAGGGTGTTTCAAACAAATCTGTTTTGAGAGAAGAGAAACAGTGTATTGTAGTTTCAAGTTCGAGCAGGGCTTTCACACAAGAGCTTTACAGACACCAACACTCTGTGTTGACATTTAATTACTAAACTCTTAAAACAAATAATTTGTATGAGCAAATACTCCTCAATCATTTCATAATAACGCAACTAGTGTTTCTTGGCAGTTAGAACAAAACCAGAAGCATGTTGAAATCACACACACAATGCCTTGTTCTGACATGGGAAGAGGTGCCAGATAGAGCAGTGTGAACCCTCCAGGCTGTGGGAGCTGATGGGATTCAGGAACTGAGTGCTGCAGTTTTGTTCCCAGGGGCTGGCAGCAAATCAGTCCCAGCAGGTTCACTTGGAGGTTGGAGTTTACTGAATTTCATTCTCTAAACAACCCTCCGTCCTGCTGCTGAAGGTCCTTTCTTCCACCAAGCCCCAAACCTCCTAGCAGAGGATTAAGGGAGTGTGCATTCTTGAGGCTTGTTGGGCAAGAGAGGTAGCTGGAAAGGCAAGAGCCTGGCAGAGGAGCAGCAGATAGGTGCTTTTTGTTGCTCTCTGTGTGCCATGTACCTTAATCAATGGAGCATTTCCTTCCACCTACCTTTCGGTGTGATCTATTGCAACATTTACACATCTCTGCTACCAAGCAGCTAAGCTCAAAACCCGTTCTAGCCAACATGTAAAACCCACACCTTCGGTTTCTCGCTTCCTCTGTCAAAAGGTCTGACTCAGTGCAGCAGAAAATACTGGAACGGTGCTGGTCTTTAAATCCTTTTTTTTTCTCATGTTAGCTATCATGTTCTCATCAAGCTCTTCAGGACAATGTCTAAGACTTGTCAAGAGATTTTTCATAAAGCAGCAATATTGCTCTCCTAACACATGGCTCCGCATTCAAGACTATCTGCTCACCTGTGTAATCCCCTCTGTATCTGGGACTTTCATGAAGAGTGATGTTAAAAGGACATTAAGAGAAACAAATAACTTTCTGATGAGACTTAAAACAGTTGCAGTAAAATCGCTTTGCAAGTTGGAATCACAGCTTTGGTTTGCTGTGCTTCTTCAGGTCCAATCCTCATCAGTATGTTACTATGCAGCATCTGCTAGCTAAAAGATTTCTACAATACAAGTGGTGTTGTTTGGTGTTGGGGGATTTTTTTAAGAGTCTGGAGTTCTCAAATTTAGTGTGAAATAACTTTTGGGTTGAGTTGTAACACTGAGATAAACTAGGGCCCCTCCTTCCTCATTTTCCTTCCCTCCCTGCACTTCCACCTGCCTACTCCAAGTCTTCTCTTTACTCACTGCTATACTCTAATCTCCTTACAACTTTCTCTCCTTCACACAGTAATCCTGCCACTCCCCAGGCATCTTCTTTCATATGCATATCCACTGACACATCCCCCCTCCATCACTGCAGTGCATCCCTCCCTCCTGTTTCTACGTATCTGTTCTGCTGCTCTTAAGTAAAATTAGTGAATTAGAGTAGAAACTTGAGAGACAACCCCTTTTATATAACCAGTTGAAGCAGCAGACTGTTCTCAGTGGTTCAGGACCCAGCCTGAGTTTAATGTCCAGACTTTCCCACGAAGGTTACCCTGGAGAAGGCTTCTTTGAGGACATTTCACCTAAACTGCCTTCTTGGCCACTAATGCTTTAATAACATTCCAAGTTTGCATTGGTGGTCTCAGGCTCACTGTGCCTTCAGTTAGTGGACCTCTTAAACACTAAGATTGTGCCAGCCTCTTGCCCTCCTCTCTAATTAGGAGCCACCTATTGTGTTCCATTTTTCTCTCTGAAAATTGCCGCTGCAGCCTTGCTATCAGCTCAGTATCGTGCCATTAGTCAGAAGGGCAAATGTGCGGTGTCCTTGACATGTCAGCTAGAAACGTCTGGCCCCTTTCTCTCTGGGGAGCCAGCCTATAAGCTCTGTAATGCATTTAACCTCTATCACCTCAGGGAGTAAGAGTCTCCACAAGCAGTTTGCTGCTGCCCCACCCCTGAGCTAACTCATTTACCTTATTTTTCCTTACAATGTTGAATAAATTACACTCCACCCTTTAAAAGTTATTATGGTTAGTATATGACTTGCTAAAGAGTTGTTTATAATTCCTGTAACTCTAAATTATAGCTTTAATCTCATAACAGAGAACATTAATAAACATGGCAAGGCGCTTTGATTTAATAGTCTAACTTGTATTCACATATTTAGACACACTTATATTTGTATACTTCTCTTACCGTATTACAACACATAGGCCAGATTCTGATCTCCATGTCAAAGGAGAAGGAAAAAAATGAGAAAAATAAAAGACAAGATGGAGAATTAACATTATAGGCCATCAAAAGAAGTATAACGCTTTGTTAAAGTTACTCATTTCTATTGCAAAACACTGAACAGCTGGCTTTCACAATGCATCCACAAGCAAGAATTTGATCTGAGTTTCTGTTTAGTTTTCATTGGACAGGCTGATCTTTAAAGACAAGTGTATTCTTTCTGCAGTCCTCAAAGCTTTATTAAATTTGATAAAGGCCGTATCCCTTGGTTGTTGATAGTTGGTTCAATAATGAATCCAGCTGCTTAAATGTGAATGTTTAAAGGAAGACCAATTCTTCAGGCAAAAGCAGAAGATGTGCAAGAGCCAGTGCTGCACAAATACTTGGAAAGCCCTTGTAAAATTCATTCCCATTTTTATACTTATTAACTTTTCACATCTTTTTTGTGTATTTGTTTTACCAAATATTCAAAGCACAAACCAGGAATGTTCACCCTAGCATGAAAAATGATGAGGACCCATAGAAAACACATTCCAAGTTTGCAAACCCAAGAACTCACAACTAGAAAATGTTATTATTCTTGACAGGGAATTTCTACATATAAACCAAAAAATATGAAGTGTCATGAGACTTTCCTTAATTGAGTTATGCCTGAGAGAAATGACAGTTGTAGCCATTTGGAAACCACAAGTTTGAAAATGAATGTGTTCAAAACAAAACACAAGATTAAAAGGGCAGCCCAATAATCTTGAAGTTTCCTGAATTATTCACAGCATCAAATAATTTTCATAAATACAATAAGGAATGCAAAGGCCTGTGATTCTGGACAATGGAAACCACAGTCTTGCCACAAGCCAGGCCACATCTCCTTTATTAAAGCCAGCCCTGGAGTCCCAACTGCGTGTTCGTGGTAGTGCCCATGTGCATGAACCCCTTTGCAGCATTAAACCCTCATTTCAAAGGTTTGGAGCCAAGCAGGTAAACTTCTTACTGAGCAGCACTCCACACATTTCTCAGAGGCATCACCACCTGGGGAAATAACTTCATTTCTTGCTATGACCAAAGAGAGACATATTTCCAGATCTACCTATGCAAAGACCAATTTTTTTTTTTTTTGTTGTTGGTGGGTGGAGAAGTAATATTTCATGATTTTCACTGCATCATCTTGGGTTTTGTTGGTTTAACTTTATTAAAATGTTGCAAGCCCTGTAGCCAAGTGACCTTAAATAAATTATTTCAACAATGGAAGTTTCTGTTACGCATCACAGCAATGGAGAAAAGCCTGAAACATTAAAGCTTCAGAGTCGGAAGACACATGAAATAGAACTGCAGCTTTAATTTTTGGTAGGTTTGTAACTAAAATCTTCATTTTAGTGTGTTTGTATGGAGAAGAGGGCTCCTAGTTATGACTTTTGCATGCTGTTACTGGCAATACTAATGTAAATTTTAAACTAAACTCTGTACTATTTATTAATTAAATCAACTCCACCCAATTTACACAATAGTGTATATTAACTACTATCTGACCTGGAAAGATCAGTAAATTAATAAACTACATTTGAAAGGAAAAAGAGGTGACGTGCTCTGAAAACATTATTGGCAATCCTAGGATAAGGATCTGCATCAGATCTTACTTTAAAGCATTTGGCCTCAGGAGGGAGGGTTTAGTAGCTGAAACTCATCCTATTCCATCAGATAGATTAGTCCAGGGCATAGGAGTCTTTTACAGCCACTGTGAGAGTGTATTAGCTACAGCCTGCTACTGGGAAATGGCCACAAGGAGCTGGAGGCACCAATGCTCATGCACATGACCAGTTACAGAGATCTCAGAACATCTTCTGGCCACACGTTTGCTGTCTCACTGCAGACCGCGGTCACTGGAGGTAAAGAATCGATTCTTCTAAATGCAGACTACAAAGGTGAGAGTGTAACTCTGCTTCAGCCCAGGGGAGGCTTTATCAGTACAGAGGCAAGGCCAGACAACTTCCACAAGAGCAAAGGGATGAGCCAGAGATTTGAAAATAGTGGTAAAAAACCCAACAGTGTAAAAAGTGAATGCTTTTAGGGACAAATGACAATAATAACTTTGCAGTGAAGTGCAAACATCTCAGCTGACAGTGACCTGGCCATATTTATCACTCATAAGATGGTAAGAAAGCATATGTGGCCATAAAAAGCAAAACAAAACCCTAGAACATGAGTCAAGGCATGTCAGCCCCAGAAAGATGGGCCAAGTCTCTGTACCACACGGCCTGGAGAACTGGGTATGGATCTCCCCACCTAGGGCATCAGAATTAAGGCAAATTCAAACTGAAACAGGCATAGAAAAAAGAAACGTAGGAAGTTCAGGGGCATGAAGAACGTATTCTAGGACAGGAGGCTAAAAGCCCATAGCTCAACAGGGAAAAGAAGCCTGCCACCTAATTAGTAAATATGTACTGACTGCTGCATGCAAACACTCAAAGTATAGAGCAATTATCCTTCCTGTCAAGGGAAAGAGGGGAATAAATGACCTGGGGTTGGGAAAGCTGAGAATGATAATTTCCCAGAACAGCCAAGAGGAACAGCACAGGGCATATAATCCCAGTATTTGAAAAAAGAAGGGTGGATGTTCAAAGTTGGATCAAGCAAGTTGTCACCAAATCTGTGCGGTCCACCAGGAACTACAAGAACCCTGTAACCAGCTGGGAAAGTCTGGTGCACTAATGTAGAAGAAAATGGAGCTTGTAGGCCTGGCTTGGAAAGGGGCATCAGGGCAAGCGGGACAACTGGGGAATGAAAGATTTTTCTTTCTCCCAAGCTGGTGGGTTCAGTTTTGTAACCTGCAAAACAACAGCACCAATATGTTCAGCAGTAACATCCTTTTAGGGTGCCAGAACTAAAGATATGACCTATTCCAGTTTTAATGGCCTTACTGAGGTAATATTCAGACAAATATTCTGATTATCAGTTTTCATTTGAAAATAAAAGGAATGTCTCAAATGTTGAAATGGCCAATAAATGAACCCTACTTTCCCAATTTTCTTTTTCCAGCTTCTATGAAGTGTTATTAAGTTGGTTTACAACACTGAGCAAAAGAGATTTTCTGCTTAATAAGGAAATACCTAATAATTGGTCATAAGGCAAATGACATTAACCAGTGGGCCATTTGGCTCTAAATGAATGGATCATAGCCCAGAGGGTTTTAACCGCATCAGCCTCTGCTCTTCAAGAGGTTTTCATTTCAGGAGTGAACCAGTGCTAAAATATTACCTTAAGGATGGAAGAACACATTGGGTGTAAATTTGGAGGCCAGTCAACTACTGGAAAAACCTTTGTGCACGTTATGTATCACTTTGGGAAGTCTCAGGACATCCCTGGTTCAATTTCCCTGCTATGCCTTGGAATGTTCCTTGGACACTGTGGACAAAGGAGCTCTGAATCTCAGAAGATGAAATCCCTACAGTCAAGACTGAGGGCAGAGAATGGCAACTCTGCAGACTAAAAGAAAGGCAGAAGATAAAAACTGAGAAAACGAGAGGTCCCCATGTGGAATTACTTAGCTAGTAATGGCCAGAGTCCAGTGGAAACAAAGATTCAACAAAACTTTGTTTTGAAAACAAAATATATTTTTTAAAACCTACTAAAAATCAGTTTGCAGCAGTTGCAGTTGAAGTTATTTCAGTTTTGAGCAAATATAATTTCAAACACAAAAATGTGCCTAGCACATCTGTCAATGCAGTTTGCATTGGTAGAACTCTGCTGTTAACTGCCTCCAGAGGATTTGAACAATTCACTATATTTAAACAAGATCTGGATGCTTTAAAAGCTTTGTAGGTAAAGAAAACATTTCTCAGGTAGCGGTTCTGATTCAGATCTCAGCTCCTTCAAATCCCTGTTCTCAATCTATCTTGACTTGTTTCTCTACCAGCTGCACAGATAATTTAGGCTTAAATAACAATCTATTAAGGAAATAATAAGAAAGAAAACTAGACTGCAACCCTTTTAAGCTCACATATCTCTTAGAGTGTTTCAACTTTACTTCGCTAGTAAATGCCGCTGAAAAGCAGAGGGAAACAGTATTTTTGTGTTGCATGACAGTCATCTAAAGTCTTCCCTGCCAGGTCTGTTCAGCCTGCACAGTATAAGCCACAACTGTTTAATTATCATGTGTTCTGCCAAAGGTGCAGTCAAGGCTGTTTATAAGGAAACGGAGACAGCAAGCCAAATTTCATTTGCGGATCAGACACGCCTGCTAGCAAGCAAAGCCAAGTTCTAGGTACAGATGAGATCAGTAGTTCTGTCCTCCAGGGAAGGTGGCTGCACCTCAAAAATTAATGAGCAATTTTTCAAATTGATGTGAGGTAAACTAGTTATTTTCACAATTAAGTGCTTTACCAAGCATTTAGGAAACGGTAGTTTCTCATTGGACAACCAGTTCTGAGGTCCAACTGGAGAAGATACAACGCAAACCCAAGGTTATTTCAAATCTGCGTAACCACCGCGTGAATACCATTGGGACGACATCTCTTGCAGGGCAGGGAGAGGACATTCCATAGTATAAAGGCACTGGAATCCAAGCGGGGTAGTTTTTCTGACCATAGTAAATTATTTTGCTTGCTCTCTGTAAAGCCGACCTTTAAATTACAATTGTCCTAATAATTATTAGTTATTTTCCTTCTGAGTCCTGCACTGGTTTATAATAATAATCAATACTTCCCTGTTCCACTGATGAGGAAATGATGAGTCAACACAGGAGACTGGCCTTGCTACTAACCACAGAGTCAGCAAGAAAGGACATTAAAAAATTTCTCCTCCTAGCCCACCTCCAAGACAGTCTCTTCTTTCCCTTCCCTCTCTGGTGGGGCCATCCCTGCCAAACTTTCCTTAGCAAAAGTCTTCCAGGGGGCTCCCTTGTCAGGCTGACTATGGCTTCTTTTGTGATAATAAGATATGTAATAATACATAGACTTGACAAACTGAACTCACAGCATGCTGTTGGGGCTGAGGTAAGGTTTTATTCCTCAGACAGCCTTATTGTGTTCTACCAGATAATCAGTGCTTAAATACTGGCTGATCCTGTAATCCTAATGTAAAGTTCCTTTTAAGGCCAGAGGTAACTTTGCCTGCAAAAGATCTGCACTTTTGCCTACAGATAGACATTTTGAATGAATTCCTATCAGTTTTCACAAACTTCATCACAAACCAGCATCTTAAAGCTTTAACTTCTTACAGTTACTGGTGAGCAGCTTCATACATTGCAGCCCACAGCATGCTTGCCACTCATATCCAAGACAGACATACAGAATGTCCTGCTGCATTTCCTGCAATCACAGGTGGAGCAGTGTGTCCATACTGGAAACCACTTGAAGTAAATCTACTCCTGCAACAGTGTAAATACCAGCTTTGTTGTTAGTGCTTCCTGTGCTGTTTATAACAGGAAAGTTATTGCTGTGTTTTGTTTGGATTTTATTTCGGGGTTTTTGTTCATCTCTATAGCAAAGAAAACACAAAGTTTAAACTGACCTGATTTGGAGTAGGCTCAAAGTTTCAGGTTAAAAAAAAAACCAACCAACACATAGAAAACAAACACAGCCCTGGCAACAGAAATGAAAGGCCAGCTATTCCTGTTACGCTGAAGACATCCACTTTTATTACGTTACATATGATACAAGTCCTAGCTGTCAAAATCCTCAGGAGCACCTAAACAGATAATAAACAATCAGTGAAAGACTTATGGCTACATGTTTCTCATAGTATTGAAAATCACCTGGGAACCATATTTTAATGGAAAATACAGCTTGATGGAGACAAGCTTCATAGATTTATGAAGAAAGTGCAGCACAAATCAAGTGGAGGGTTTAGCTTTCCAAAATGATATGGAAGGGCTCGAAAATAGCACCTACCAAAAAAAAAAAGAAAAAAGGAAGAAAGGACGAAGAAGGGCAAGCAAAGAGGAAAGAAAGAAGTGCCCTTCTAATGATTTATGCTGTAGAGAAGGAATATGCCTACCAGTGATCCTGTTACCTTTACTGCTCTTTGTGATTGTTATTCTTCCCCTAAGAGAGGCGGTCATGTTACACACTGACAGAAAGTTACACCTCTTCAATGTGATTTGTCCACTTAAAACAACATTTATCATGTTGCCAGTTTATAAATCATTTAGGCCAACTAGATTAAGGCTATAGGAAGCCAGCACCCCTAACTGATCCTCATGCCAGATAATTCAGAGACCTGCATTTGTTTACACTAAACCTTATCAGCCAAAATAGTAGAGTCCGGTGCCAGCTGAACTCTGGTTCCTTCATCTGAGTGAGAACACGGGGCAAGGTGCAGTTTTAACACATCGAGAGTCAGGCTCCTGCTTTGAATGAAAATGCGCCTACATCAGTCCACACCACGCCAGTGTCCTGGAAGGCTTCATTAACATGGACAGCTCTTCCTCTACACTTCGGAGGAGCAGGGTCTCTCCACAGAAACAGGAGACGAGCTGAAAAGGTTGAAGGTTAGCTCACATATTTTATCTATTTTATACATGAGGATGTGGAAAATGTCCATTTTTAACCTATGAAAGCATGTTGTCCCCTTGTTGAGTACAAGACACAACCCCCACTGTGCTTTTTGATCTGTGTTGAGCATAGATTCCGGTAAACTGAAATAGTCAAACTTGAAATTGGCCTTTTGTCCTATTAAAACCCTTTGGACACCAAGAGGAGGCTGTAATACCAGCCTGGACATACGATCCAGCCTGCAGCACTGGCTACAGTTACCAGGCACCAGCTCACAGAAACCTTCTCAGACCTGCATGCAACACAACAGCTTGTACACCGAATGCAGTTCCCAGCTGAAACCGGGATTTTCATTTCTCTTTGAATAAAGTCTCCAAGTCCACACTTCTTATGGCATTAGGAGATTAAAAAAAAATTAAAAAATTTAAAAAGCTAAACATTAAAAAAGGATGAGCTTTGGATCCAGAGGATTTCAAACTAATTGAGAAGGAATTAATAACTTAGGTTTGATGATATTTACATATGAGACCTAGCACAAGGGACGAGGAACTACAGGGAAAATCTTTGCCCGAGAGGTGATTTTTTTAAATCCACAAGGAAAGCTACACTAGTCTGTGTAAAATAACAGCCAGCCAAAGGTCTTCTGGAGGATCTGGTAAGATGAAGCTCTTCAATGTTTTGTGATTGTTGCTGTTTTTAAAACAGCAAACCCTTAGGAAAGCAAATTATTCTTAATCCAAAGTACAGGAACACTATCACCCTATTCACTTGAGACGATCCAGGGAGCAGACTTAGCACGCCATACTCTTCTCCACACAGCATCACAGGCCCCACTTCTGGCTTTAATTAAAGGCACATGGACCAAGGATCAGATTAAGACATAAAGTAGGTCTTTTCATGAACCTGATGCATAGCTGTCTTTGACACATCGTCCTGGAACAAAAAGTAAGCTTTAATTGACACAATTACCTTCACAACTAGGGACTGTGTTATTTTCAGTCACCACCATTGCACCAGTCCTTTTGCACCTAATTGATTTGAATCCCCTCCATTGCTTTGCTCTCTTTTCTCCCTTTGGCCTCCCTTTCTCCCTCGGGCATCTTCTAAATTCTAGGTGCAGAATTCAGTCCTATACTCTTCTTGACAACACCTAAAATTCCCAGCACTTAATGTTAACATGCACTTTGCCAAGGAGATTTCCAAAGGTATGGTGATTGTTTCCCGAGGAGATGGCTATACAAAGATACTTGTCTACCTCTGACAGCCTGTCTTGGAGAGAGGCTAGTATTTTAACACTGAGAAATGTTAAAAAGAAGCTGAAAATACACAGCTGTTTTTTCAAAACCAGCTACTGATTTAGGAGCAGCCAGCTCATGATGCCCTGAGTCTGTTTTTCAGAAGTGCTCAATATAATGCCTTTACATATCTTAAAGAATATTGACTATTGGCATGGGAATTTGGATGTTTATTGTTTGGGTTAAGCTGAAATGAGAGCCATCCATAAAAATGAACCGAATAGTAATAATGAAGAAAGACAACTCATTTCTCTGAAGAGTGAAAGAAACCCAAACAGCTTTATAAGAACACTTCCCTTCAGAGATAATGACATTGAAGAGTGGTGATCTGAGGCCTCTAACACCCCAAATGTTCACCAAAGGCCTGTCTGCATCACCACAGAGGGACAAGTGACCAGCTATCAAAAAAAAAATCATGCTTAAAGTGTTTAATGTTTTAACATTTTCCATAGATTCTGTTAAAGGCAAACTGGATTTTAGGATGGATGGATGCCTGGTCACTGTATACTACTGGTGATGGACTGTTAAGAAAGCCTCTGGGAGAATGAACTCAAGCAGACAGGCGAGGACCTGATCTGACATGAATGGAAACCCATTCATGGGTCCTAGGGGTGAATGTACATCTGATACACGAAAGGAGATACTGAGACGAGGGTAGGGACACAAGTACAGTTCCTCTCCAATAATGACCCTGAGCAGTAACATGCCAGGCAACAACAGGAGCCACTAGACATCAATTCCTCCAAAATCCAGTTTGGAAACATGAAATATACAGGTTTCCAGGTTCAGGGCCTTTTGATTTTTTTGCAACCATTTGATTTTTCAGGCTATGATCCACTATATTCACACAGGCCATACAAACACAAGAAGACAAGAACAAGCCCCTGCACAGCAGTTGATAAAATTACCTGAGACAGTGGGAGAAGCCATGTCTAGGGAAGGCTTTCCAGGTATATGCAACAAAAAAAACCCCTTCTAAATAAGGTCGTGGTGTTTAAGCAACTAATCAAGTGATGCACAGCTTCTGTGTAATTCTGTAGAGAACAGCACACAGGATTTTTACAATGTAGAAGAAAACACCACCGTACTAATAAGTTTTGTATCAAAAGCGCAACTTCTAAATTTAGAAACCTCTGAATTTAACACATCATTGAAGAACCTCCTGAGCACTGCAAATTTGATGGCACTTTTGACCAGAGCTAGAGCACACAGTAGTTTCCACAACAGGAACTTCATTCTTCCCACTAAATCCCCTCGCTGCTCTCCCACAGCACAAGATACTTCCTGTGTTCCATACCCAGAGCACTGCACAGAGCCAGTGTCTCTGATCCAGTGTGCCACAGCCCAGCCCAGAGGGGCTGCCCTTCTTCTGTACAAATTTGGAACTCTGGCTACACCTTTGAAGCACACAGTAGGGGTTACAGAAGTTTTAAAAGTATAAATGAGGGAGAGAAAAGGGAGAGGGCTAAAATTATCAGTACCAGAGCATAATGGAATACCTTTTTTTTTTTCAGGAGAAATCACTGAATTTCTTTTCACAAAGGACTCATGTAATAAGTTAATTAAATAGAGGCACTACCTAAGATGTTTAACATTAATTTAAATTCGACATAACTTCACTGGCTTCATTTATGCTTCTCTGTACTCATACCAGCTACGGACAGAATTTAACACAGGAGTTTAATAGCTCAAATTCATTTCAAAGAAATGCCAATATAAACCACCTGCCAAATGCTTAGTCTGCAGGTCTGTTTCTGAGTTTCTCTTGCCTCTCTTCATTATACTCCTACTGAGTTTTTTCTTTCATATGGGAGATATTTCTGAACACTGAATCACAATGAATTACAAAACCTTCATCCTCTCATACTCAGTCCAGCACTTGACTCTGGTTTGAAGGAAAGCCCCTCATTAGGGCAACAATTGTTAGAGCAAAAATAAATGACCAACAGCAAATACAATTGCAAGTGAAAGGGGAAGGCACCATTCTCCTGCCACGCCTATTTGTGGACTGACACTGCTCCCCTGAACCCAAGTGTGTGTCTGTCCCTCCTGCAACTGTGTCTGCAGAGAGCCTGGGCCCTCGGTCTGTGGCTGGAAGCAAATAGAGGTCACTCATCACAGCAAATCTCAAAAACAAGAGCTTGTTCTGATCTACTCCTCGCAGCACAATGACCCAGGGAAAGGGATGCCAAAATGAAATGATTTCTGGTCAGACCCACTAAGCAAAGTCATGGTATATCAGACATACCAACAGAAGTGACCGTGCTCAGAGAGATGGAATGTGACCAGCAGCACACCAGAAGTTGTGTACGAGAGCACAGCTTTCCAAATTTTGATTTTTCATGTAATAGGAGAGATTTCTTGTGAAACCTTTTCCATGTGCAATAATTTCCCAAGAGAAATTAGTTCTATTAATGGAGACTTTTAAAACACAAGACTTGGAAAAGCTCTAGGGAATACACACATACTATAGGGAAAATTCCTGCTTGGGAATAGCCATTATTCAGTGACCTCCCAGGTCTTTACCAGTTCCAATTGCATTACTTTTAAGAGCTTGGTACTGAAATGCTGTACAAAGTGACATGAGTTTTTCGACTCATAACTAAGACAGAAAAAGAATTTTGCAACAGCACTAAAATTAAACAGACTTCACAGAACAAGAAAAAGGGTTTGCTTTGTTTCATCTTATTTTACTGGGAAGTCACTGCTGCTTGGTTTAACAATAGACAAGACTTCTCAGGTGATGGGAGGAATGAAAAATGTGAGCAGTTAAGAACTCCTGATCACTGAGAAGATATTTGAGACAGAGCTCGATTAACTGCTAGCTAGGAGGCAGAGGAGAATATCGTTGCTTTTTGCCACTGTGTTTCAGCATAGCAGATACACACAAGATCCAATCTTGCATCTGGATCTGAATTTCAGCAGCCACAGCTAGGTAGGAGTTGACATTTAATTTTTCAAGGGGTTTTTTGTAATTGGTTAATACTAATACACACCATAATCCTCAGGCTGCCTTAACTGAACTTAAATTTCCACGAACATCACACAGTTTAAAACTGCTGCAACTACTGCTTCTCTGCTGAAAGAAAGGCACACCAAAAATATAATTGTATAATACCGACTCATAACTACATCCTACCTATACATGCCCCCAGCAAACACATGAATTTTGTCTTAGCCCTTTCCGGATCAAAGTACACCAGATCAGATTGTATCTGTTATGGCAAAAAGACATGGAAGAAAATCCTTCTGACCTTGCTTTCTTGTGAATGGGAGGAGCCCACTCATCTCCACAACACCAGCAGAGATGGAAGAGAGTGAATCCCTTTGATTTCTCAGACAAAAATTCACTTGGGTCTTTAATTTCACTTGTGTCTGCACCCAGCACCTGTGCCTGAAAATTTGCTAGACTGGGAACACTGGTTGTAGATCCCATTGCAATCAAACCTAAAACCAGGAAGACTCAGCAAAATTCAGACAACAGTTTGAACCATTCCCTCAAATCCTGAATTCTAGGTCTGAGTATCTGAGTTGGGTACATGTCTGTTCCAAGAAAGATCAGCATGAGTAAGATGAAGACTAGTGCTTATCCCTCTTTAATAGCAATTGTTTGAACAGCCTGAATGAAAATGGACATTAAATGCTCTCCTGCAAGTTAAAACACTCTTCCAACCTTTTCAATTTGACCTCCCTAAATGTCAAAGCCTTTTACCTATTTTAGGCCTCTTGGAGATGTGGGAGCTGATCAGCCAGAGGGCAGAAATAAGTCACGGAGAAGGGCAAAAATTCTTGCAATAATTAATTCGAATACAGCCTAAATGTAAACTATGGTGAAGGTTTCTAGTAGGGCAAAAAGCACCCAAAGAACTTAAGACACACAAAAATTTTTAATAAATTAGCACTCCACAACTATTTTTCCACACGCAAAATCAGGAAAGGATATACTCTTTGATCACTCCAAAGTTCGTCACTGCCCATTTCAAAGGAAATGATGTTGGTTCATTATTAAGACTAATGATCACCAAAATGTGAAAATATCTGAAAATTAGGTTTCTAGCTGAAATTCAACTTTTACCTTAACTCAGTACACCCAATAACATGTTTAAAAGCTTTACTGAAAAATAAACTCTGAAAAATACAGTTTTATATCTGTGATAAGTTTTTGACAAAAAAATCTTAAATTTACCTCAGAAGATGTTGTAACAACATTTTCTGAATTGGACATCTCTTTAGCTCCAGCCTCTGTAGAACAGACTCCCGAGCAGAGGGAGTCTGCTAGGGAAGACTTTAGAATGGCACTGTGCCACTAAAATAGTCCCTTCACAGTTTGAGCCTCATCCCCACAAAGTCTTTTAAGATAAAAATCAGTTAAAATGTGTGAAAAATATTCAAGCGAATTTAAATAGTCTTATTAGTTTCTGTTCTTAATGAGAATTCAGTTAGTATCAATCTACCCAAGTTCACTGTTTGTTGTTCATCAACCCCAAATTTCATTATTTGAGCCAACTAGGGATCAACGTACATGTTTATTTTCCCTTAGGATTTGCACCCCTTCTGCAATGATAAAAGAGCACCAAGATCATTAGAAGGGCTAAAATGAGGATATTCCAAGAGAACAAGAACAGCCCTCTACTATTAATTTTACTCAGAGTCTCTTAGCACAGTCATAGCCTCTGAAGTTAGAGGCACACGCACATAATCTGGGAAGTCTTCCAGATTTCTTTTTAAGGAAATAAAGTTCTCAACACTGGCTGCATTAAGAAGGGTATTTTGGTTTTCCACCATGCCAGCAGCGGTAGGTGCTGAGTAGGGCTCTGAACACACACTTGGAGGTTGTGCAGTGTGCAGCCCTGTCCTGGTGGAGCTACAAAAGCTGTCATCACCATCCCGAGTGCGCTGTGCATCCAGGTTTCCCAACCCTGCTGCATCACATGTTTGTGCATTGCTCTACGACAAAACCCATCACAGAGCTGGCCACGTACAGCACAGCTCTGACCCAGGGTGTCAGCTCTCAATTTCTTTCTTTTTTTTTTTTGAGAAAGCACAGCTCTTTTTGATAGTTATTTCAGCTACTTTGACTGTGAAAATCTTCTTCAAAATACATATTTATTACAGGAAGATATGTTCATTGCTAACTACAAAACCTAAAGAAACTCCAATATTTCCCAATACCTACTTATCCATGGAACAAAAGTATTCAGTCAATGTGCTAATGCCACAGCCTGAAATTGTTTTTCCTCCCTCAATTTACAAAATTCTCATTAGTTCTTCTCTTGAGTGCCCAATCCGCCAGCTTTCCCTACCATAACTGTTATGAGATATTTCAACAAACTGGGAATATATTAAGTAAATAAATAATAATTATAAAAATCCGTGAGATCGTATCAAACAAATTAGGGTAACTAGAAATGTCCGCACTTTAGGATTGCACCCTTTCTAACTGATGATGGAGACAGAAAGGATAAAGACCAATATGAGGGCTAAACTGGGAATATTACAGGAGAACAAGAAATCCTCACCTGCTGAATTATTTAATTGACTTATATGAAGTTACAGACGTTTGCACAGGTAAAGACTGCTTCACTCAGCTGAACTAGCAAAGACCATCACACCAAATGCAATGTCAAAATACAGCATTCAGTGCATATACTACATTTGCTTATGTCAGATTTGAGAATGTCTCCATTTCAAAATGTGAAGAAGATATCACTGAATTGTCAAAGTGTTGCAGAACTTGGGAATCTTGCCACTTGTTCACAGTGGAGTGTTTGGGATTAAAACATTTCTTGTGAATAAATTAATGAAGTAATATAAAAATTGACAGCTCAGCTATAACATCTGCTCATCCATAAAAAAGTCACTCCACCCAGCTGAGTGGGTGAAGTAAATATTACAAGGTTGAATTAATGTAGGTACTGATGGAAATATGACCTTTTTAATCAGCATAATTTCAAAATAAATTCCTAAGTAATAAAAAATTAAAACACATATGCTATAACAAGTGGAGTGAGATGATCTGGGTTAATCAGCCATGGCTGTACTCTTAAGTGGGCCTGTCCCATTAGTGCTTAATGTTCTTCCCTCCCACCTGCAAAGAAACCCATAGCAACTCACACAGAAATCTGGCTTATTCAACAGCTTTTCGAGCCAGTATCCAAGTGTATTAGAAATGATCTGAAAAAGTTCAAGTCTGTATCAAGCCATTTCATTTTCCAACAAAGCTCTCACAAATGACACAACACTGGGCGGGGGGGGGAGCATCAAACATCTGAAAAATTGTCTGAAAAGAATCTGAAATGAAAAAGATCTCATCAAGAAAGCTCAGCCTGCTACTAGCACAGGACAGAAATGCCAACTCAACCAAAAGAAGCACCAGATGAACTTTAAGCAGAGATTTCAAGACATCAGGTGTCCAAAAGCAAAACATCCCGTCTTTACTGACATACAAAAGCAGAGGGAAAACTGGTAAGAGCTCAGAATTTCAAATGTACAGGTGCCATGGGAAAACATAAGTGCTGTGCAACTGCAAGACCTAGTTTAAGAGTAAGTCCAATTTAAGCAAGAAAAACATAAAAAGACACAAACACAGTGGCGTGTTGTGCATCTCCCTCCTTCAAAGGAGGGTTCTGTGAATCTGTCTGTTCATGGAATGGTTACAGGTGTGAGATGTAAATGCTGTTCTGACCCCAGTGCACATAAAGACCTTAATAATAACATTTCTCTGTCATAACCACATCAGAGCTGCAAATGTCCGTGCATGCACATCTTACACCAGGGCTGTTCACCTGCAGCAGCATTACAGTGCAAATTGGTTGACCTACGTATGTAATTTTACTATCTTCACAGGGCTGCATTCTCTTCTCACTGATACGCTCAGTGATTATTTCTTGTCTTTATCTTTTGTGCTTGTTTGTTTGTTTATTTAGTGGTAGCAGTGTAGTGACCATGACAAATAGCTTGGAAGATTCCAAACAGTTGCGGTTTTTCTCCTTTAGCAGCTTTATAGCAACTCTTTATCAGCAGCTTCTTCATTCCTGTGCCTTGAGAACACTCCCATTGCTTTGGGGTTTTTTCTTCCACTGATACACGCGTATCACTCACCCCCACACTCCTCCAGTCCCTTGATGGATCTGCTCAGAGACTGTCTGAGAGCACATCTGCCAACGGGAGTGGCTGCACTGGCCTGTTAAGGGCTACTCTCCTTTTCATTCATTTACAATTAGCTCCTGGTGATGCGCTTTAAACATGAAGCTCTGAGAAGACCACTCAAAGGAGTTCAGACAGGAAAACACCCTCTGCAAAGATGCTCCAAATGTCCTTAGAGGCTGCTAACATAAATCTACATGCTGCTGTCAGGGAACTCCTGCATTTTGGCTCTCCTAGGCATAGGTTTTTCCATGAGGAAAGTCCCTTGCCTCTCTAACTGACAGGAGGAGAAAAACAAAAGACAACCAAACAACAATAACAAAACATGTTCACAGGGCTGCTGTATTCAGAGAATAGTGTGTGGGAGTGGGGAGTAAGCATTTTGGTTAATTTAAGAAGACTGACCTTACTGAAGACACGGAAGCAGCTACACAAATTATGTTTAACACTGCAGCTTCGTGTGTATTCAGAAGTCAGCCTAAAGTTAATACGGTGTATTTTCAAAGTTACTATACAGTGCATGTTTAGAACTCCAAATGGAAGCCATTCCCTTCGCTCAGCATGTGAGATAAACCTGTTAAATTAGAGATTTGTTTATATTCTGAGCAGGTAAGAAGAAAACAACATACCTTCTGCAGTTCAAGGATTGTATTTCTAAAGTGGCCTACAGTACATTTGCACTCTGGTATCCTATTTACATTTTTAACTCTGGTGCATTCTGCAAGTAGCAGGAGGAGTTGTTCTGTTAAAGACTTTTGGCAAAAAGAAAAGCACTTCTACAGCGATTAGACTTGTTTAGATCATCTCATTAAATTCAGAAATCACAATTCGTTTGCGAAAAACTGCGTTTCCCAAAATCTATATGCGCTAAGGTTTTATTGATAGGCAAAGTCTAAATAGCAGAACTCTAACTTCTGATTTTACAAGACCGCCTTTGAGCATAATATGGTTTTCATCAAAGGCACATTTAGCAGCTACCTTTAGCCATGGCTGAGGTCTCCAGACAACTGCCCCACAGAAATGACAAATAATGGCAAGAAAACAAGTTCTCGATTAATACAACTGTAAACTGCTAGCTTGGTCAGAATCCAAGGTTACCGAGTGATGCTGAGCCACATCAGCAAGTGCATACAGATTATGGAAGAGATGCAACCTTGCACTATGGAGGGCACCTCGGTTGTGTTTCATATGTATTCTTCACAATTCTTACAAGGGATGGTTCCAGCTCAGGAACAAAACCAGTGCTGCTCCAAGGGTATTGTATGTAAAGATTAACAGTGTCAAATGGTGACAGCACTATCGTAAATTCCAAGCACACAAAAACTAAGATGTTAAATCCTATCTCTATAACTTCTGTTCCTCTCAATGCGAAATTCAGAAGGTGTTGAATGGAAGTGATCACAGAAAGTAGTAGCTTGATTGATAAAGTCCCTATCTGGTCATTTACGATCTGGCTGAAGGAGAAGCAGCTTTTGCCAGACAGAAAAGCAATTAATCTGCAAACAAGCCGAGGAACAGCAGGGCTGTGCATTGGAGTCTCAGGCTGCTGGGAGCTCATGAGAGGAGATAAGACTGCAGCCTGCTATTTATTGTACATTTTAATTAAGTGCTTGTTAACGGCAGTTATCTTAACAGTCATAAAATTACTGTTGTAATGCATTTTGTTTGAGGAAAAAAAAAATGGAGGGAGCCGAAGGACTTTATGAAAGCAGTCACAGATTGCTTTCACTTTAAATCAAAGAATAAATTCTGAAGAGGAGGGATGTTGCAATGATCTAAGCCGAGCCACTAATGGTTATTTAATGTGGCCATCAGTGTTTGTAAGTCCCTAGCATACGGAACATACACAATAGCCTCCAAACCCTCTTTAACACTTATTTGAGATGACAGGAAAAATGAAACCGTTTGTGCTTTCAATGGAAAAGCAATCATTGGTACATTATATTCTGCTTGCCCTATCATGCTAATGCATGGTAAAAATGTCACCAAATGTATTTAAGGACCTGATGGAGTGTTGCTGTTTGATTCCTGTTACTGGGCTGATTAATAAAAATCTTCAATTTGTATGTAAATGCAGTGGGGTTTCATATCATCCGCATACCTGCACCTGGAGAAAATAATAAACTGAAGTTTAATGCAGCAATTATAAGCATTTATGGAACTCTTTAAAGAGGCTGCCTGCCTCCTCTGACCATCAAGATGAGATATTCACAGAGGAATATTACTGATGCTCAGACAAGCAGGGCTGCAGATGGTCCCCAGTGCAAATGCTGCCAATGCAGATTAACTCACTGACTCATACTCACTTTGGTACAACAATGTAAGCTACTTATTGTTAGACAAAAGTGTCATATTTTTCCCTACATCTGAAATAAAATCAAATTGAACTGTTCTTTGGAGTAGTGGGAAGGGCGGTAATTAACATTTCAAATGAAGACTGTTTGCATCATTTACACTTTTCCTGACATCACTTAATTCCCCTGTGCATATGTTCCCATGACAACATCATCACCACAGATAAAAATTGCATTGGTACAACAGAAACTCTTCAAGATACATGACAACAGCTGTTTGTTTATTTTTTAAAAATCCCTCTGATGATCTTCAGACTTTTAACCAGCGACCCCCTAATGGCTGATCCTTAATAAAACAAAGTATGCAGCTATTTGCATCTTCACAGATGGATATTGGAAAGGGTTTGTGGTTTGGGTACTAATAGAATAATAAGTACCATGTATCGGATATGGTCATGTGGAGGAATACATTACAACATACGCAGATATCAGCTTTGATGTATGCCCATGCACAAGCTCTGCTCGCACAGCAATCCTTGATTAAGTGCATGCGACATAGATGTTCTTAGTTTGTTGTAACCATTTGCTAATTTGCATTTGCAAATTTCAGTGAATGTGCTCCAAATGAAAAACAAACATATTCAACCGAAATCCCTGTGAGACACTCCACTAGTAAAATATTGTTCTATTGTTTCAACGCTGTATTTTTATTGGAGTGCAGCTCTTCACTAGTAGCAGGGTACCAATGTGTTTTAATGACTGATGCTTCTCACAGATTACAGCCAAAGAACGAAATCAATGAGCTACCAAAAGCACAACTATAATTAGTCTTTCATTTAATAGTCTCAGACAAGGCTTTAACTTATCCCATCCACAGCTAAGTGCTCTGTTGACACTGAAGAGCTGTTTTTATGCTACTTCCCAGGGTGCGTGATCAAGCCACTCTCCTTAAGGAAGTTAAGTGGAAGATCACCCTTTTTCTCAAACCAGCCTCCAGCTTGTCACCAAGCAATAGTTTTCAGGCCCAGCTGTGGCACATTTAGCTGGCACACAGCATGCACTGCCTGAAAAGCTGCTCCCTGCCCTTCTGAGGCGAAGGCAAACGAATATCGTGCTCAGGGAGTCCTCCAGTATTTGAGCAAAAAGCACACCAGGAGTCACTTTTGGGCGTGCTTTTTCACCAGTAACTGCTCTAGAAGCAGCTTCTTAGCGTGTGCAGTGGCAAGCTGAATAAATCCTTTGCAAGAAAGCCTCTCCCTCCAGATGTAGCTCTAAATCCAGATTCCAAGCAATTTTGTAACTGCCAAGAGAGAGGCATTGGTATTAGAGATCTCCAGACCGAAAGAGAAGTCAGAATCCATTCTGAGGGAGGGGAACTTGGCAATTACCCGCCAAACCATTGTTTGTTTTGCCACACTAAATAGCAAGTGTAGCTTCAGACAATCAGCAGCACAATAGCATCCCGCTGCAGAGGAAGAGCTGTGCCACCGAGATGCTTCACAGAGCCATCAGTCACTATATTCACTGCTCAGCGACATGTCAGACAATGGCAGAAGCTAACCAGAAGGTCAGTGAAAGCAGTCCCAATTTCCTGACATGTTCACAAAGACTGTGTGCTTTTTAGCCAGTGTTCCATTCAACCTGGTAAAAATAAAAATGAAAAAATTTTCTATTGCACCTGCAGCCGGTGAACTTGCAAGAATTCTACTCCTGCTACGGTTTGATGTGTCTTACTGTATACAAGTGCCATTGTTCCTACACGCCACTCTGCTCACCCAGTGCCATTCTGGAAGGATGAGGGAGGAAGATGAAGCATCATCATCACCAGACTGACACAGCAACTAAGATGATGAGTTGTATCATCAATGTTTGAGCTAAACTCCATCACACTAAACGGGAACTCTATTGTTATTGCCAGCAGACTTTGGATTAGAAACCTGAGGTCTCAACCAACTCCACCTGCGCAGTTCTGCCTATCTCTTAGGGAGAAATCGCCCTGGTACCAATGCTCTGCTAGTGCACTCCCCTTGCACACCCCTGCACACAGAGCTGGTACTGCAGAACCGTGGAGCTGGCAGGAGCGAAACCACTGACAGTCCACTTTGTGTGCCCTCAATAGAACTGGCAACTAAATTCAGATAATAAAGTCTTTATTGACAGTGAAAACACAAGGAACTGAAAGCTTGCCAGCCAGCTCTCAGATCCCACACAGGCTCTGCAGCAATTACTAAAAAATACATGCCATCAATACTGAAAGATAAATATTTGTACAGAAAAAAATTGTCCTTAGATAATGTACTTAGATATGCTTTGAATACTTCAAAAACCCCACCCCAATTTATAAAATACTGGATTCCTGCACATCTTCTGGACTCTTAGTCAGTAAGTCCATTTTGTAGTCATCACTTATATTCTACTGTCCTCTTCACAGCTCACTACCGCTAAGGCCACTCACACATCTGCGTGCTCATCTAGTTATATTTGTTAGAGCAGGTATTTGTAACCCGCTGTAGTACAAGCTGTAGTGTTGATATAGTAACAGCAGTGTAAACATGCCCTACTTCTGTACGACACAGGGCTGGCCTACATGGCAGCGTGACTGTATAATGAGCTGCAGCATTCAGGTGTACTATTAACGCCACGCTAATTACCGCGTGTTCCTGTGAGGTGAGAGAGCTTACTCTTATGCAAAACACAGCAAAGCACCTCACACAAATGCACTTGTACATCTAGTAGCCTTACCAGTAAAACAAATTAAACGTGCTTGGGAACACTGCAGGGCACCAAGGTTGGATGGACACAGAGCTCTGCACCACCAGAGCAAATTGCTGCCTGGAAACCCCACCTTTCCCCAGCTCCCAGCCACGGGCAGAGGGCTTCAGCATGGGGCAGCTGGCAGTGGTCAAAAGCCCATCAAGAACCCTCCCGAGAACTTCCCAGCGTGGCTTTCCCCGTGCCATCGCTCGGGAATGCTCTCCGGCATTGTTTCATTTCCTGCTCTAAATGTAGCCCTCGTGTCTCTGTGGGGGAGCAGGGTGAGCACCAAACCTATTTGGCAGTCACTCTTCCATGCAGGTAAGCATTTTTCCGCTCCTGGGTGTGAGAAATATCAGCACATTTGTATCAAATTAATTATCAGCAAAGTTAAGAGTAGCAAAACTGTTTAGGCAGGTCTTTAAACCTCTTTTATTCTCCATTTGGAAACCTAGTTTTACTGTTCCTCTACACCACGTTCAATGGTTTCATGTATCATTCCCTGTTGAAGTCCAGGCCCCTACATGGTTTGGTGGAAAAGAATGGGTCTTATTACTCAGAGTTTTATTTTAGTTTTAAATGACCACTGTAAGGATAAATTGCCTTGAAAAATACCTCCAAATCATTAGAAATACTTCCTAACCTTGCCATAAAGATTTCTTTTACCACTGTGACCTTAATGAGAATGTTTCCCTTAAGAATTGTGGAGAGTTTTATGAGAAAGCAACAACAAAACAGTGAGAAACCTTGGCAACATCGAGGGGGAAAAAGATCAATAAAAAGAAAAAAAACCCAAACAAATAAAATAATCTCTCAGAAAAAAGGCCAATACCAACTTTTAAGATGACCAAAGTCTAATATCCTCTCATTTGTAAGTTTAATTTGTTTTCTGTACTATTTTTATCTGACTGAACTGCTATTATGTGAAGTACAGAAAAAAGGTCTTTTACTTAGAAGAATTCTTGACTGGCTTTCTCCTAAATATGATATTCTTGGGAAAACAGGATATCACTTTAATAGATGGAAAGAACAGTCCACAGCCACAATACACAAAACCTGATCTACAGCCTTAGCTAACCCACTGCTTCACACATGCCTAGTTTTAAGAATGTGACGTATTCCCTAAAAGCCACTGACTCCCATCAGACACCACAACAGCCCTAAACGTGAAGCATCAGTTTGGGCACGCTGCCAAACCTATGCCTACCGTACCATAAAAAACCCTCAACCTACCTCCAAACAGAAGCGTAAATACAGCGTCCAAGGGAACAGCAATGAAGGCATAGCCCTAGAGATGGTGAGAAGCTACCACAGCCACTCGCAGCCAGAGAACGTTCAGGAGAAAACCTGATCTCACTGTGTTCCACAGGTCTTCTGTGCTCTGTTCCAGAGGACCAAGAGTTCTCTTGGTGGGCGCACTTTTTCTATTAAAATCAAAGCCTGGCACCCCTAAAAACCCACATATGCGATATATTCTTAAATTAGATAATTCTATTAAAAATAATTGCTCTTCCTTTATCTTTAAGGCAAATAGCTGCTATTTTGCTAAAGTAGAGGCTGCATTCAAAAACACCACCACACAACATCAAGGTCTTTCTAGTTAGGGCCAAGTGAGCAATCTCTCAGGAGGGCCCTCACAGGTCCATGGTCTCCCAAGAGAACTCACACAGGTCCATGATCCCAGCTCAGACATATCCCAGGGGTGAAGGAGCTGGCTGACCTCAGTATAAGGCCACAGAAGTAACCTTCAAGCTGCCACTCTAGCCTGGCCTGCATCTTCCCTGCTAAGAAACTATTCATGACATAAGGTCTGGAAAAGGAAGGGTCAAAAGAAAACACTTGTGGTTTTGGTGCATTTCCCACATTCATTCAAACACTTGTGTTTCATTAAGTATTATGATTGGATGTTTGGATTTTCAGAAAAAAATCCCAATGTTTTCAATTAAATTTTGTTAAGATTTCTATTTGGTGGAAAAGCTTTCTCCACCCCCCCCCCCAAAAACTAAACTCCTCTGTGCGAAAAATGTCCAGCCTTAAGTTGATTGACAGTTCTGGAAGGGACAGAGAAACATGTTCACAGTTCTTTCACCAACTGATGCATTGAGTCTTTACTTTAACAGGTCTGAGACCATATAGATCTTTGTAGTGGAAGCTACAGAACTGAATAAAACAAAGTCTTACCTTTTTATCTCCTAACATGCACACTTTTAGGAGATATCTATCCGTCTGCATTTCACGTATCTCTGAAGAAAAGTATTCTATTTCTGTGCAGAAGAGTACTTTCAAAGTTCAGTACAATGACCGATATTTTTTTCAGAGATCCTCAAGTGCTCTGCGGACTTTACAGACAGCAGTGTATAAACAGGGAACATTTTATCAACCTCTGAATGCAGGTATCTCAAACATGGAAGACAGCAACCATTTTATATGGCACCACAATACCCATATATGAGCTGAGAATATTAAAAAAAAAAAAGAAACAACCAAAAAACCCAGGGAAAAAAATGTAACTAACTTAAACCAATCAAACTCTAGCCAATGCAACAAAACGTGCATACCTTCTTCTGCTAGAAGCACATACATTTCTTTAGTGAAATGGCCACAATCTCAACACTACATGTCACTGAGAAATTTATCATCTCCTCCATCCGGTGTCCCTCCTCATTCCCATCACTAGCTATTACATTGATTCAGCAACTGACTCCAAGGGAAAAATACCACTCACTAATTACCATAGAGTGGTGTTCATTCAGCACTTCAGTTTTCCTTGGAGGCTTCTTACCCAAACATTAACCCTCAACCAAACCAACCTCAGCTGTTTCAACATTCTCTTTTCTTTTTTTTTTTAATATGTATATAAAACAGAAGAACCAGACCAGTTGCAGTCAGACTTCTTGGCAATTTAGCATTTTTAACCAAAGCAATTTATAAATTATGCCAGTGGAATATTTATTTATATGAAGAAATTTGTGGGTTATTTTAAAGGTGGGATTGGAACTGCTTTTATATAGTAAGTGACTGAGAAATCTCTGAATGTTGTCTTGTATAAACTTCACACCAGCAGCAATGCTACAGAACAGTTTTGCTTTTGTCGAAGACGTATGTACATTTTAATTAAATACTTTAATTATGAAACAGTTGCTTATATAGCTACGCAAACTGAAAATGGTTAGGGTGTCAGGTTTATTTTTGATCTGTTCTAATATAAAAGATAGTGTAATTCAAACATAACAAAACCAGAGTGTTCTTCTCTCTGCAGTAAGAGGGGAAAGACACACAGCAGGAACTAAAGGAGAACTTAAAAGGCTCCGTGCTGGCCGCCTATCAGGGTCCCCACTATTTGCATACCAAAGGTAGCAGACATCTGGGGGAGAGTCTGTGCGGTGCCTCATTGCCTCTTCTGCGGAGCCTGTGCCGAGGGAATTCCGCCCCAGCCAGAAATGGGGCTTCCAGCCCTTTTATGCTGCTCTGGCCTGTTTACCTACCATAACGGGGTCAGAGCACAGGAAGAAATCTTAACCCTACGTTTGAGGCAGAGAATGCTGCAAACCCAAGGACCTGGCCACATGTGGGATTCAGTTATCGGCAGCGGCTCTGCCAACCAGCGCTAACGTAAACCCCAAATGTAGAACAAAACACTTCTGCTTGGATGCTACTTTGAGACTAAAGTCACATTGGAGAAGTGCTCTGAGACATTATAACAGGCATTACAGAAAAGCTAAGTACTCTTTTTCCAGGCTATTTTCAGAAAATTACCGACGAGAAAGATGTTACCCCTCTGCCATGTACATTGTGTTTTCCATACTTGCATCAATTACAGAGTCAGGTAAGAATGGTCACACCTAAAGATTCACTCTCAGAGTGAACACCACATTATTTTTTAATTTTCTGGACATTCTTTGGAGATGCTTCCCCCCTTCCCCAGCTGACCACTGAATCACTGCACAGCCTCACAGTGCTTTGCTGTGCTTGGACATCCTCCAACTCTGGACACTCCAGAGTGAAAAGTCAAGTAGAGAAAGGAGAACACAAAGATGAAGGCACTGAGAGGAAGGAAACTATCAAATATCACAATCCTAACAAGCCATTACTTTTCTCTGGGATCAGCTAGAGGGTGAGTAACGTGCTTCTAAACTCCATGCATAACAACAGTAGCAAATCACAAACAAATTAGTAAAAGTAGTAAAACAGTGACTATCAAATGGAATCTTTGTAAGCACGAGTTTGAATATTTCATTCTAAAGCTCAAAGGATATACTAAACAACAGTTTTGTAAAACACTGTTTTGCACAGACTGACAAGAACTGTGACCAGATACGTAATACTGGGTGGCTGGAGTAGGCAAATGTACTATTTTAAACCACAGCATATCAGCAGGAGAGCTGGCCAAACACTACAGCATCTGAATTCTTTTTAAACGTAAATATCTTGATAAAATTTACTTGCGGTAAAACCAGTTTCAAAATTCTGTGTATGTTTTTTAATGCAATCCCAGCTCCAGTGCATCGAGTAGCAGGTCTTAGTGAACTAAGCACTCCTGGTTTTCAGCCAACAATTATTCAGGTTGTGTTTGATACCCCTTAATAGAAAAGAACAATTGCTACTAAAGGAATAGAGCAATTAAGTCACTAGGGTTAAATTGCCACATCCTTACAGCTGGCTTTAGGATTGGGTTTTTTGTGATGCAATCTCCACCAAAATTTCTTCACAAAGATTCTCTTGTAATGTGTCATAGTGGGAGAAGGCAAAAGTCTGCTCACCACCTCTGCTCAAAAGCTGCACCTAATCCTGGAGAAACCTTGAGGTTTTTGGAGGTCAGAGCTCTCTTTTCAGAGGCTCCAGGTGGCTCAACCAGAGCCATCTTTGCCAGGATCTCCCTGATTCTCTTGAAATAGAAGACCCCTACAAAAACTAATGTGGTTTGAAAATGTACCACCTTTTCATTGAAATTTTCTAGCAGGAAGGTGTATTTTACTCACCTCTCAGTTCTATCCTCAAGCTAAATTCAGAAGTACATACGGTAGAAGCTTCCACAGCAAGTAATTGGGGTGGGTATCACAACCAAAGGGCTCCCGTTGCTGTTCTGAAAGCGAGCGTTGTCTCCACGTAGATGCACAGATCTTGGAAGCGTGATCTGGCCCCCGGACATGATAGGTTTCCTATAAAGAACAGTGTTACTGTAATCCCTCTCTTGTCATGAAATATTCAATTTTCTTTTTCATTCTTACAAAATAAAATGCTAAATTACCTAGTTTAGTAGGTCAATGTCAAAACTTATGATGAAAAAGAATCTTCCTGAGAGAGTTTCTTAAAACCTGTATAATCAGGTTGGTAATGCTGCCCACAGGGAAAACCCATTAGCAGAAATCTCTAACACATTTCAAAAAGCTAAATCTAAGTGGATTGTGGGTATGCCTGTTTGCTGCATTGCAAGCAGCCCAACTCATCTGAAAGCGTTGCTACATCTCAGCGCGCTGGTTTCCCTCTGCACATACTTGGTGTAGAAATCCGGTAGTGCAGACAGGCAGATTTTGTGAAGATGAGGAAAGCAGATTTCATCTTCCTCACCTAACTGGAAGATATTTTGTGGCTGATTTCAAGGGTTAAACTCCACTCCTGAACTTCAATGCTCAGAAATTCTATGCACTCTCTTTTTAGAGTACTCTTCCTTCCTTCCTATCCGCTAACACAATAGGGAAAGCTTTGTTATCATTAATCATCTTCAGAGCCCTGGGGATTCTCTGAGTACTAGAACTGCTGCAGCCTCCCTGGAAAAACTCACAGAGACGTGCACCAAAGTTTCTGCCAGAGTTCACTTATGCAGATTTTCATTAATAACCGCATTTACAGGCTGGGGACGTGGTTAATGCTTCATCTGAAGTCAAAGAAACTAAATCTTTGATAATTATCACCAGAATCAATATTTTTAAACAAAGTATTTGAACTTTTTTTGCCACAAGGATCTGTAATCTGAAGGGAGGAAAGAGACAGATTTTTCAGCATAAAACCAAGTAATGTTTTACACTGCACACAACATCACTAGCTATTAGGAAAGGTAAGGTAAGCATTGTAAAGAAAGATGGAAATGTATCAAAAATTATACATTTTTGAGAGACAATGATTGTGCCTTAACAGAGAACAATTTACCCTGACTAAACACCTTAAATAGCAGGCGCTGTATGAGTTTAGCAGCAATTATTTGACTAATTCATCTTGTCAGCCTCCTAACAAAAAGCCCCGAAAAAAAGCAGCCTGTCTTGTAATTTCTGGAGACTTTGAAGGAAAAGGATATCCTGTAGAAATTAAAGAAAAGCAACATGGCTGAGAAAACATTTGTAAATAAGTCATCAACATTCTGATTAGATCTCTAACTCCTTGATCTAAATGTCTTGTTTTTTTCATGCATTCTGCTACTTAAAACTAATTTAAAAAATACACTAAGTGCAGGAATAAACAAAGACGAAAATTGCAGTCCTGATTTCTCAAAGTCTTTTTCTCTGCAGGTGCAAATTTTGCACTTATTTATAGCTGTTTCCTCAGCTTAATGCCCACTCTTCATGGCAGTATAGTGCCAGCAATAACACACCCAACCCCCAATCTGAAGCTGAAAGATACAATGCTCAGATGTGGAGAAGTGAGTTTTTAAAACTCTTCAGACAACACTTATGAATTCCACAAACAATCCAGCCACACAATTCTGTAACTAAAAATAAACCAACAGCTTCTGATTGAGCCCAGTTTCAGCATCCCCAGTGCCATAGAGACTTACGGGGCATTTGTGCCTAAAACTATGTGAACACCAAGCAGTTGTGCAAGTGCATGTCAAGATAAATGTCCCTACCAATCCACAAAATGATTGTTTTTATGCATAATTGCAGTAACTACACATGCGGGTTAGGTCCATAGCATTGATTTTACTTGCCTATCCTTGTGCCACTACAATACTGATAATTTGAATCTAATTTATTCTCATTGTTTATACAGTTAACAAGCTGCTGTGTTTGTAAACAGAGGCCTGTGAGCTGAAACTTGGTGTCTTCTCCACAGAAAACACAATCTAAACAAAAAACCTCTGCACTGGAGAGTAGATTGGTGTTCACTCCACTGAGAAACAGAAGGGAAGAAACAAGAACAAGCAACAAGAGATGACAGGAACTTGTAAGGCAGAGGGACTGGGCAGAGTGCTACAGAAATAACCCAGCACACGACACAATAGCTCACTGCAGTGAACAGTGGGACAATGGGCACATTTTACATCAGATTTCCATTTATTAAAAGGGATTTTCAGTGTTTTCCTACTTCAGAAGAGCATAGAGAACATAAATACAGTAAGGAAGATGAAGTGGTAAGCAAATTGTGGCAAGTAACCGCTGTGGTGGTCACTATGGACATATCTAAGGTTGACTGAGATAGATTAGGATAAGACATCTGACTAGGATGCAATAGGAGATGCTAAATAAGTGAGAAATCATCCCCTTTAACCCTAGACTACGTTCCCTCACCTAATGAAACCTCTTTCCAAAGGAAACAGGCTATAAGGCATGTTTATGACACAATACTCTGGAGCAGGCACATCTGAAAAGGGTGGTCTCATCAAGCACAGCGTCTTCACCCAGACATCTTTTATCCATCAGCCACCGTGTTTTGGAGCTGTTCACTGGGATGCTTTATCCCATCATTTAAATGCTGCTTTAGACAACATTTTTTCTCCTCCGTTTGATTGATGTCCAGCCCAGCACATTATCCTCTCCTTTAAATTGATGTCACTTTCTTTAAGAGCCTAAGCATTACTCTAAACTGTGTTTTAATTGCTATTTATATGTCCCTCAAGTGTGCAGAACCATTTATTGTTCAGCAAAGGCCAGGACATTTTATAAATAAAATCCTCACTTGCTACTGAGAATGATAATATTAGCTGACAGCATCTGGATGCACTTTCAAAGCAAAGATTTTACTTTTGCAAGACAAAGCTAAAAACACAGATGGCATAAGCTGGTGTGAAACCTTCAGAAAGCTTTTTTACCCCCCCGTTCTTCCAATACCATCGTAAGTTGGTGAGTAGGAGGAAAGTTAAAGCTTACATACAGCCCAGCATGCCAACCCATGTCCTACTGAGATACTTGACTGTCTATTGCTTCTAAGCAGCTGGAAAAATGTCAAACTGTCATCACTGATTAAAATGGGATTTTATAGAAAGCATCATACATATTGTCAGAATTTTAGAATTATTTTGTATGATGGAAATAAAAAAAATGCTAATTTTGCTTCAAAACATATTTTCTTCACATTTCCCTCTGTTTCACACTAGTACTTACTCAAGGCTGTACTTATTCAGTAATTATGGACTTCACCTTGCTTTGGAGAGTTGGGGATTTATTTACTCACCATGATTTTTCACTGAAGAGCCTGTACTACTCCCAAACAGCCTGGAATTGTACAGATGTCTTCACATCAACGTTTCTGCCACTTGCTGTCTCCAGGCTCACTCCTGAGCATTTGAGTGGAGCTGCTGGTGCCTGTGATTTTGATCTCCATGGTTCACCTGCAGTTCCCTGCCTTTCCCTCCCTCAGCTCAGGCAGTAACTAGCTCTGTTGTACAAACAACACCTTGTTAGAGACAAGAGGACCACACACCCAAGGACATACTGTATTAGCCTTTACTATTCAATGCAAACCTTCAAATAGAGAACCCAGAGCCTCCTGACTCCCATCTCCTCTTGTCATCATGAGATCCATCATTATCTGAATTTCCTTAACCTTGAGAGAAAGCTTGAGCATGAAACTCTTTCCTCTGAACTCTGTTAGGTGGCAAAATTTGTGTAATCCCATCCTATGTGCGTGTGCATCAGCCAAACTTGCCAATATTCATTCAACAAAACCTCCATGAGAACAAGACCTAGGAGATACTTGGCACTGAGCATGGAAAGGGAAGATCTGAGAGTCAATAGCAGGGGCAAGAGACAGCACCTGCTCCCAGAGGCATTACAAAGGGGCACAACTAAATTTCCTGTGTTCCCTGATAATGCTACACCACCAGCCTAGAACCTGGCTGGCCATGCTGGGGCAACCTGTACTTACCAGTCACACAGGGAGAGTCCAAGGGTGCTCCACAGATCCCTGCTGTGAGGCCGCCCACCACCAGCCCCTCTCACTGTCAGACCACTGCCCACAGCAGGTGCCCTGGGTCATGGTGTTTTGTTAAAGGGTTAATCACTTGCAGGTTGGTGCTCCTCGGTACCACCAGAGAGTCGTCATTAGCCCAGACCAGTAACCAGCTGAATGCACTTGCTGGTGCTGCAGAGGCTGTGGCCAGTACCTGCCCCGTCCCTGAGTGACCACGGGCTCTCACCCCACCACAGCCTGACCCAGCCCAGGGGGCAGCACCCCTGGGGCAGGGGCTGCTCCACCGACAAAGGCACCAGAGCCTTTGGGCATCACCAGGGCAGGGCCTCACACCACCCCCAGCTCAGCCCAGCTTAAGGGACCCAAGGCAGCCACCAGCAACACTGAGGGACTGGGCTGGGCCAGCCCTTAAACGCCTTGGGTGGGACCAGGTGGAAGCAAAGGATTGTGGAGAGCAGCTCTCTCTGTGTGGAGATTGATTGGCACTGGGGTCACCACAGACTGGGCATGGCCACAGACCTGCTGAGACATCTGTGGGGTGACCCTGTCCCCAGAGCCATCCCCTGACCCATGGTGTGACTCCAACCCTAGTGCTGTACTCGGCCCTGCGAGTGACCCTGTTCCCAGTACAGTCCCTAAATTCATGGCCTGACCCAGTCCCCAGTGCAGCCACCAGTCCCATGGGGTGACTCCTGTCCCCAGCTCTGCAGGGTGACCCTCACCCACCCTCTGATGCACTCAGGGTTGGGGGTGACCCCAGCCCTGCAGTCCCTGGGGCTCAGGGCTGGCCCAGGTGTCCCACCCGGGGCAGGTGGGACACCCCCAATGCCACACTGAGTCACCACCTCACAGAGCCAGGCCTTGTTCCTCACTGCTCAGCTGAGTGCCCAGATGCCAGGCTAGGCCACAACAGCAGGGGCTGCTTTACAGTGCCTGGGTTTGGTTTCTTTCCTTTTCCTCCTTCTTTTTTTAATGCACCTGTAACTGCATTTTGCAGGAAATATGCTACAGCCCCCCCAGACAGCCCACAAAGCCAGCCCTGTGCTGAGGTGGGCACCACTGGCCTCAGCTCTGGATGCAGCGTGGGCATCACTGGGGGGAAAACACAGTGAAGCAAGTTCAAGCATGATGAGCTGCATGTTGAGCCAGGGTTTTCAGATGGCACTTCTGGCCTTAAAAAGCTGTCTCACCTGCACCAACTACCCAGTTTTTCTGCTCAAGCCTGTCCCCCTTGTACTTTCCTAAGCACCCAGTGAACCCATGAGCAGCAGCCCCCCAGGGATGCTGCAGCCAGCACCCTGATGTCCTGCCAAGCTGAACTGCATCCTCCTGAGGAACATGAAATGGAAGCAAACCTGGATTGCTGGATTCTCCACTGGCATTTATGCTGGTACATCAGGAAGATAATCAGCTCATCTTGGAAAAAATGGGGATGGTTGGTAGGGGACAACAAACAGAGCACCACAAAAATATAAACTCCGTCATACCAGTTCCTTGCTCTTTTTAGCCAGTTACTGCATCACTCCGAGTGCTAGGAAATGGTCTGCATGGGGAAAATAAAGTGACCTCGTTGCAAACCCTTCCAAACAGAATGAAATTATGTAAATACAGTCCTCCACCCAGTGTGCCTGCAACCCTCTGCACGAGTGGTTAAATCTCAGCCAAACCCGGATCTCTGGAGAACACAGAAGGTTAAAAAGTTAATTTTTCTCACCTGGACAGCACTGGATTGTTTTTAATCTCTCCTGGGACATGCTGCAATCAGGCAAAGGTGCAAAGAGAGATAGCTGCAGACTGATCATTTCTCCAAACAAATAATCACAATAAATTCATCAGAGCAAGAACTCTTGAAATACCAGAGGCCTGATGTAAACAAAGAGCTTCCAAATATATAAACCGAAAAGATGATGTTCAACCCCTTTAAACAAGCACAGTGATTGCAACGTACTTTAAAATTTGAACAAAGCTTTTGCTCCGTTCCAGCACCGAGCCACTGAATCGATGGGAGATGGGCAGTGCTGTAGTCCCAGCCTGTCCCGAGGACTTTGAGCTAAAGCTGAGAGATTCATGGACACAGCCATGCTCCCAGCTCACCAGGCGTCCCTCACAAGAGACAC